>VCAZ01000082.1:1647500-1990000 GCA_005784505.1 Bagarius yarrelli | reverse complement strand
AATTGGAAGATTTTGAGTACCAATAAGTTGCCACTGTTGGGCCCCTGATCAAGGCTTTTAACCTCAAATTGCTTAGATGTATAAATAAAGTCACAAAATAAGTCACTCCGGATAAGAGCCCCTGCCAAAGGCTGTAAACTTATCCCGCTGTATTGTGGGATGTTAGAAAAGTTAACTGAACAGGGACTCTTTCTCGAACTTTATTTTTTTACACAACGCCATTATACTAGCAGTTGACCATTTATCGGCCTGGCCGATTATCAGCACCGATATTATTTTTATGATTATCGGTCATTTTTAACACTGTTTTACCGATAAAATAATTTCATTTTTAATGGCATTATTTGGCTCTGATGAGCCTCTATCAGTCCCTAGTGAGCATGTCTTCTGTAAAGTCTCTGCAATTTGTGACAGGGGGGTAAAACAAGCTTACTGGTGAGCATGCCGAGCAGCCCTGCATCCTGCACCACAACCTGGTGCTGCTGGATTGGGACTAATTATTATACATTTAATTAGCTTTAAAAAAACGTATGGAGCTATTCTATTTATTTTCCTTTATTTGTTGCTTATTTCTGTTTACTTCTTTAAATAAAAAAAATTACAGGATGCTGCTGGGTGTTACCTGCACTTTTTCTACGAGTTTACCGATGTCCGGTGGTCCCCTGTCAAAGCAACACTCTCTGCTTGTGATAGCACAGTTCTACTTTGCTTTATTTCCGTTAATGTACAGTTCGTAAATTCTGGACAAGATTGTTGATCTTGACGGTTGTGCCGTCCAATCTTTTTTTTTAAAAAAAGAGAAATTTGCACCTACCTGAGAAACTGATGTTTGTGCTATTTTACGTAAGATGTGATAAACGGCCACGTGCAACCAGCCCGTCTACGTGATGCAATTTACTTTAATGACGCACTTTTGAATTTGATTTGCGTTAAAGTTTTTTTTTTTTTTTACGTATCAGCACTTCTAAGTTCTCCCTTCTGAATCTACAGGTCTCAAAGCTTCATACAACAATGTGACTATGTTACATAAGCCTACCGGTGTAACCTAACACACACAGAAGCTTTTCATGCTTTGCCAGCTACACAATAACGCCCTCAACCGCAAAGATCATCATCTTGTATTTTGAAGTTTTACACAGAACTGCCAGGAGCTAAGAGATGGGAGATAAACCCAGTACCAACCAAACCCAGTCAAAAGCCTACACTTAAATAAAGTTATTTAGCAGTGATGATTATAACTCAAAGCGAGATCCAAGAATCAAAAGAGATGATGGCAGTGGAGAAAAAGCTAAACGCAGAGATTGCTATTTCAGTATAAAAGCTCTGACGTTGAGTTTCGCCCGTTAATCAGCCCAAAACAGTGCTTAGCTTAAGAGGAGGTAAAAGCTATCCTGCATTCCTTCACTGAAACTTAATGCACCTTCTCTCTCTTGTCCTACTTCTGCACAGAGACCCCTCTTATATGGAAAACAACAGCAGCCCGGCCCTCAGGGCAGTACATAAAATACTCGACAGGGTGTGTGTGTGTGAAAGCACAGATGCAGTGATGTGTGAAACCCACCTCCGGAACTCTGGAGAAGGATCTTCTGGTTCATCTCTTCTTTCTCCTCTTTTAGCAAGGAGTTTTCTCTCTCCAGCTCCAGGACTCTCTGGAAAAGGGAGAACATGACCTTCATCAGCACTGCAGTCCAGTGGCTCATCAACGGACTATCATAATAATGGCAGTATTTATTGATAGCGTTTTAAAAGTAGAGCATCGGAAGGGTTTATATTGGGAAGATTCAGAACCGTGTTCTGCTACAGATAACGAATCATAGTGAAAAGCCGATGAAAGACTATGATAGGCTAAAGGAAGACAATTCGCATTAAATCACAGGATTATTTTAATCTAAAATAAATTAAAATAAATCAAAGTAAAAATAAGACCAGAATTTCTGATAAAACATTTTTAGCGATTAATTGACACTAAATAATAATTAATTCATAATAATTTTATTATTATTTAAAAATGTTTTAATTGCTTTAAAAGTAAAATAAGCTCATAATTTTGTGATAATTTATATAAATATTATAATAACTAATATAATAGTTATACTGAATTATTCATATAAATATTTATCTAATTGCTTTAAAAGTAAAATAAGCAATTTTGTTATAAAAATTAAAAATCAATTAACAACAAATAATCAAAAAAACTGTTTGTTTTTTTATTATTATTTTTTCAAAGTCTTAAATGTTTTAATTGCTTTAAAGTTAAAAATAATTAAATCAAATAATCAACAATTAAATAACACATTACTAAACTAAAGACAAACTTATAATTTGTGATGAACTAACAATACATTTTTTTTGCCTATTTAATTAACAATAATAATTCTGATAAAATAATTTTTTATTTAAAAATGTCTTAAATGTTTTAATTGCCTAAGAAAAAAAACAATAAGAAAAAAAAAATATCATGCAATGAACCCTATGATTATATAAAACAACTATTTTAACCTAAAAAGTAAAACTACTGGTAGCCAAACTTACTGTATTACATAAACAAATCAATCAATCAATCATTCATTCATTCATTACTTAAATCATTTATTAACTAATAAATTAATAAACATTAATAAACATGTAACAGCGGTTTATTGACTGAATTTGTAACCCAATTTACTAAATCCCAGCAGTAAAAATAAATGTAAGCATTTAAAGCTAAAAAACATACGTTAGTATTGTAACCTTTGACCTCTAAGATTAGATACAGCCGTGTTTCGTTTTCTCTACGGATGTGTTGAGTTTTAAGCTTTTTCCTCCCTCTGAGCTCTGCTGTGTTTACCTGTTCCAGTCCCAGCTTCTCCGTGTTGTGCTCCTCCTCCAGTTTTTTCCTTTGGGTGTGTGCTTCCTGTAGCTCCGCCCTCAGTCTCTCCAACTCTTCCTGCAGCGAGCTCACCTGCGTGACCTCGCCTTTACGGCTGCGTGCCGTCTCCAGCTCCTTCTGCAGTTTGCTGACCTCGGTGACCAGAGCGGTGTTCGCCACGGACAGCTTCTCGCTCTGCACCTTATACTCCAGTTTCTGATGGAGCAAAAATGCACAGGTCTCTAAGCGACTCTAAGAGGCCGCGTTTTAAGAATATTGGAATTGATAAATCATTGAATTATATATATAAAAAAATCATCGGGGAGAAAAAAAAAAATTTATTTATGATAATAATGATGATTATTATTAATACTATTAATTTACACTAACGTCTCGATTCTTAAATTAATTTTAATGATTAAACAAAAGAAAATGTTACAATTTGTAAGTATTTAATAATGACTGTATTGTTGCTTTGCACCAAATGTCAATCCAAGCATGTGCTCAGGCGACACTAAACACTGCATATATCAAAATATATCTAGATTTTTTCCTTCAGTGTGGTACAGATGGGATATGACCCTCGACCTTGTAACCAGGAAAAAAAGCACATGGATTCTGATATTTTCAGATGGTTTTTAGGCCTCATTTATACGTGCTAATAAATTGGATATGAATCGAATTCATGCATTAGCATTAGTAAAAAGACAAACTGGTTTTTCACCTCTCAATGTGAGTCAAACATAATGAATAAGAGACGATGGCGCTTGACGTCAACTTAGGTGGACACCAACAGAGACATACAGGGTGTCCCATAAGTTTACGATATAGTCATAAAATCAGATTTGCGCATCAAGACCTGCGATGTAAATGTGGCTTTAAAAAAAAATCTAAACCAGTTAATAATGTTTGCTATAAGACTGTGGAATCCGTGTCAGCTTGAGTTTCCACTGCTATTAGGGCAAAGAAGAGCTGAAATTCATTACAAAGATTTTACTTTTAAACTTACACTGCTGTCCAAAATATAATTCACAGTCAAATTTAATAGATTAAAATAAATTAAAAAAACCCCCACCAAATTATAGGATGAACTTCAGAACTGCATTTACTCTGGATGGACTTTTACAAGTTGACTAAGACGCATTTATTTAAGCTTGTTTTTAATAAATCTTGTATTTTTGTATTGCTCCCATGTGTGTACTTTTACTGATTTGGGTTTAAGAAAAGCGCATTACAAATAAAATGCTTTATTATTATTATTATTATTTAAAAGGATGATGGAACATATTTGGACCCTGCTGTATAATATAAGAAAAAAAACGTATTCGTTCAATCCTTCTATTTTTCCTCCTCATGTCTTAAGAGTCTAAAAAAACTGATATACAATAATGCCTTACTCGTATGTCAAATAAATTTACTCCATAGAAATGAATTAAAATGCCATTAATTTGTTCCGGGTCCCCTAAAAACAGAGCAATTTTTTTTCTTATATGTTTTTAAATAAGAAAAATAAACTTATAAATAAGGAATATTGTAAAAAAAACAATACAATAGGATGTAACACATTAAACTGGTTTTATTAAGTATAATGTACAGCATTTACCTTGGAGATCAGGTGTCTAAAGCTGACTCATAACCCAAATTTTAGCTCACAACTCAAAGCAAAAAAATCGTCCGAGAGACGACTCGTATATCGTTAAACTCATTAGTTGGGACTGTCGTAAGTCAAAGTACCACTGTATAAGTGAAAAAAAAACTAACTGCCTTGTAAGGGTGGTGGGTTTAAAAAAAGTTGCACCACTTGTTAAATCAGATTTTCTACAATACTGAGTGCACTAAAAGAAAGTCATATGAAAGTGTGTTTACCTGGTCGTCCATCTTTCTCCGAAGCTGAACGATCTTGTTCTCCATGCCGACATTGAGGTTCTTGAAGTGTTCTGCTGAGCGAGCTTCGATCTTCAGCTGTTTCAACTCTCGCTTGGCGAGTACACGCCTGTAAGCACACTGCAGCACCACCACTGCGTTGCGTGCACGGATGAACTTTCTTCTCTGCAGCCATCCGCGCACGGTTCTCTGGACGATACTGGCTTTGTGGTGCAGCAGGTACTGAATTGGGTCAAAGATAAAAAAAATCATTGCAGTAAGAGAGAGAACACTAAACAAAGAAATGTCAAGAAAAGCATAGAGCAGTAAAACACCTCGTGGTACAAGCGGCGTGTAAACATGCCCCGCGTAAAGGCCTGGATTGTGATCGTGGCCTTACGAATGGTCAGATACGCACGCCGGACCCTGACCATCCTGTACTGCTTCTGACAGATAAGAGCTGCTCGGGTGAGACGCAACTGTTCCGCGTACCTAAAACACAGGACGATGAAGTGAAGACATCAGTCAGAATAAAACTTTGAAAAAACAAATCCATGTTACTACGCAAATACATCTCCTTACTTGCGTGCCAGGAAGCCGCGGCCGTATCTCTGCAGCAAGATGGCCGACTTGCGGATCTTCTGGTAGCGTCTCCTTTGCAGCCATCCTCGCACCGTCTTCTGCATCTTAATGCAAGCGAAGCGGAACTTGTCGCCACGGAGCTTCTCGAGGTAAGCCACCTGTCCGGCTCGGAAAAAGATCTTAGTCTTTCCGAACTGGAACTTATCTGGATCCTGGATGTTGGAGTCATATTAAAAAAGGAATTTTGATCAGATTAATTGCCAAAGGTGTATAAAATCCATCAACTAATCATGCGGTCTGTATTCCCCAGTCATCCCAGTCAGATTATGTGGAGAAGGAATACAGGTATTGGCTTGTTTTTTAGGCATTTGGGATCCTTACATCAAATAAAGGAAAACCAAAACATTTTAGTGACCCCTATCATGAAAATAACTGTATAACAAGCTGACCTGAACAAGGCCTCATTGGCATGTGTAAAATAGGATATAAACCGGAATTAATGTGCTTAAATGTCTGCCATGTAAACAGACAAATCGGATTTTCAATGTTTTAATGCAAGTCAAACATTAAATAAGCCAAATGAGCATGTCGTCAACTTAGGTGGACACCAACAGCTATATACAGGGTGTAAGTATAACTATAAGTTTATATATAACTAAGTTTCCTTACATGGTAAAAAGAAACATTTCCCCAGATCCCCAAATTTCACCCCAATTAATTTTGACCTTTGGGAGCATTTAAAGGCCAGTGTGTATTCGGAAAAGATACAAAACATAAATCATCTTAGGGAACGTATCAGCAATGCCATTACAAGCATAACTCCAACTGTGCTTAGACGTGTTCTTCAGCAGTCGAGCACACCAATTGTGTTTTTAAAACAGTGGTAGACATGTAAAGCATATGTGGGAAGTGGTGGCTCATGGTTAAGGTGTTGGATTACCAACTGGAAGATTGTGGGTTTGATTCCCAGCTCCACCAAGCCACCACTGCTGGGCCCCTGAGTAAGGCCCTTAACCCCCAATTGCTCAGTTGTATAAATGAGATAAATGTAAGTCGCTCTGGATAAGGGCGCCTACCAAATGCTGTACATGTAAATGCATATTATACAAATAATATTTTTTTAGTATTTATAATAAAAAATAGATATATTATTTTTGTATTTAATAGTTATGTTAAAATGAATAATTAAATTAAAATAATTATTATATCTGACATCATGTGCAGTATACCGTACACCATGTGCAGTATACCATGTGCAGTATACCGTATACCATGTGCAGTGTACCGTATACCATCTGCAGTGTACCGTATACCATGTGCAGTGTACCGTATACCATGTGCAGTGTACCGTATACCATCTGCAGTGTACCGTATACCATGTGCAGTGTACCGTATACCATGTGCAGTGTACCGTATACCATCTGCAGTGTACCGTATACCATGCAGTGCAGTGTACCGTATACCATCTGCAGTGTACCGTATACAGTGTAACCGTATACCATCTGCAGTGTACCGTATACCATCTGCAGTGTACCGTATACCATCTGCAGTGTACCGTATACCATCTGCAGTGTACCGTATACCATGTGCAGTGTACCGTATACCATGTGCAGTGTACCGTATACCGGTTGTTACTGTTGAAAGAATGTTGTTTTATTACTAGAATGAGAAGATTAACATAAAACTAACATTAGGAAAATTGCTCATAGAAAATGAACACCATCAGACTAATAAATGAGTCAACAGCAGTTAAAAACTAAAAAGAATGTTAAACTGTTTCCAAAATGCATTTTTTTTTACAAATTAATTCAATTTATTTTTATTTGTTAGCACATTAAACAATGGACACTGTCTCTGAGCAGCTTTACACAGAATACACTAACAGTAAAAAAGTATACGTTTGTCCCTTATGAACCGGTGGTGACTGTGGCAAAGGAAAAACCTTCCTAAGATAAAATAAGGAAAAACCTTGAGAGAAACCAGACTCAAGGGGGAACCTATCCTCATCTGGGGGATGTCCGTTTATTACAGTTTATCGTAATGGTAATTTCTCATTGCGGGGGGGCTTTAAATGTGTGTCATGGTTGAAAAAATATATAAATGCATCTCTTGTCCTGGCCATTTTAATTATTCTGTTTGCAAATTAAATAAAACAAATGAAGCCAAATCAATTAGAGAAATGAACGTGACCTCAGTAACCTCGGCTCATGGAGTTCTTCATCTTCTCACTCTCATTCTTTAAGCTGCTATGTTGATTATGCCGTTTTTTTTTATCTGGCTCTAGGACCGAGTGTGGAAATGCTGAGCTAAGGAAACTAAAGTCACCACAGAACTCGCTGAATGGGGGACTAGAGAAGTTTCCAGATTAAAATTTATTGATATCGCTCTGATGAATAATTATATATTAAAAAAAAGACGAGTCACAGAGAACAAAAAGAAAATAACTTAAGCGATTTCGAACGATTTCAGCCAGCGTGTGTCACATTCCAGCCCAAACTGCAGTACATCTCATGACATCTCATATCCGCTTATAAATCAAAGGGAAAATATCAGGAGCCATGTGCCTGCTTTGTATATGCCATCATCTTATATGTGAAAGCTTGAAAGATTTTACCTTGATTAAAGTCTCCAGCAGGTTCCTGCACACCAACTTCTTATCAGCCGACACATCTTTTTTCTTCATCAGCACACGGTATCTGTTGAAGAAGTCTGGATACGTCCACCTGAAAGAAAGATACACACATCCCTCGATACTTTTTCTTATCTTATTTTTTGTTTTGTTTTTTGTTATAGCTGTTGATGATTGTTTTACAGACATTCTACAGTCTTTGCTGTGGTATAGAAGGAATTCAATTAGAACATGTAGAACAATCACACCCTTGGGGAGAATTTAAGGAATCCAGGACAACTGGACAACCCGTGTTGGTTGTTCATAAGAATCTACTAAACTAAATCATTAGGATTTTTCTCTTTAGTGAGGTCTAGCAAACTTACCAACAGTATATAAATAAATAAAGAAATGTTGTAAATATGTGTAACAGTCACCTGGAGGGATATCCAGCAGCGCTGATGCGAATGGTCTCCAGAACACCACATGCTCTGAGCTGCTGGACGGCCCTTTTGGAATCGAACCTGCGCACAGAATTAACAAAACATGAAATGTACAATTCTCAAAATTTATACCAAAAAATTTATACACAACTGATCAAACAACCCCACATTTACTTTCAAAAGCCTAAAACTAGACCTGGAGGTACCAGGATAAGAACCCTACCTTAACGCTTCAGTGAACATGGTACTGTAATGAGTGAGGCATTGAGAACATTGCAGACTCTCAGAACACTCCAGTACCTTCTGCCTGACTGACTCCGAGAACTGAATACAGCTGTTTTGTGTTTGTGAGAGAAGAACTTGTGTAGCCTGTGATTCAGAAACCGTTCGCAATTTAAGCTACATGAACAGGATCTTGTCTTCAAGAATGTGCAGAAACAACACAAGACCGAGTGCTTTTAAAACCTAAACACACAATTTGGCAAAAAAAAAAACTGGACACGATAATAACGTACACGGTTTACACGTAAAGGGAATTGCATCTGCAGTGGCTGCACATAGTCAGCCAAAAAATAACAAATAAAATAGGACAATTAATGTCTTACAATAAGGTAAAACAAGAAAGCTGTTTTTTCCCAAAACATCAAAGGAGGCTGAAGCATGGTGGTGGCAGCATCATGCTATGGGGCTGCTTCTTCTTTTGCAGGGACAAAGCTTCAAGTACCAAATTAATTGTAGCGCAAAACTTACAGTCCTCTATTAGCTTAATAGTTTGGATAACTAAAAATAAAAAAAATTATATATATATATATATATATATATACATATATATATACATTTGAATCTGATAGTCAGGTGTCTGCAAACTTTTGGCAATAGTGTGTTAAATTTTCTACTAGAACTTTGGGGTTGCTGCCTCAAGTTAAAGATTTAGGAAGTGGTAGCTCAGTGGTTAAGGTGTTGGACTGCCAATTTGAAGACCGGGGTTCAATTCCCATTAATACCAAGTTTTAACTGTTGGGCCCCTGAGCAGGACTCATATGTATAAATAAGATAAATGGAAGTCACTCTGGATAAGGGCGTCTTGCCAAATGGTGTAAATGTAAGATTGTTCAGAATCAGACCAGAAAAGTCGAGCTTTTGTAACACGAACCAAACTTACACAAAGGCTTCCTTCAGGTCGTTGGGTTTTATGCAGCGTACATAGTGCGGAGTGGTAGCATTCAGAGTCTCCATCAGAAGATGTAAAGAACTCCGAAACTAGAAAAGGAGAATCATAAAAAAATGCAAAGAAAAACAAACATAAACAGACTTTTACTAATTCTAAGATGAGTTGACTAATAAATAACTCTTTCTCAACTAATCGAAATCAATCCTAGTGCGGTGTTCAAGTATTCCGATCCTCACCTGAGTGCCTACAGTTTTGCGGTGCTCGCGGTTGTGGCCTTTGGGCATGGGTTTAGCAGGACGCACGTTGACCTTGGAAGGTTTGCCTGTTGAAGCAGCAGCTCCTTTGTCTTCTTGGAAAAGATCTGCCACCAGTTGGAACTGCAAGAGGAACCAACAGGTCATCATAAAGCTTAAGAGTGCAAAAACAACTGTTACAGCAGACTTCTCATGGAGTTCTGAAGCCATCACGCTGATGAGCAGTGAAATATTTCATTGTCTATTATTAGCAGTAACATTTGAGACAAGACAATTAAAAGACTTCATGACTTCACATTGAATAAATAATTTCATTTTAAAAAACCTGTATAAGATTTTACATTAAACATTTTCAGAGTGTGTAATTTTTAACAAACGAGATTCCGAGACAGTAATATTTGTCTCACCTTGCTGGCTTTCAGGATGTTGATCTGTTCTTCATACACAGTGTCTCTGTTCTTTTCCAGGAAGCCGTCACACTGATACTCAACCTGAAACAGCATAAAAACATGTAAAAAATTCTCTTGTACCACATCGAACTTATTTATTTATTTATTATTTAAAGTCGAAGCTATTAAAATAAACTTGATTTATTAACAATTTTTAAACTAATAATACTATTTGATGTCATAAATTAAGTGCACACACTTTATTAATTAGTGCTTTACTAATTACAGGTTACAGAGGATATAAACTTATACCCAGATACATTCATAGATTCTTTTTTTGACTCATGTAGCCGGACTGATAATAAAACTGCTGTACAACACAGAACTGCCGATTCTGCCGCGACCTTCAGTGATTCGGAATCAGAGATTTGAAATAAGAGATCCGGAATCAGGGATCCGGAATCTGGGGTTCGGAATCTGGGGTTTGCAATCAGAGATTTGGAATCAGGGATTCGGAATCAGAGTTTCAGAATCAGAGATTCGGAATCAGAGGTTTGGAATCAGGGGGTTGGAATCAGGGGGTTGGAATCAGGGGGTTGGAATCTGAGGGTTTGAAATCTGAGGGTTTGAAATCTGAGATTTGGAATCTGGGGTTTGCAATCAGAGATTTGGAATCAGGGATTCGGAATCAGAGTTTCGGAATCAGAGTTTCGGAATCAGGGGGTTGGAATCAGGGGGTTGGAATCAGGGGGTTGGAATCAGGGGGTTGGAATCAGGGGGTTGGAATCTGAGGGTTTGAAATCTGAGGGTTTGGAATCTGAGATTTGGAAGGGTCCCGCAGTCACTTTACCTGAAAGAATTATTATACAGAAGCTCTGATAACCAGGCAAACAAAAGCTGCTTATATAATCAACAGTTTTTAGTAAAAAAAACTGACTTATGATAAACACCTGTAGGACAACAACTGAACTAGGCTATATACACTATAATGTGCAAAAGTTTGTGGACACGTGATTATCAGATCCATATGTGGTTCCTCTCCAAATAGTTGCTACAAATTTAGAAACACACAGTCAGAATGTCTTTGTATGTTGCAGAGTTACATTATTTCCCTCACTGGAACTGAAACAGTGTTCCAGCATGACAATGTCCTTGTGCACAAAACCCCTTTTATTTGGACATTGTGATAAGTTTCTCTGTGATATATATCGCAATATAGAAAAAATGTCACCAGATGACTTGAACAGCTCTGTTTGGAAAGAAGTCATTATTTTCGATTGATTTTGTAAAGGAGGAAAAATGCGTAAATTATAACACACAAATGATAATGATTTTTAAACTTTGTCTCAAATCAGTGGCAACTTGCTGTTGCTGGGGATCGAACTCCAATCTTCCAATTAGCAGTTCAACACCTCGGCCATTGTGCTACCACCTTCCCAAATGGATGGATGGATGGATGAATAGATTGATGAATGGATGGATGGCTACGTGGTTGGATGGGTGGATGGATGGATAGATAGATGGTGGGATATATGGTTGAATAGATTGTTGGAAAGATGGATGGATAGATGGTTGGATAGATGGATGGATGGATGGTTGGGTGGATGGATGAATAGATTGATGGATGGATGGATACGTGGTTGGATGGTTGGATGAATGGATGGATAGATAGATGGTGGGATATATGATTGGATAGATTGTTGGATAGATGGTTGGATAGATGGCTGGATAGATGGATGGATAGATGGTTGGATAGATGGTTGGATAGATGGTTGGATAGATGGTTGGATAGATGGTTGGATAGATGGATGGATGGATGGATGGATACGTGGTTGGATGGGTGGATGGATGGTTGGATGGATGGTTGGATGGATGGATTGATAGATAGATAGTGGGATATATGGTTGGATAGATTGTTGGATAGATGGTGGGATATATGGTTGGATAGATTGTTGGATAGATGGATGGATGGATAGATAGATGAATAACAGAATTGTCACGAAATCCTGCTCTGATGCTTTTGTCTTATTTCTTTTTGCTAATAGATGCATGAGGAATCAGATGTAGCCTTTTTCCATTACGTTTGTTTTCCTCTTCTGTTTCATCAGAACAGCCCAACCCCATTCCATTAGAGTCAAGCTCCGACACACCTTCCTTTAATATCCTGGTGCGCTGATTAACTGGGTGGGGTGGCTCATGGTTAAGGTGTTGGACTGCCAACCCAAAGATTGTGGGTTCAATTCCCAGCTCCACCAAGCCACCACTGTTGGGCCCCTGAGTAAGGCCCATTTATACAACTTAACCCCCATTTTTTAAGTTGTATAAATGAGATAAATGTAGGTCGCTCTGGATAAGAACATCTGCCGAATGCTGTAAATGTAAATGTTAATGTTGGGGAGAAAACTGTGAGTGTTGGGGATTTTCACCCCTTTCTGGATGTCAGTGTTCATAAGAGACGTGTGTGTGTGTTTGTGTATACTCTGCTTGGTAAACACATCAGATAGAAAGAAAACAATCTAACAGAGATTTTTTGCAAGTACTGTTGAGGGTGGGGAGTTTCGTAACTCAATAGTGTTTGAGATAATGGAAACACACGCCTCGCAGAACAGTAGCTTCTAATGCCTGTTGGTGGAGTTACTGACTTATCGTGTGGCAGATAATTACGGTGGAGGCTTTCACAATGTTCACATGCAACCTCTTTAAAAAACAAAAAAAGAGAGAGATTACAGAGGTCTGATTCAGTTTTGTCTCTGCAAGAACTTTAAATCCCTCTCTGTCTGTCTAAGCTTCCTTTCTACATGAACACGTAAAAGATATATGCAGAAATGTGATCAGAACATTTATATACAAACTAGTGGCAAAGCTTTCATTCATCATAAAATCTAAAAGACAGATAGTCGACAGACAGACAGACAGACAGCTAGCTAGACAGGCAGACAGACAGACAGACAGATAGATAGACAGACAGACAGAAAAGATAGATAAAACAGACAGACAGACAGATAGATAGGTGTATATACAGATAGATAGACAGACAGACAGACAGATAAGATAGACAGACGTATATACAGATAGATAGACAGACGTATATACAGATAGATAGACAGATAGATAGATAGACAGATATAGATACAGATAGATAGATAGACAGATAGATAGATAGATAGATAGATAGACGTATATACAGATAGACAGATAGATAGATAGACAGATAGATAGACGTATATACAGATAGACAGATAGACGTATATAGATAGACAGATAGATAGATAGACAGATAGATAGATAGATAGACGTATATAGATAGATAGACAGATAGATAGATAGATAGATAGATATTATTTAATTATAATGTTACTCTGTATATTCCTTTCCAGTTTTTTGTTTTTTTAGTGTAAATGTTCTTGTCTTTTGACACTTCCATGCCTGCAGGAAACAATTAACTACTTTTTGTACTCAATAACATGTTCTTTGTTTGAAAACAGGTTCCTAGTTAAATCTGGAATCGTTCACTACCCCAAAGAGTCCTCAAGGAACAATTTTCCTCAAGACTGTACTATTGTTTTTGCTTGTGGTTTACTGAATCAGGAGGTAACTCAGGCCTGGTTTTTACAAACGTGACCCACCTTATCTGCGAAGTGCACCACGATGAACGACGTGTTGGACATTCTCGGCTTCTCAAAGTGCTCACTGTTGGTGTGACGGCTGTAAAGTTTCTGCGCCCAGTTCTGATCGGTGCCTTTGGGTACCTGCAAGGTGAGACGAGGACAAGACAGGAACAGGTCAAACCAGGAACTGTTGAAGTTGACGATTAATTAATTGACACATTTATTGTCAATTATAACTCAGATAAACAAAAACTCGTTTTTTAAAAAAATCGATAATTAAAAACTGTTTTATATGTGGATGAAATAAAATGAGGCAAAAAAATTCAGCTTATAAATGAGATTTTGGAGAATAAGAACTGGCCTTGCACTCTTCATCCAGCAGATCCAGGATACCGAGTTTGGCCTCGATTAGGTCAATGCAAGGCTGGTTGTCGTAATAGTCAATAAGTGTCCAAGGGATTTGCTCCTTCATGTACTCCTCTTGCTCCAGTTTAAAAACATGCTGCAAGATGTTAAATAAAAGATTTATTAAAGAGGGCATGAACTGAGAAATCAAAATTCCCCTGATCTTTTGTCATATAAAGATTGCTGTGCTATAAAAACACCCTGTACGGATCAGAACTCTAAACTTTATCATTACTCTAAAAACAGTCGACTAAAACATAAACGTATGATGTAATAGTGTGGATAAGCTCCGCCTCTGCAGAAGAAAATGGCAGTTTGCTAGGACATCGCTGCCCGAATAGCCATTCCCACCATTCGGTGCATGCATGTGATGGGTATATGACACGAGGGCTCAACAAACATCCATAACCTTCCCTCAGGTCCCAACATTAGCAAACAGTGGATTGGCTTTATTTTTATCGTGTCAGTAAACGCTTGATCATTTGTTAGTTTCTTTTTACGACCGATTCATTATTAAACACGGCACAATTCCATGCTGAAATTACAACAAATGATAAATGTTTTTGATGTTAAAATCTTATTATAACATTATTAGTAAGAACAGTACACAATAAAGAGCTGAGGTAGATCCTTTCTTCCTCAGTTGTAGGTCTATAAATGGACACCGGCTACACAATAACAATGCACAGATTTCGACGACGATTTGCATAACAGAGCTATAAATATTATCCAATTCCTGGTACTGATCATATATCAACATCCTCAGTGTTCCTGTTTTTTTGTTCCAGGATTTAAAAGGATGCAGAACTTAATGGCATAAAAATAACAAATAAATATCACTGATTTGCAGAGGATCATCAGACGCCATCTTGTCTTGTGACTTACAGAGTTGAACTGTTGCTGAAGTTTCTCGTTGGCGTAGTTGATGCAGAATTGCTCGAAGCTGTTGATTTCAAAGGTTTCGAAGCTATTAAGGCAAAAGAATAAATTAAATTAGAATTAAATTCGAAGCTACGGGTTGTACACAATACTCTAACAGAAACCTCCATGATTAACAACTCAATATTACAAAAAGATGCTGCTGTTGTTTGTTTTTTTTAGCTATTTATATCACATTACAAATAAATGTCTAATATAAAAATAACAAGTTATATAATAAACCAAAAAAAAGCTATGTTTCCAAACATTAAAACAATTATAATATTGAGAAAGGAAATAGAACGAATAAATAGATCAGCTTTTATACACACTGGCAGATATAATCACAGTCACAACAGGTAATAACTTTTTTCTGCAGACTTTTTACATTAAACACAACTACAACTTAATTAAATAAATTAAGTATGAAATGAAGTATTCATTCATCTTCTATACCCGCTTATCCCCTAATTCGGGGTCACAGGGATCTGCTGGAGTCTATCCCAGCCGTCTCTGACAGGGTGAAAGGCAGGAGGGGGACACCCTGGACAAGTCGCCGGTCCATCACAGGGCCACACACATACTTACATTCACTCCTATGGGCAATTTAGAATCACCAATCAATCTAACATACATGTTTTTGGATTGTGGGAGGAAACCGGAGAACCCAGAGTAAATCCACACAAGCACAGGGAGAACATGCAAACTCTACACAGAAAGAACCCTGCACGGGAATCGAACCTGGGACCTTCTTGCTGTGAGGCAACCGTGCTAACCACTAAGCCACCGTGCCGCCCCATGACGTAATATCTTAACCATAAAATGAATTATCTATATAAGTATAAGAGGAATAAAACATTTCCGGAAGTGCTGATAAGGAAAAAGAGCTACAGGATAGAAATAATTACTTGGTTTCATTTCCTTTCTTCCTTTGAAAGCAACTGGTTGTGTTTTATTCCTAATAAAGGCTGGATAATAAATCTAATCCTTTGCCAGACTGCCAGCCTTATAAACATTTGGCAGTTGTTTGAAAGACAGAAAAACCTGTGACGCAGTAACTGCCGTCTTCTCGAAACCCTTAAAGAAGCACATGCAGGCATTTCGTTCTTCCATATCAGTACTTTTAGCACGGATCAATAATTTCCTTCTTCCAAGTGACTGTTTTAAAGTGCAGACCTCGTCGATAGTCTCATTTAGTACTAAAATAACGGAGAAGCAAAAAAGAAAAAAAAAATGCTTACATGGTAGAAGATATTGCGCTGTAACTGACTGGTGAAGCTAACTTATAGCCTAATGCTACGAGCAAGCGGAAAGATTTCAGCGTCAAGATTAAGTTATTTGTTTAATAATAAGATGGAATTTATTTTATTTTTATCTTATGTTAGTGTAAATTGATTATAAGTTTACACTATGCATGGGTTTCATGGTGTTACATAATAAGAGAAGGTTGTTTGAAATATTAAGAAAAAAAACCGCAGTTTTTCTTTTTTAAGCTATTCGAAGCCATTTCAGGCAGAATTACCCATAAATATCTAACACCCCGATGAAGGAGTGCTGTTTAGTGGAGGTATGCAGAGCTTTGTTGATGTGCTCCACGATCCAGTCGAACAGATGAGCGTAGATGTGTTTAGCCAGAGCGTCACGGGCGTTAGCGGCTTGGGTGCGGGACATGTTCTTCACGTAGGTCTCGGTTGCCGTGGCTAATTTTCGACGACACAGCCAGTTTTCCATCTGGTCCCGCTCGATTCCCAGTAGCTCGCAGAAATGAACAAGGTGAGGGTCGTTTCTCTGTAAGAGAGAGAGAGAGAGAGAGAGAGAGAGAGAGAGAGAGAGAGAGAGAGAGAGAAAAGAGTTAAAAGGGTGACCTATAAGGAATATATTTCTACATTTACATTTCTAGCACTTGGTAGACGTCCTTATCCAGAGCGACTAACAATTATTTCATTTAAACAACTAAGCAAAGAGGTTAGGGGCCTTGCTCAGGGGCCTTGCTCAGGGGCCTTGCTCAGGGCCTTGCTCAGGGGCCCAGCAGTGGCGACATGGTGGCACTGGATATCAAACCCAGATTTTCCAATTAGCAATCCAACACCTTAACCACTAATACAATAACGATGACGGTAGTTTTTTTCACTTTTTTACTATTTTTAAAAGCGCTGTACAAATTAAATTGGATTTTTTTTAGGGCGGAACGGTGACTTATTATTTAGCACTGTTGCCTCACAGCAAGAAGGTTTCGGGTTTGTATCCCCAGCAGGGGTCTTTCTGTGTGGAGTTTGCGAGGGTTTACTCCGGGTTCTCCGGTTTTCTCATACAGTCCAAAAACATGTATGTTAGATTGATTGGTGATTCTAAATTGCCCATAGGAGTGAGTGTGAGTGAGTGTAAGAGTGTGTGTGTGTGTGTGTGTAGTTGTTTGTCTGAATGTGGCCCCTGTGATGGACTGGTGATCTGTCCAGGGTGACCACTACCTATTTTTATACAAAACAATGTGTTATACAGTGCCAGAAATTATTTTCGGTACACCGAATGACATATACATTTACATTTGCAGCACATGGCAGAGCGACTTGCAATATTTCTTGTTATACAACTAAGCAATCGGGGGTTGAGGGCCTTGCTCAGGGGCCCAACAGTGGTGGCTTGGTGGAGCTGGGAATCGAACCCACAACCTTGGGGTTGGTAATCCAACACCTTAACCATGAGCCACCACTTCCCCACATATAGTATCTTAGCTAACTTGCCATATTTGTGATAATATCTGAAGCACCTAACAAAACGATATACTGGAAGCACTTACGGTAATATGACAGGACTCTCCATCTCGCTCAGAAACAATGTCCACATTGCCGAGGTGCAAGATGGAGGCAATTATCTTGAAGATGCTCATCTGATGAGCCTCCTTTACACCTGTATAGAAAAAAACCACAGTGGACAAGTTGCACAGAGACTTATATGGTAAATGTGTCGAATAAATAGACTAATATGTTGGTTGTCTCCTTTTGGAGTCTTCAATGTGGAAAAAAAACCCTTTTTTATATAAAGTTAAGCTTTTCAGTTACTCTAGTCAAAACACAACTTTGCTATAGACTTTTGCTAAAATGTTTTAATTCTACAGTTTTGTGTACTGTTATTTATTTTCATTTGTTGTTTTCTTTTTATCTTGTTTTTATGCATCATTTTACTTTTGTTGTTGTGAGCAACTATTCTACTCCCTTGTGCAATAACAATAAAGACTACGACTATTCCTACTATTGCTATTACTATTTTCAGTCAAAACCAGGAAATTGAGAGGATATTGACGCTGTATGATGGTTGAAAACCGTTCCAATGTAAGTAATAACAGGAAAGAACTTGTCTCCACAGTACTTAACATAACAAGAACTTGTAAAAACTCATAATATTTCAGTCATAAATGAATAAAACAGTTAATAGAGTAGCAAATGATTTGCACTGCCACACCAGTTTATCGTTAATTATTTACCAAAAGCACAAAAATGTAATTATTATTTACGTTTGTTATTAAGTTTGGGTATCGAGGATCCAACCGTTTCATGGATTTTTTAACATTTACGACAATAGTTTTGTTTCAGTGTAAAAATGTATAAAATGTATGTGTAAAGTGTTTATTTATTTATTTATTTTTATAAATAGTTGTTTGGTTAATAAATAATTCACTATTTTGACGAATCAATAAAAATTCATTTTAACGGCTATATTTTCTATAAAACAGTTGCTATCTCTTATGTTACAGCCTCCAATAACACCTGTCTGTTATATATAAGCAGCTGTTTTTTTCTGTTATAGCCAAACAGTTTTAGTTTATAACTGCTTCTGATCATTTCTTAAAGAAAGAGAAATACATACGATTTTATAACTCCATTGTAACATAAGCCCCACCCACTGTCTTTGATTGACATGTCTTTTATTGATGTATAGGGTTTAAAATGCAACTACTATATAAACGTAAACACAAACAGGAGGAAAATAAATGTTTTTCCTCTCGATTATGAAACCAAGATGAGGGAATGCAAACATAAATGATGTTATATAGCAAAATCACAAACCGTAATGAGAAATAAACTTGTTAAAATGCTATTTAACTGTTAAAGATGTTTGAATAAGCAGATAATGATCATGTCATACATTTTCAGGGTGAAATGGATCATTGAGTATGAGTCTCACCCAGCATGGTCAGGGCTTCCCGTGTCTTCTGTAAATCTACAGCATCGTTAACCCCTGGAATGAAGATGTTCTGACCGAAAGAGGTGTAAGTGAAGTCTTCTGCACTGGCTGCAAACCAAAAACAACCCCACATGTGAGACTCGAAACATATAAATTACTTTAGTGTATTCTTAAAGTAGTCTATGTTAATAACAACAGTGGGGAAAGTGGTGGCTTAGCGGTTAGGTGTTCGACTGACACCAGAAAGACCTAAAATAAGATATTCTATCGCTAGGCCTTGTCCCAATAACCCACACCAGGCCCCAAGTTCTTCCATGAAATATGCAATTTTGACACTTTTGGACACTTTAACAACTAAACGCCTTAACCATTTCAGCCACCACTACCCCAACATAACCATAAAGGGTGCAAGTGCAGGAATTGAGACAGGGCCTTAAAGTGAATATTAGTAAATACACGGTTTAATTATGTTATTTACTGATTTGCGTAAAAGGAAGGTTAAAGGAAGTGGAACAATAAAGAATGTGCAACCTGTTGTAATCTGATTCAATTATATTTTCGAGTCATGATCAGTCGTGTTGCAACCGAGAGTAAGAAGTTACTGGTGTGTGTTAGGTACATAACGTGGTTGGTTATTTGAAAAGCTAATCAAAAATATATTTTTGTAAAACTAGGCGGTTCTCGAAATGTCAGTATTTATTTCACTTTTAATACATACCTACTGTTAGGCACTAGAGAAGACTTTTATATTGTGTGCTTAAAGGGTAACTGGTGGAAAGAATCCCTTAAGGTATGATAGACTGTACGGACTGTACGGCACAGACTGTTTAAATTGTTTTAATTATTAATTAAGAAAGATTTGAGGCTCAACAAAGCAGCAGGTCACTGGGCTACTCACTCAGCGCCAGATCTTTAAACTCCGGCAGCGATGCAGAGGCGCACAGCTGGTAGAAGATGTGGTAGTTCCTCTCATCCTCAGCCTGCAGAATGAACACATGCTTCAGCATTCTGGGAAATTCAAAGATCAGCAGAACCGCTGATTTATCGATTGAGGCTAGAAGCCGTTCTGGGACACTGCATTTACCTGAAACACCACTCTGGACTTCTCCAGTAAATAGGTGCGCATGTTGGCGCCGATGATGTGATACCGCCTGTCGAAGCCGATCTGGATGTATTTTCCGAAGCGACTGCTGTTGTCGTTGCGTGTCGTCTTTGCGTTTCCGATAGCCTGCGAGAAGGAAGGAGTGAAAACGATGCTTAAAGAATAAAAGCTGCAACCAATCAAAGCAACTGTTACATGGAAACAAGAGCAACTTAAAATCATTTCTCATTTCAATCCAACTAAGTTGTTAAGGTTTTAAGGGCCTTGCTTAGGGGCCCCAGCAGTAGCAGTTTGTGGGTGCTAAGAGTTAAACCAATGACTTCTGAATCAGCAGTCCAACGCCTTAACCACCCAATGCACAATTAAAGTTATAATATACTGCACCTCCATGATGGGGCTGGACGCCAGCACTTTCTCCTCCACGTTCGTGTCGCTGGCGGATCCCCCAACAGTGGCGAAGTAACGCATGGCGTATTTGGCGGAAACCGTCTTCCCTGCTCCTGATTCTCCACTTACAATAATCGACTGGTTCTTCTCATCTCTACAAGAGACACAGCACAATAAATGGACATTTTGGTGTACCCTTTTTGTAAACCTTTTTTTAAAGAAAATAAGCTAAACGATGGACAAAGTTTTCCAGTGGAAGTGTGATTGCCAGATGGCCATACATCATAGCTGTCTCACCACTGTCTCTAAACCACCACATGCTTCCTCATCACAACCTCATGCTCTAAACCTCACAGCTCTCTCTAAACCATACATCATAGCTGTCTCAACCACTGTCTCTAAACATCAGCTGCTCACACTGTCTCTAAACCATACATCATAGCTGTCTCACCACTGTCTCTAAACCATACATCATAGCTGTCTCACCACTCTCTCTAAACCATACATCATAGCTGTCTCACCACTGTCTCTAAACCATACATCATAGCTGTGTCACCACTGTCTCTAAACCATACATCATAGCTGTCTCACCACTGTCTCTAAACCATACCTCAAGCTGGTCCCACTTCTCTACATCATAGCTAGCTGTCTCACCATAGCACTGTCTCTAATCAAACCATACATCATAGCTGTCTCACCACTGTCTCTAAACCATACATCATAGCTGTCTCTCTCTCACCACTGTCTCTAAACCTATACATCATAGTCTCACCACTGTCTCACCACTGTCTCTAAACCATACATCATAGCTGTCTCACCACTGTCTCACCACTGTCTCTAAACCATACATCATAGCTGGTCTCACCATTCATACGTGTCTCTAAACCATACATCATACTGTCTCAGTGTCCTAACTGTCACCACCTGTCTCTAAACATCATAGCTGTCTCACACTGTCTCTAAACCATACATCATAGCTGGTCTCACCACTGTCTCTAAACCATACATCATAGCTGTCTCACCACTGTCTCTAAACCATACATCATAGCTGTCTCACCACTGTCTCTAAACTATACATCATCTGTCTCACCACTGTCTCTAAACCATACATCATAGCATGCTGGTCTCTCTCTATGGTATCACCACTGTTCTCTAACCAACACATGTCTCTAAACCATACATCATAGTCTCACCACTGTCTCACCACTGTCTCTCAACCATAAACCCATCATAGCTGTCTCACCCGTGTCTCTAAACATCATACACTGTCTCTACATCATAGCTGTCTCACCACTGTCTCTAAACTATACATCATAGCTGTCTCACCACTGTCTCTAACATACATAGCTAGCTGTCTCACCCGCTCTAAACCTACCACTGTCTCTAAACCTCTAAACCATACATCATAGCTGTCTCTAAACCATACATCATAGTCTCATACCATAGCTGTCTCTAAACCATACATCATAGCTGTCTCACCCGTGTCTCTAAACCATACATCATAGCTGTCTCATAGCATAGCCTTTATTTCCACACCTTCTTCTGACCAATAATGGATACAGCGTTTATGGGATTCGAACTTCTAACCTCCTTTTGGGATGATGTTTTTTAATTGCACCATTCGTTGAAAGTTATTTGAAAATAGTTGCTTATAGATTTAAGTCAGTCACAGAAGGAAAAAAAGCATCTAAATACAATAGGCCAACACAATAAAGCTCAGTTGTCGTGACTTACCAAGTCATTGAGTGCTTTCTGGGGGTCAACGGGGGCTTAAACCTGATGTGAACATGCACTGATCCTTTAGTTTTTATTAGGGTGGTGGTTGTTGGAGTGAAACAACAATGGATGTATGCACTATAATCATCTACCCACACCAGCCATTACTGTGGCAGCAGGAGCTCCGAGCTCATTCAAGGCTCTCCCACTCGAGCTTCAACTGCTGCACTGATTGTGGTCATTATTTAAGAAAAAAAAAGCTAAAAATAATACTTATAATTATTACTGTTTGAGTAATGTAGCGGTATTAAATACTGAGAAGCTTTTACACGTCAAAAAGGAACAGCCAGTTTATAAAGTTTATAAAGAAACTAAACAAAGTCCACTTTTTATTACTGTTAAAGCAACTAAAAATAATAATAATTCTATTAAAATAACCAAAAAGCTGTTCGAAGTAAGAGGAAATCTGTAGAGTACAAACGGTCATTCACACCTGCTTACATCAGCTTTTAGAACAGAAGCGTATCCGATATCTGCATTTACACTATACACCCCAAAAGTACACTCTAGAACCATTCTTTACTGTTGTGCTACAGGACATCACTGCTCACCTGGCCATCTGTTTGTAAGCCTCCTCTGCTACAGCAAAAATATGAGGGTCCATGTCCCCCATGTTTTGCCCGCTGTAGGCATTGATGACCTCCTCCCCATAAATTGGTAGCTGTTCATATGGATTGATGGCCACCAGTACGATACCTGGTGAAAAGGGTGAAGTGAATATAAGGTGTGCGACATGACACCACTATAAAATTAGATACATAAAGAAAAAAGACAAAGACCAGGACATTTTTTAGAATTTAGAATTATTACACAGTTCTAGAACTTAGTCTCTTAAAAGAACCCATAACACTCAAAACCCCAGCAAATTAAAATAACATAAAATAAAGTTGTTCAAGACCATTTTAAGACGAGTTCTAAAGCCTACACCTACACCTTGAACACCTCTCGCCCCTTCATGTGAAGGTGTAGGGGTGTCTCTATTCTCTTGTAGGTGTAGGGGGAAGAGTCACATACCCCTTCAAACGAAGATTTTTCAGGACCACACTTTAAATTTCCCAAGATACATTAGCTACATTAGCAACAGCGGCTGCCCAAACCACCAAGGAGATTCACAAATAAGTAAAAGTGGTAGAAATGGGATCGGGCCTTTATGTTTAAATTTTAAAGGTTTTCTGGAAGCTAAGGATCCTTTCATTTTTTAAGGAACCTCTAAAAACCTTTTGACCGTAGCCCAAAACTATAAAAATCAGACATTCAAAAAAAAAAGGACATGACGGTAAGACAGAAAAAGGAACCGAGTTGAAGTTTTTTAGAGAGCTGTGGTTGTCATGGACATGCCTAAACCTATAAAACACACAGTAAAGAGAAAAGAGGATAAAAACAGATTGTCTGATTTTTTTTGTTCACCCTTCCTACACCGTTGGGAGGGTTTCTGACTTTCGTTTATGAAGTTGATAAAAAAAAAAAAAAAAAAATCATAAAAAAACGGAACCCAAGTAACAGAAAGCACAATAAAAAAAGTTTCAGCTTTAGGTCATTTTTTTGGGGCATTTTTACACACCGTCTGTAATATGGCATGATTGTTGTTGTTTGGCGGGTTTGGGGGTGGGCGGGTGGGCTGGTGTCAGTATTTCCATAATTAGACCCATTCCAATTTGCCCTGTATCACCAGTCTAGGAGGTATTTAATACGGAGTTACCCACCCTATGTGGACTTTGAGGACGTCAGCAGGACGTATGTCTATTATACAACTCCCAACGGGACACTGCTCCTAATCACACTACCCACTGTTAAAAATAAAATTAATAATCAAACACTCTCTGGTAAAAAGTCACCCAAATCAGGATGGGTCCCCCTATGAGTCTGGTTCCTCTCAAGGTTTCCTCCTTGTACCGTCTAAGGGAGTTTTTCCTGGTCACAGTTGCCCCAGGCTTGTTCAATAGGGGTGGTTTTTTTTGTCTAAAATGAATCGTGGACTTTTGTATTGGTACTTATGCTCTGTAAAATGTTTATTGTTAAAAGCGCTGAATAAATCTGAATAAAATAAACAGTCTTTGTGTAGCGTTTAATCGTTGCTTAAAGTCCACAGCATTTTAAAGTATTCTTGTGCATCTAATAATAAAATTTACTTTCAATCCTCTGGCTAATTCTTCTATCTATAATTAGCATCTGAAGGCCCTGCCCTGTATTAGTATATTGTTCCACAAAAGCGAAGTGAGCGACCGGTCATTTCTAGAATATTTGTATATATTAATATAGCATTAGCATTAACGCTACTGTGCTATCAACACTAGTATAATGACTGTAAATACCGTTACATAGTAAAATAATGTACAAGCTGTAGGTTTTACTTTTAACCCTTCTATTTTAAAAGTGACTCGATTCTTTTATTCCAGCCAAACACACACTGGATTTGTGTTATTTTTAAAGTATTCTTGCTAATCATGTGCTTCCAATCATAGCCAAAATGAACTTTCAATCCTCCGGCTAATTCTTCTATCTATAATTAGCAAGTGAAGGCCCTGCCCTGTATTAGTAGACTGTTCCACATAAGTTATTTAGTGAGTGTATATCCTATAAATATATCTGTGATTTATTCATTAATGTCTTTATCGAGCTGCTGCTGAAAAGAATCCGGGTCGATTGGGGAGGTCATGTGATGATTCTCAGGTGACCTGTGTTCTTGTCTCAGTGTTCCTTCAGGTGTCGTATTATATAAAAATTAAAGGTCAGTTAGCAAGGCTAGCCTCGCAATTATGCGATATGAACAACAGCATTGGCTACAACATGTTAGCCAGTTAACCACCGTTTCATTTACTATATTTTATATATGAAATATAGTACAAAAATTCTCATAATAGCTTATAATAATTATTATGATTCTAATTACAGTTCTAAAATAGCTTTATTTTAGAATATTGACAATACGCACAGTTTTATTTCTGCTGTCCGTCCCAGATATAGACACAATTAACAATTTATGGTTTAATAAATGACACTGAAAACATCAAATGGAGTTATAAATGCTGATTAAAATATTAAATACAAAAGCAAAAATGTTATTTGATTTCTTTATAAACTCGGTCATCATTATTTTTTCCACCACAAAGAACAGGACATTGTTCAAAGCTGAATAGCTACCAAACAGTACAATTATCATTTAGGGTAATAAATAACACGCAAAAATGACATGGACACATGTTGAAGCACGTATAAGAGACTCACCGCAGTAGGTGTAGATGTGGTTGGACTCCAGGAATCGAACCTTGAGATTGTGCAGCACTGCAGGTTCGTGCAGGTAACTGAGGGCCGTGAGGTCGTTCTCTCCCACCAGAATGTCGGGATTTCGAAGGAATGGAAGTGGGTTGTTTTTAGGACCCACTGGATATGGCAGTGTCTGAGGAAACAATGCAACAGTGCCTTGTGGGTGACTCCAGAAGAACATTCGACGTCTATTAACGGTGCAACGTATCGCAATTGATTAATGATACGTATGGGTCACGACCCACGGTTTCGGCTTGCACTTGGCCATAAATTATGGATTAATTGCTACTCTTTTAATGTGCAGATTTACAGTTCCGGTATACTGCAGACACCCTTATCTAGAGCGAATTACAATTATTTTATTTATACAACTAAGCAATTGGGGGTTAAGGTCCTTGCTTAGGGGCCCAGCAGTGGTAACTTGGTGGTACTGGGAATCGAACTCACAATCTTCTGGTTAGCAGTCCAACATTTTAACCACTGATCTACCACTTCTCCACTCCCCAATTCATATTATATTTGAAATATTGCAGAATAAATGGCAATGATATCGTATTTTAAGGAATTTCGTAAATACACACAGCAGTCGTGGTCACATGACCAGGGCAGGTTAATCAGTTAGCGATGGCTAGCGGAGGAGTGGATAAGATTAAAATACCTTCTACATCAATCAAATCGCATGTATGGGAGCATTTTGGCTTTATGGGCTAAAGCGATAAGCACATCAACCGGGAATTTTATGTGAAGTTCGGTGCTACAGACCCGCCCCTCTATAAGATTCACACAAAGAGTGGAAGTTAAAGAGACACAATATAAATATCTCAGTGACCAGAAACCAAGTAACTGGCTTAACTCGACTGTAACTCGACTGGCCACTTCGGGTTTTAGCGAAAGGCTGATATCCACAGCTGATAACAGAAAGACGGCTAAAACGTCCTCATCTTTTTTTTTTTTTTTTTTTTTTCCCAAATGGCATTATAAATTTAGGACCATTTTGGATTGTTGGTAATTGATAGATTTTTTTTTTGCTAAAACTATAGGTTATTTTTGTTAAAATCAAAATTTCTTTTATGTAAGTTTTCTTGTATTAAATGTAAAGCAAATTATATTCGCTCCAAAAAATGATCCTATTCCTAGCTCAAAAACCGTAAAGTGATCCGAACCGTGAGTTTTGTGATCCTTTGCACCACTGACATCTATATAAAACACAACATTCCACACAAGCATGAAATACATTGTCTTTTACCACAGAGCGGGCAAATGCTTCATTCTGATTTGTTAGAAGGATGGTTCCCAGGTTCCCAAACTGTGGGTGGGGGGGTTGGGGGGGAAAGGCTTGTGTGGTGTCAGCAGATTTTTTTAGGAAGGCACCAAAATTTTTAACAAGAAAAATGGCTGAAATATGAGCCGAAAATATATACTGTGACGTGCCGCCCTGCAGTATTTATTGCACTGTTTTTGTTCCTCCTCTGGCTGTCATCACGTCGCGGTGTGAGGCTCCTCTCAATATTCCTCTGAACACTTTCCTTAAGTACTGCTAATGTTCAACAGAAAAGTGAGTTCAGCGACAGGTCATTTCTAGAATATTTGTATATATTAATATAGCATTAGCGCTAATACTGTTATATAGCA
Source organism: Bagarius yarrelli (assembly GCA_005784505.1). Taxonomy (NCBI): domain Eukaryota; kingdom Metazoa; phylum Chordata; class Actinopteri; order Siluriformes; family Sisoridae; genus Bagarius; species Bagarius yarrelli. The sequence goes on along the minus strand of VCAZ01000082.1, from coordinate 1,962,568 downwards.
AAATAATGTAGAAGCTGCAGGTTTTACTTTTAACCCTTCTATTTTAAAAGTGACTCGTTTCTTTTATTTCAGCCAAACACACACTGGATTTGTGTTAATTACCAATGATGAATTACAATGTTTTACATAAATCCTCTTGAAAGTGTCCTCTTGTCTTTCTGTAAAAAGGGGACGTGGCAGAAAACGTTTGGGATCCTCTGCATTACAATCTTTCAACTCAAATCAAATTTTTACAGCCATATTATCTTATTATTAAAATATTTAGTGTGACTCAGTCAATAGTATGAGAGCCATGATTTGATTAATTTGCTTAATGAATGTGAGAACTGTCAGATAGTTTATCATCCTGATTATTTGATTTTCTTTAAATGGAGTTCGTGATGTGTATACAGGGTTGGCTATGACATCATAACTTATAATTTATGACCTCAATAAGGTTTAAAAGTATCAGCTAGGGTTATGGTTGTTATGATTATTATTTAGTTATCGTCACCATCACCATGCAAGATTTTCTACTTCGGATCAACATAATTGGCTGATTGGATAAATGTGTTAATGTGCAGGTAAACAAAAAGTTGGTGGTGTTCAATAAATCTTTAATGGCAAGAGACAAAAAGTTTTAATCTTGCGCTGCAAATTGTGTGTGTGTGTGTGTGTGTGTGTGTGTGTAATTAAAAAACTAGTGAACTTACATTATGGTGGTGATTATCGTGCTGATTATTTTTTCGGATATGCTGCACTGTGATGAGTCTCATACGCACAGTTCAGCTACATGTTTCAGTACCCGAGTTTCCCACTCACCAAAACGATGTTAATTATTAATAAAGGTATGCACACACACACACACACACACACACACACACACACACACACACACACACACACACACACACGTACAGCTGTGCTGAATCAGAAACCGTAGCCGCAGAAGAGCAGAAATTCAGCACAGGGTATAAATCTTTGAGACAGGACAGACTGCTTACCGATTCATCTTCAAGTTTGAGTTGCAGGACAGAGTCTCCCTCTTTGTAGTCTTTTATAATCTCGGCAGGTTTCCACACCTCCTCCGGGTCCGGGATCCAAACCCGAGTGTACTGAAACACACAAGTATCACATATGATTAGTAAAAGGCAACGCAGGGCAAGGCAGGGTTATTTATAAAGCATATTTAATTCACAGTGGTAATTTATAGTGCTTTACAGAGAAATCAAAATGATCATAAAAAAAATACAGAAAAATGAATAGAAACAAGGCAGCACTGTGGCTTAGTGGTTAGCACTGCAAAGCAAGAAGGTCCCGGGTTCAATTCCCCTGCAGGGGTCTTTCTGTGTGGAGTTTGCATGTTCTCCTCCGGTTTTCTCTCAGAGTCCAAAAACATGTATGTTAGATTGATTAGTGATTCTAAATTGCCCATAGGACTGAGTGCGAGTGTGTTTGTGGCCCTGTGATGGACTGGCGACCTGTCCAGGGTGCCCCCCCCCCCTTCAGAGACGGCTGGGGTAGACTCCAGCAGATCCCTGTGACCCCGAATAAGGGAATAAGCGGGTATAAAAGATGAATGAATGAATAGAAACAGTTACGAATATGTAAATGAATGATTATAGTCAGTTGGGACGTATAACAGCGTTCAGTCTTTAAATTAAAAAATGGCTGACTGATTTAACACATCTGATCTCTTCTGGTAGCTGCTTCCAACTGCGTGCTGCAGAAAAGCTAAACGCAGATTCTCCTTCTTTAGACTGAACCCTTGCTGACTTTGACTGACTAGATGTTAATGATCGGAGTGATCTGATTGGTTTGTATTCAGTGAGGATATCTGGAACACAAACACTGGGTTTGGTAATCGGACATTGCACTCAAAACTACACATCTCTATTTTTAGCATTTATTTGTGTTTTCCATGTTCATTTTTGTCATCTGTGAAATATTAACCCATAATTTTATCATCTTTTTTTTTAACCTATTTAACAAATCTACTAATACGTATGGTAATCAAATACACACATTCATAAACTTATTTTACTATCAATAAAGGATCTGTTAACTGAGTGTATATTAATGTATTTATTAATATATATTTCTGCTTTAGTGCTGAAGAAATGCAGAAACCTGACGCAATCTTTCCTAATGATTTGTTTACGAGACCTCAGAACCTGCCGAGGTCGAGCTCGGGGTGAAGGTGGTGATGGGACAGTCCACAGCCGGCTGGCTTAGTCAAATAAAAAGTAATAAGGTGTGTTTGCTGTAGGCTGTGGCGTCACTTCAAGCTTATACAAAAAAAAAAATAAATAAATAATAACATCGTTTTGTGTTAAAAAATATTCACAATCGTATTGTTTTTATTTATTTTTCACATTAAAGCTAATATGTAACTGTTATTGTGTTTATAACAGCGTAAATACTGTAAAAAATATATAGATATTTCTCACATTTACACTCTCAGCACATAATGGCGGCATAGAAAATCCTTACGGTGTATTATTTACTAAATACTCTGTTACACCTCTCTTATTTACACACTACATTATTATTAATACACTACAGCGTTACATATTACTTTATTTCGATACACTACACTGTTAATAATACATTTACAGCATTTTTGGCAGGCGCCCTTATCCAGAGCAATTGGGGATTAAGGGCCTTGCTTAGGGGTCCAGCAGTGGCAACTTGGTGGCACTAGGAATCGAACCCTGGACTTAAAATTAGCAGTCCAACACCTTAACCACTGCACCACCACTTTCCCATATTCTACACCGCTACCCTGCTACATGCATCACTCCATTACACTACAATAATACAGAATACACTACACCGCTTGACTACGTCATTTCACAGCGCTTAAGCTCTGCACTAAACCCGTACGAGAAAACACATCATCTTCACACCGAAACAATCCTATAGTAGAATCGTAATAAAGCATAAACCATTGTAAGGAATAAATTAGTGCAGGATTGACAATAGACTGTAAACCCACACACACTTATCTGTTCCTGGACAGTCATATAAATCCTTGACCTTTATAAACACCACTTTCTGTATCGCTATCAGGTTTAACAGGAATCAGGTTAAAACCAGGACCAAGCATAAATAAACCCAGAATTTACAGCATACACCAGTTATCTGGAACCCGCAGCCCTCTGGAACACACAGATTAGGTGTCGTAAGGTAAGTAGTTGTTGGGGGGGGGGTTATCTGGCACTCATTTTTCTATTCTTTCACTCAAAAACAACCAACAACCTACCTACCTACATACCTACCTACCTAGCTACCTACCTAACTAGCTACCTACCTAGCTACCTACGTATCTATCTATCATTTCTATCTATCCTTTTTATCTATCTATCTATCTATCTATCTATCTATCATTTCTATCTATCCTTTTTATCTATCCTTTCTTTCTATCTATCTAAAATACTATGGAGTGTGTTATTTGTTTAAATCCTATTGCCGGCTGGGTGACAAGTCAGCTCTTATCACAGGTATGAGCAAACAATTGCAATTAACAATGCATCACAGTACAGACTGGGGCAGTAGTGGCTCAAATGGTTAAGGTGCTAAGCTGTTATTTGTCTATGTGACAAATAAAGACATTTACATTTAGATTGTTGTGTGTATTGTTGTGAAACGTCTGTGTAACGATATCGTCCCTGCAGCGATAGACAAACTGTCATCCAATCGTCTGGCTTTTTAAAACAATTCGTGACTTTTAAAGTATATAAAAAAGAAATAAATTCAGTTTTTTATTCTGTAAAGAAACCACAGACGTTCCTATAATGGAAAACTTCAAGTAGGAGGTTTAATTCTGCACCTCTGACTGTTGCTGAAACTAAGAACACCTTTTAAAAAAATGCTACAATTAAGTTTAGATTATTCAGATTATTTAATACTCACCAAACATTTTTATTTATAACAATGTCAGTACTGTCACCTTACTCCTCTCTGGCAAATAAAAACAACTCATCCCAACATTAACATATATTTGACTTTAATATGTTCACCGACAGCCGATTAATAGTATCTGCGATCAGGTTTTTTTTCCTTTAAAGATTTCTCTCAGAAGATTTCAGACCCTTGACAAACCAAGAACCGATAGGAGCACCGAACCTGATGACGCAATTCACGAAACAACTTTAATCCACCTCGGAAAATGTCAAGTTCTCAGTAAAGCAAGAAGAGAAGATCGTTACGGCATGTAATGATTAACCCTAGAGATTCGTTTTGTTTGCTGATAGCTACTTTTTACAGCATGGGATACTAAATGTGTCACAGATTGATGACGAAAAAATTCTTTGTTTTTGATACTTGCTATTGATCTATTTTTTCCCACTGCAGTGGATCTCATATTACAGATCCGATAAATGATATTGAAAAAATATTAGAAAAAATATTAGAAAAACTATTACTGGACCGTCTCTATTTAAAAAACAAACAAACAAAAAAACCCCAGAATCACTACTGTCACAGCATCACCACTGTCAGATTTCGCTTCAATTAAAAACTTCGACACACAAATTACCAAAATCAGGAATTCAACAATTCTGTGGTGCAAAACATCATTTTTTCCAGGTCACCAGTTATTAAACTCGGTGTAAATTTACACTGTAAATGGCATTTTCCTTTTAATACTGGTAAATTACTGGTAAACCTTTAGGAAGAAGATGCCAACCTTGCAAATATCTTCAGGGGGGCAGTGAGCAGGTTCCTGCCCCTTTTCTCGATCTCGAGGAGCTTTGAGGATGGACTGGGACTCACTCTGCTCCACTGACCCAAGGCTACAATTCACATTACATTTAATCATTACAATATGCTGTAATAACATTAAGTGTCCCCTAGATAAGGACGGGTTCCCTATTGAGTCTGGTTCCTCTCAAGGTTTCTTCCTACTTCATCTCAGGGGGTTTGTCTGCTTTCAGACAATGTCTGTTGTTAAAAGCGCAAAACAAATAAAATTGAATCGAATATATCTTATGTCTTATCTTCACAGTCAGAAATCGTAAAGATTTTGTAAAGTTCAATAAACAGCGAGTTGTACACGAAACTAGCGTGGTGATGAAACAACTCATCAGACTCTTACTAGCACACAGACAGTTATAAGACTCAGAGTTCCAGCCAAGTCATAAAAACTGCAGGGGGAATCGTCAATTCTGCAAAATAGGATGTTTAATGCAGCTCAGATGTCCCCTAGGCAGCCGTCTACTTTAAACACTAAGGATGAATCTGATTCTCTTAGACGTGTGCCAGATTTATTTAAATTAACTTCACAGAAAAAAGATTCAGTTCAGTTCTGACTTAAATATTTTACAGGTTCTGTAAAATAACCATTCGGAATGATCTGGAGAAACTCGGCCAAGAAAAACGGGCCAGAATCACTTTGTCATTCTGTACAAAGGCAGTACATACAGTATGTATTCTTAAAGCAGTTATTGCAGCAAGTTGTGGCGCGATCAAATATCAATATCTGCGTGTTGAATACTTTTGCGAGTAGGATACTCAGGGTTTTTTTATTCTATAGCAGAATAAAATGTCGGTTGAACATTTATGATTTAATAATATGAGAGAATTGGTCAGGAATGAGAATATTTTTGCAAGGCATTTATAATAATAATAATATAATAAAACAAACCAAAACAACAGATAAATTGACATTTTAATTACACTGTCAACTGTTAAAATTGAAAAGACAAAAACTAGACAGTCACCAGTTCACCATGGTTATAGACGAAATTGCAAATAAAATCTTCTTTTATGAGTATTTATATCTTTTTATTGCGGTATGGTCAAAGCCAAATTTTCTACACCATTACAGTTATAAATGTATAATTTTTAGATAATACTCTAAATTCTATATTTCTATATTATATCATTTAATACACAATTTTACCACACTGTTATTAGTAATTGTCTATTTTTTGTCATACTGAGATGTTATTATTATCAATCTTGGTTATAATTAGAGCTTTATTTTACTTTTAAATAATAATAGTATATAATTATAATATAGTATAAAATAGTAATAATTTACTATAATTGACACACCCCTCCCCCCAGGTCAAGTCGAATCGTGTACACTTTGTGCTTCTGAAACACCAGTGACATCATATCCTTTTTCCTCAGGTCAGATGTCATACTCGTGGTTATGTAAATGACAGGATGGTGGACTTTAAACCATAGCAGACAGGAACCCAATCTAACCAGACCTAACCATGTACGTGTGTATGAGGAAAACAGAAAACGACACACTTTCCAATAATAACGTATTCAACCGTCACTTTCTTAAACATAAATAAATAATGTTTATATGTTTGTCATTAGTAATCTTAGTAAGCTTATTTTACTTTCTATGTACAAGAAAAACTGGATGATTTTCTTAATGCATACCAAAATAACTATACATAAACTCCCATTTTTGCAATTCAATTAGAAATGGGAAAATAAGATTCAACTCTTTACACCTGCGGAGAAAATGCAAGAAGACTACATTATTAAACACTGAACTCCAGAGTTACTGCATTCATTCATTCATTATTAGGTAAATGGTAGATTTGTGGTTAAGGTGTTGGACTGCTAACCGGTAGATTGTGAGTTCGATTACCCAGTTACCACTGTTGGACCCCCTGAGTAAGGCCCTTAATCCCCAATTTCTCAATTTCATGAATTAAACTAAGAATGTAAGTCGTTTGGATAAGGGCGTCTACCAAATACCGTAAATGTGATTTGACAAGGGGAAGGAAAGTAAAGGGACTCGAGTGCATAAAGTGTATAAAGTTCTTGTTTATTAAATAGATCAAATCGATAAATCATCAAATCGCAGTAAGAACAGAAACAGTTATTTCTGATTTACAAGCCTGAGACCTGCTATTATTACAAAATGGCTTTGTAAACTATTTTTCCAAAAGAGCTTTTAAAATGTTTTAACACACCCAGGGGCAGAAAAGCATTACATTAATGAGCAATTAGAGTTGCTGTGCACCACCCGGTCCTATGGCTTTTGTGGCTCAAAAACAACAAATATTAACTAAATAGCATAATAACAAATACTACTACTAATAATAATAATAATAATTATAATAATAATAAGTTTACTTACTAATTTAATAAGTTCAAGAAACTTGTTAAGGGATAAAATGAGCAAAATTAACGCTACAGTTTCTTTGAAAGCTTCTATTTACAGCATGGGTTACTAACTGTGTCACCGAGTAATAGTGATAAAATTCCAGATTAGTCTTTCCGAGAACAATTAATAAAAATCGCAGTGTAAACCCGGCTTGAGTGCTATTGACTTATTTTTCTCACTGCGGAGAATCTGATATAACAGATCTAAAAACTAATATTAAAAAAAATGCTTAAATATCAAGAAAAATATCAGTAAAATCGATTATTGGCTGACTACATGCAGCGTCACCACTGTCAGATTTTTTATTCAATTCAATTTATTTTTATTTGTATGGTGCTTTTAACAGTGGACATTGTCCCAACGCAGCTTCACACAGACAATACAGTGAGAATGAAAGATTGTTCTTTAAAAGTGTAAGTTTGTCCCTAATAAACAAAACCAGGGCGACTGCGGCCAGGAAAAACTCAAGTTCAAGTTCAAGTTCGAGAAGCTTTATTGTCATTTCAACCATATATAGCAGACGCAGTACACAGTGAAATGAAACAGCGTTTCTCCAGGACCCCAAGGTGCTACACAAAACAACACAGAATTACACAGAACAATAACAACAAAGAGCTACTGAACAGAACAACACAGAGCTGAAGACTGAAAGTAAATTGTCTTAGCATTGTCTGAGATGAAATAAGAAAGAAACCTTGAAAGGAACCAGACTCAAGAGGGAACCTATCCTCATCTGGGGGACACTGAATGTCTGTTCATTACAGCTAAACAATGTTAAGATAAGCAGTAATCAATTGCGATGTAAACTGTAGTATTGGTTCAGCGGAGCCTTCAGAGTCTTACAAGTTTTCTTAATTGGATTATTTGCATCGGATAGTTGCTACAGATTGTAGACAAAAATGGATAGAAAAATGTTTTAAAATGCACAAGTTTCAAATATTTTGTGTTTTTCCCACTTTTCTTCGTGTCACCTTCCATTTTCACCAATCAGTCAGCTTTCATACCAACATATCAACAGTTCCCAATTGGGGAAGGTGAACGCTAGCATTCTTTTTGTTGCTAACAGTCATCTACATCCTCTCTATTGACAGCGAAAAAGATGTGTGCCATCTTTCCCACCCAATCGTTGCTATAAATCAACAGCTAAACAATGGATTCATGGATTTTTTTCATATTTTTCAAGCAAACTTGAAGAATTGCCAAATTAACCCTGAACTTTTTGACATTACATCATTGCAACAGTATCTGTAAAAGCTGGCTTTACTGATAAGCCACATTTTAACCCATTGACAGATTATTCTTTAATAAATGCCTTAAATTGCATCACCTGTTCAAATCTTATCACTTGAATTAGTAAAATTTTATTATTTAAAAATATTTATCGTGTATGTTTGTGCTTTTGCAAGTTATGTTATTATGCGCTTCCTGAGTTGGGCGGTTCAGGTCAGTGTGACTGTCTTCCCGTATAATGTGGGTGAGAATTAATAATAATATCCAGATTCCCTTTTGAGGAAAACTGGGAACAGGAAAAGGAAACGAGGTTAGATCAACTAAACTAATGAGCTAGTTGAAGCGTGTCGTCAGCGAGGAACTGTTTTAATATCCAGCTACTAGATGTAGACATGTTTAATGTTTGATGCTATTTCAATGTAAAAAATACAGCTTGTGTTTTGACAGTAAGTCATAGTTGGTGATTTTCTTAGTCGGTGGTGGGCAATGATCTCGGTCCTGGAGCATTGGTGTCCTGCAGAGTTTAGATCCAACCCTAATCAAACAGACCTGAACTAACTAATCGCGTCCCTCCAGGACCACGATTGCCCACCCCTGTTCTAAGTTCTTTGTGATTATTGTGATTACTGGAAATATTAAAAGCTGTAAAATGGAGAAAGCAGGTCAGCATGTATTACGGCGTTACCGGTAAAAATATAAACAAGGATACATCTACTGTATATTAGGCTGTATGCAGATTCCACCATGTCACATGCAAACCGCACTCAGTTTGAGCCTTAGCTCATTTGATTTGTAAAATATATTCTCTGGAACAACACTTTAACCTATTCACAACTCACGGAAACATACTGAAACTCAGAAAATGGAATTTGGTTTTGCACATAATGAATTTCTTGGTCATAAAAACAGAGAAATTAAGCATTTGTAGTTACTCACATGCAGTTCTGTTTCATAGAAATTCAAGTAATTGATTTTATCAATGGATAAAGCGGTGGATTATATCCACTCAAATTCGGTGTCAGGTTATCAGAACAGAGATAAGAATAAATACCACTGAAAGACTACAGTGTCCTGACTGACAGCCTGGTAAGATTCTCAGCCCGGCCTACTTTTGCCCTTGAAGCACACTTTCTCTACATGTGGGTCCAAGCAGACTTTGCTTAAAAGATATGACCCTGAATTCATCTAGTGGTGTGACGTGTCAAACCAATAAATAAAAAAAAAACAGGGCAGTTTTGTCAGACTTTAAGGAAGAGTGTAAAAATTGGAAGGAAAGAATAGACAAGGGTAGAAAAGTTAATTCATGTAATTATTGCTTTTAGCGGAAATACGGTGTACAACAGGTTTAAGTTGATGTAAGCAGGTCATCAAAAAACAACAACATATATAGACACCAAATCAGAATTGGGCATTAAGATCTGCAGTGTAAATGCAGCCACAAACCACAAACCACTTATTAGTTATTACAAAACAGAGGGTTTTTGTGCCTTTAAAGATTTATTATATTTATAGGTCATTCTGGGGTCGGTTTTTGTTACCATGAATGAATGTGTAACATGTGCAGATGTCGTGTGTTGAAATAAAATCCAGCGGTTTTTGAAACAACCCACCAACATCAAGAAAATCTGTTTCCCCCTGATATTCATAATAATTACCACTGAGCGTTAACATTAACATTAACATTATCTTAAGGCTTAAAGTTTCTGCATCATCTGATGCAATCATCCGCTGCCACATGCTCGGTTTATGAATGTTTCTCAAAATTTGTCCAGTAAAAGTATAAAGAAAACAGATAAGGAATATGATAAAGTGTATAACTTCTGCTTTAACTTCTGCTTTATCAGCTTTTAGACTTTGGGCTTGGAGCAACATACAGTTAATATCATATTAAGCTTCAGTGTGAACTAATTTCCCGCAGCATTAATAAATCTCCGTCTCACCATCAATTAATTGAACAACAGCATCAAACTTTTCAACCATGTGCACAGCTTAACCCTTTAACCGGGCTGGAGTATCACTGGTGAATTCCACTGCTTACATAGCCGAGGTTCTGGGTTGTTATTCGGAAGATAAGAATTTAACACACGGCACTGCTAAACTGCCACTGTGAGGCCCTTGAGAATGGTCTTTAACCCTTTCCCTACCGCAGGAGAGCTATTCCATGGCTAAGCTGGGATATGCAAAGAAACAAGCTGCTTCTTTTATCTCATCCTCATCCATAAAATTGTGTTCCTCAGAGGCAAAACAAACACAAAATAACACAAAGCCATTGAAGTAAAGCAACACTAAACGGTTTAACGAACATCTCTAACGGTCGCTAATCTTCAACTAGAGCTATTTGGTTGGAACTTAAGCTGACAATGAGGTCACTAAAGTCCAACAAATAACTATGTACTTCTACACAGGTCTACACAATACATCGCGAATGTTTATATCACGGTTTGATTCCCAGGCAGGGGTCTTTCTGTGGAGTTGCAAGTTCTCCCTGTGTTTGTGTGGGTTTACTCCGGGTTCTCCGGTTTCCTCCCACAGTCCAAAAACATGTATGTTAGATTGATTGGTAATTCTAAATTGCCCATAGGAGTGAGTGCGAGTGTGTGTTGCCCTTTGATGGACTGGCAACCTGTCCAGGGTGAACCCCTCCTGCCTTTCACCCTTTCAGAGATGGCTGGGATAGACTCCAGCAGATCCATGTGACCCCGAATTAGGGAATAAGCGGGTATAGAAGATGAACGAATACATAACGTGGGGTCAAAGTTTTAGGTTAATTCGTAGTTTTAGTTAGTAGTTGGTCGGGATTTGCGTGCGCGTGCTTTGACGCAAGACCATCAACAAGCCGTAAAGCTTTCATAGAGAGTTCTTGGGCCAGCTTAAGTCACCGGCAGCTGATGGCGACAATTTTAGTGCAAAAACGAAAAGCCACCGCAAAGATATGTCAGTGTTTGGGTTTTAAAAGAGATGAATACATACAGACTTAAGTTCTACGTGGAACATTTAGATCTCAAGTGGCAACATAAAGTGGAAACACTATAAATCTTCTAAGTTACCTTAAAACCAAACACGATTTGTATCAGCTATGCTCGGCAGAAAATCTACAAACACAGGTAAATGGGGTTAAAGAAACAAATATTGGTTATACCATCTTTTTTTATTGTATGGCATATCGAATATTGCATTAGTTAGCACGCTGCGAATCACAATTAACTTCACTATTGTGCAGCCCTATGACTCAGCAAATTTTTCCATCTAACATAAATTTTACTAATCACTTTAACTAACACACACTAAATATTACTATTTACGTAACATAAGTTATGATACAGTTATATTAATAAGAAACTCATATCTTAAAACTTCAGGGTAATTTTTTAGTAGCTGCATTAAGTGTAGTGATAAAGTGATGAAGTTATCAACCAGAACTCTCCAGTCTTTAATTATGATGTCGTTGACTGAGAATTTCGAGTACCACTGTTACTACAACTGTCCTGAATGAGCACACCACCCAGCTGTAGCCTTCAACCCCTATGCACTGTAGCTTGAAATAACTTTTTCATCTTTACAGTAAGAAAAAAAGCTATTGTGACTTCTTAACCAAACAATGCAACATGGATGATAAATAAAGGTTAGGGGGCAAACGTTACTGTGGTGATATGGGAGCAGCTGATGGCACACAGTGCACAAACATGTTCTACTGGTCTTGTGTGGGGGTTTTACTGCCTCGGTGTTGTCACTGTGCTCGGATATGAGCTGAGAAACTGACTTAGGATAAGAAAGCGCTTGTTTAGCCATAAATTCTCGTTTTTAACTAAACAAAAGCCTTTTTTAAAATCATACACTGGTTAGAAATGTACGAATTCAGCTGTAGCAAATGATAGTCGCTTCGAAAAGAATTCGAAATTCGGTGTGGATGGTGTTAAGCTGCAACACCGATTATGTCACTTTCCCACCGTCATTTTCATTTTATTTCATTTTCTAAAGTATTCGTTTTTATTCAATATTTAATTTCTACATTTTGAGTTCGTCTTTTTTTCTGTTTTTTTCCCCCCAATTTTGTCAATTGCGGCTAATTCGAAAGTTTATACACGCGTTTATAAGCTATCCAACGTCAAAGGAAAAAGACGAGAAAAAGGGAAACATCAACAAACACAAACCTCTGTTGTACTCAATACTGTTGTACCAGTGTTGAGTTAACTGGTGGGAAAATTTCCTCACCATCACCACCCTAGTTGAAAGCGAGTTTCGATACTATTCGAATATTGGTGCTACAGACAGGAAATGCGATGAACATTAAATGCTCCTCCGACTTCACCCAGAACAGACACCATGTTCAGAGAGACAGGGTGTGTATTAGTGGAAGTGAAGCTTCTCCCCTATTGTCACTCGTTTCACTGTCCAGGATTAACTGGTTTACGAAACTCGTTATTAAAACCCGACACAAATATGCAGCTTGTGCATTAATTCCCGTCTCCACCTCTCTGGTGAATGTCACACAACTCAAAGTGCCCTTCGAAAGATCATAAAACTATAAAGATGTTCAAATTTTCAACTGATAAATCCTGCAAAGACTAAATCTCATCCCAAAAGCTATTAATCAACAAAAAATACTATTGACTATTTCGCAATTTAATTCCTTCTCTGAAACACACGTTCTCTTGCAACTGCAAACAAATTCTTAATCATTGTGATTTTCATGTCATTGTGTATTTATACTTCATACAGAAACAATACATTCTCAAAACACTCTGATTGGTCAAAACAGCAGAACGTTCCATCTTAAAACCAACTGTATGTCTATACTGATGTTCCAAAATACTAAATACTTGTTGAAAAAAGTACTAAAATAAATACTAAATACTTGTTAGTTTTTTTTTTAACCTGACAAGCTGCATTTCTGAATTATTATCCTTGCAATTGAAGACATAGGTGCATTTTGTAGTATGAATAGTATAAGCAGTGTGTTCATGCTAAAAAATTCCAACAAGCTTGGGGGGAAAGCGGCAGCTCAGTGGCTTGTTGGGCTGCTGATTGAAAGGTCCACTGCCGGGCTTCTAAACAAGGTTCTCAACCATCAACTGCATTAGAGCTGTGAAAATTGGCAAAGACATCGCAAGACTATATTATATATATATGAATATAAGAAAAATGCAATACACCGGGAATTGTTATTACACTATGATTCCCAACTTTATACACAAATATAACTTTTATGAAAATAAACTATAGCTATTAACTCTAGTTGCCCTGCAGAGTTTGTCTGGTATTTTGGAACGGTGTAGTGCATGCAAACCATCCTACCTGCATTTTATTCTCCCTCTGATTGGACAATACTCGCTGCCATCAATTTGGTTGACAAATTTAAATGCCTGTGTAAGAAACATAATAAACTATATGTTCTGCTTAACCAATCTAAACCTTTACATCCTTCAGTACTGTAGAATTATCAAAAGGCTATATAAAAAAATAAATATATATAATTACATAAATACAGGTAATTATTACCAATATAGATGGTATTTTGCTTAATTTTAGAAATTTTTGTATATGTCTAGATAATTTGTTTAAAGTGCTAGTGTTCATTTTGAGCGTTAATTTCTAGGTAATAAAAAAAAAATTAATTACCAAATACCAAATTACAATAAAAGTAAAGCACAAATATTTGGTTCAGAATAAACAGATTTTTTATGGTCTTGTAAGAACAATATAGAACATGAATCTGTGTCTGGATCTGAAATATGAACCAAAGTCATAGATGAGAAAATACCACTCGACGCTGAGGACATGGCATGTCCTTTATCAGCTTTCTCCTTCTGCGTATTGATCTCCACTTCTCTGCTCTTTGTTCTACTCGAAATGTTATGTTCCACATGTCTTAAATCTTTTCCAGAAAACATCCAGAAACAAACTGCTGTGTCAGGTGAAAAAAGGATTCAACTGCTTTCCAATTCAGGACAGTTCAGTGTTTCAGGCTGTAGAGAGGGGCAATATGTTGTCTTTACTTGGTTCATCCAAGAAAACCCTTCCTTACAGATGGCGGTCATTTTTGGAAACCAGTTCCCGCACAGAAAAATACATTTGTTCTCTAAGTCATAATAATGAAAAAACTTCCTCGTAATTACGAGAAACTTTTCTATAATAATTAATATGCAGATTAGCATTCACGATATGCTTTGTATTGACTATTGAGTGTGTACAGTGTACACTTGCAGGTGAGCTCTGATTTATAAAGAGAACTTACAGGTGTGTGTACGTACGTACAATTGGTCTAATTTGTCGAATATCTTGGTACTTTTCTGGGCCTTGAACATGTTACATTTACAGCATTTGGCAGATGTCCTTATCCAGAGTGACATACATTTAACTATGCTAATCTTCCAATTAGCAGTCCAACCACTTTGCTACCACTTCCGCTGTAATGTAATGGTAGTTACATAAAATGATATCTTAACTGTGTTGGTGATAGTTACCTTGCAGGGTGAATAATTGAATAATTAATGTTGAAGCAACAAAGAATGTTAGAATTTTGGGTTAATATAGCAGAGGAGAGGCAGGGCTACCAGGTGCTGACCGTAAATACAAAAAAAAACCAAAAAAAAATAATATGGTAATAAAACTTGTGGAAGTCTAAAAATCACTTTATTCCGCTAAAACTACTGTTGCAGCGTCGCATTATAAAGGTTGAACGTCATTTACCATCAACAGGGAAACAGCTCATAACTCCAGTTAGTAAAAAAAGTTTTTTGTTCACATTAAATCCATACAACTCCATCTATACACCATCTATACACCATCAGAGATACATGGAGTGCATAAACTGCCATTTAAGCTTAAAAAACTGAACGTTCTGAGAACATTCCATGATAAATAATTATAAATTGATAAAGGTATAGTGTGAGATATTCCAACTCCTCAGTCTGCATCACACCACCCTGTTGTTGGTTATGTCCCTCAAGTATTTTCTTCCTTACATACAGCACACCCTATAAACTATTAGCAGCTTTGACACAGCAGCTCAGTTTCGAGCACCTTAAGCCATTTTCCATTCCACACAGTGATACAGCAGATACACACACACACCTCTGATTATCCCCACAAACACAATTTACTGGAATTCTTTCCGGGCATTCCCGGTTACTGTATGTTCCGACTGTACATTTCTGTTAAAGAACCCTTATAAGAACCAGAGTGTTCTGCTCTTCATCATGAAATGACACCGCAGTCACTCTTATTTGACTGCTGAAGCACCTTCTTAAGTGTGACCACGCATTCGATTCATTGCTGGTTGAAAGTTTGGCATTTGATGGAGTGCAGAGTTTCTGGCTTATTGTTTGGTGGCCTGAATGGCACGACCTGAATGGAGTGTGGTAACAGCAGAAGAGGTGGGGGAGGGAAACACACACCCACACACACACACACACC
Organism: Bagarius yarrelli; assembly: GCA_005784505.1. Taxonomy (NCBI): domain Eukaryota; kingdom Metazoa; phylum Chordata; class Actinopteri; order Siluriformes; family Sisoridae; genus Bagarius; species Bagarius yarrelli. The sequence goes on along the minus strand of VCAZ01000082.1, from coordinate 1,946,805 downwards.
TCACACTGCTCTGATCTTTCGTTCCCTGTAGACCTACACAAGTTGTTTTTCTGTCCTGGGCTGTGCACTGGGGTCGTTTTTCAACAGCTCAAGTGGGAGTTTGCTTTTTAAAGCCACATTTACTGAACGCTAAGGTTTAATTTAGCGTTTTTTTAAAAAGGCTAATTATTTGACTGTTTTGCGTAAATAACCAAATATAAGATTCTACTATAATAAAAAAAAATTCACATATAAACACATATAAAATATAAAATATGCACTTTTCCTAATAAGGTTTATAATACAAATAAAATCGAATTACCTAAACATTGTATTAGCTGCAAAAATGTTACGACAAAAGTACGAAAAATAAAATATATATACACAAAATCCGCATACAAGTGTATGTTGATATAATTTTAATGATATAGTGTTAAACCCGCCTCATATTGTTATATTGTCATATTGTTAAACCCGCGTATGTAATATGCGCAAATAATCTAAGGTATAAACCGGTAGCTATAAGATTCCATTACTTGTCAGCTACGATAGCAGACTGCTAATTTGAGTTATCGTCCTAGTGACCAGCGGGTGATTATTTTGAAGTATTATCACTGTCAGAGACCCACCTAAACAATAAATCACCTCCAATAAATCTCGTCTGATGAATCATAAGCCAACATGTCAGAGCCCGACGTAGGATTCGTCTCTTTAGCCCAGATTATGAGGAAACTGATTAGTCAGCATTAGGCAGTGAATGAGCAGCAGCGGTGAAGGTGATTTATTATGTTAGCATACAGGATTGTTCTCTCTGTGCTTTGGGGGTTTCATCTCGGCACTCAGAGACCCGTGCTGTAGACTGATTGGCATTTCGAATTTTTTGTATAATGGTTGTAAAGGGGTGTTTGTGTGTCATATGGGGACATTAATTTTATTATTCCACATAGATACACGTACGGTAAGCACTCGCAAATAGAAAGTCGGGGGATTTGTTTTTTCCCCCCCGACACAGTAAAAACATCTCAACATTTTAAAATGCCACAAACGCAAAGCAGGTCAAGCGACAAAAACAAACCAATTAGCTTCCGCACCTATTACGTTACACTGAAACCTCAGCAGTAAAATAAAGGAGCAGCTCAATCATTCATTAATTTATTAATTTATTCAGTCATTCAATCATTTATTTTCTATACCCACGTATTCCCTAATTCGGGGTCACGGGGATCTGCTGGAGTCTATCCCAGCTGTCTCTGAAAGGGCGAAAGACAGGAGGGGGACACCCTGGACAGGTCACACACTTACCGATCAATCTAACATACATGTTTTTGGACTGTGAGAGGAAACCGGAGAACCCGGAGTAAACCCACACAAGCACAGGGAGAACATGTAAACTCCACACAGAAAGACCCGTGTCTGGGAATCGAACCCGGGCCTTCTTGCTGTGAGGCAGTCGTGCTAACCAATAAGCCACTGTGCTGCCATATGTATTGTGTCCTGCGATAGGTAGGCTTCCCAGCCAGGGTGTCCTTTGCCTTGTTTCTCTCAAGTCCCCTGGAATAGTAGTAGTAGTAGTAGTGGTAATAGTAATAGTAGGACAAACCATGATGGATGTAATAATATTTTAAATGCTTTATCCTGTATGACAGGCTTATGTTAATACATTAGTTACAATTTCTGAGGTTTAAGGACACTTAGTATAATATAAAATTCGGATCCACAGGTTGAGGCTGTTACATTTGCAGCATTTGACAGGCGTTCTTATCCAGAGCAACTTACATTATTCCCTATTATACAACTGAGCAATTCGGGTTAAGGGCCTTGCGTTTCCGGTTTCCGGAATCGAACCTAGGTCTTTAAGTTGGTGGTCAAACAACTTAACCACTGCACTACCACTTCCACTTCCACTTTCCCAGATAGTTTTTAACTGTTAAGTTTAGACAATGTGAAAACAACCTAAAAGTGTTAAAATATTACAGAATTTCATCTGGTCTCATCATCAGGAGATTACAGTTTGGATTAGAACAGATGTCTGTGGGATTACTGGAAAGACAGAAGGTTGTGTTACTGGGTGGAAGTAACGGCACAGACTCTCCCTTCACTCCGTCATCCACAGTGACACTCACCGATCATAAGTAAGTTATTGAAAACGGGAAAGAAGCTGACATATCACTGTTATGCTACATGATGCGATGTGGCAAAGACTAAATAATGGGGAAATAACCAATAACAGTAAAGTTGTTAAAATCTGCAATTAAGCTAGCAGTGAAACTGTGCAGGTTATAAATCAATCTTCTGTGTGATAAGATGGGAAGTGGTTAAGGTTTGGATCGATACCAGAAATACCCGGGTTCAATTCGCAGTACTACTAAGACACCACTACTGGGACCCTGAGCAAGAACCCTTAACCCCTAATTGCTCAATTGTATAAAAAAGAGATAGATGTTAAGTCACTCTGGATAAGAGCGAGAAAAGGTTACATTTCACATGACTTTATATGGTCATCCCAAGCACCTGCATCACACACACACACCTGTAGCTTTAGCTCCGCCCACTCTTAGGCCTACATGACTCACTGCTCTTCCTTGTCTGTTTGTTGTTTTCACTCAGATGACGTAAATCTTTGTCCCTTAAAAGAACAATGGTTTGGGATTTTATTTGACTCAGAACACAGTTTTAGTCTGTAGTTTAAATAACAAAGACTAGGGGTGTGACGAGATCCAACGAGACGAGACAAGACGAGACACCGGGTTGACGCGAACGAGACGCTTTTTTTTAGACTTTTTTTTAAAGAACCCCCTCAATGATGAAATACAGGAAACACCTAAAAAACACAAAATGCCAATACAGAAAGTCAACTTGTACTTTATAAAATTAAACTTCTATTTAAATAAATTATATGCAGGAATTAACAACATATAAACACTGCAAAATTTATTTTTTTTGCCACGTCTGTTTTAAAAAAGTCTGTAAAGAGAGGGTTATTGTGTGTGAAGCGTTTGATGTGCGGCTCAAATCTTGCTTTGTGCACAGTCACATCCATATTACACACACAGTCTGTTACAATGACGATGCAGACGCTGTTAGCAGAGGTGTGTGGTATTCATTTTATGTCTTTGTCTATCATTCTTTCGACGTTTCTTATTTGCACCAGGAAACCAAAATGATGCCACACAAACGATTTAAATGTGGCGGCGCATCTTCTCTGGTTACATTCTTACCACCCCAGTCGGACCTCGCGAGATTTTGTGTCACCAGATCTCATCACACCCCTAATGAAGACATTTTTAAGTCTTTGGTTAAAGGGGTGCATACTATGATATTAATAAAAGTTCTGCCCTAAACATTATTAACTCACACTTTGGCACTGTTGAAGTTGTATTAATGGACAGCGCCGTGGTGTACAGGGTTAAAGCGGCAACACCCACAAGCGCGACTGCTCTCAGATGACCTGGGTCCGACTCCGGCTCAGGACCCTTCTGGTTCCACCCTCTTCTATCTCCCCCTCTTTATATCTCTCTGCCCCATCAATAAAAGCAAATGCCCTCCCAAAATCTTTACAAATAAAAAAACAATTTAAATATTGATGGACGAAGGGTTTAGTTTTAGAATTGTCTATAAAGTGTTTTTTTCCTTTTCCACAACCTTAAGAAAAAACTACTAATTAATCTGTAAATATATGAAATTAAATAAATAAAATACAAGTTGTCACTTTAGCATGTGCTGTTGTAGGAGAACGGGGATGAAAGGATAAGCCGAAAATATTTTTTCCTCTATTGATTTTTAAGGACCTGCAATACAGCGCTTTTACCAGGAGGGCGCTGTAGCTAATGACTGTAGGTGAAAAAAGTAAATAAAGTGGAACGTGTAGTGTGTGGGCAGGTTTTACAAATTATACTTCTTTATAATTCTTTATTTTTTTGTTGAATTGAATAAGAGCAGCTCAGTTAAGGACACATTTTGTAAACCTAAAGTGATTTCCTTGTTCCATTTATCAGTTACACGGGCAAAACTAACTGCACTAACATTTACAGCATTTTGTTCAGGTGTCCTCATCCAGAGCGACTAACATTTATCTCTGTTATACAACCGAGCAATTAGGGGTTAAGGGTCTTGCTCAGGGGCCCAGCAGTGGCAACATGGTGGTGCTGGGAATTGAACCCACAATCTCCCAATTAGCAGTCCAACACCTTAAACATTGAACTACCACTTTCCTCACTGCAATTGATTAAAATTATTCTAGCAGCAAGGTGGCTTGATGGTTAGCACTGTTGCCTCACAGCAAAAAGGTCCTGGGATCAATTCCCCTGCAGGGGTCTTTTTGTGTGGAGTTTGTATGTTCTACCTGTGTTTGTATGTGTTTACTCCGGGTTCTCCGGTTTCCTCCCACAGTCCAAAAACATGTATGTTAGATTGATTGGTGTTTCGAAATTGCCCATAGGAGTGAGTGTGAGTGTGTGTGTGTGGCCCTGTGATGGACTGGCGACCTGTCCAGGGTGTCCCCCTCCTGTCTAGACTCCAGCAGATCCCCGGGACACCGTATTAGGGAATAAGCAGGTATAGAAGATAAATGAATTAATGAATAAAAATTTCTTCTTAGAAAACTGAGTTAATAAAAGTTGATCAGTCGCCCTATTGTAAATTAATCAGCTATAGTTTGGCATCAATAACTTCTTTGTTTTGGATTATTTTTTAAATATTAGCTCCGTGATTGTTTAACAGAAGTTTGATCTGTTTTAGTAGCGATGTTTAACATTTGTACAACATTTAAGCTAACCTAACCCAGAATAGAGGCGTTGTACGTGTGCGCATGCGTGTTTCACCGAAACTGGGTAGAGCGCAACATTATTACCTGTGCACCTGTCCACAACGTCCCTGCTGGAAACGGAAGTAAAAGCTCTCAACACACACACACACACACACACACACAGGATTTCACGGAAGCGTCTAAAAGCCATTTTCATAAAATGCTGATGGAAAAAGTTGCTATTAAAACACATTGTCTGGCAAACCGAGCTAATAATTATAATATTCACACTTTTCCCCGAAAGCTTAAATAAACAATTTTAACTTATAATGTAGTCGGAATTTCTATGCGGCTGTAAAGACAAAGCGGGACAAAACTTTCCAAAAGCAAATATAGTCAATAATATGTATATATATATCTATATATCATATATATATATATATATATATATATATATATATATATCTCTATATATAAACTCAAAAGAAAGAAAAGAGTGTAATAGAATAAACACCGGTTATGACACTCACCCTGGTGTAGAGTTCGTTTACCGACATGTTTCCTCTTTTCCTTACAACATTAGCACAGGGAGAGTGATTTATTTATCCTTCCGCGTATTCATATATCCATTAGGGTCTATAATCCATGTCCAGTATCTATTCCCTGTCCCCACACGTCCTCACACGTCCTGAGTGACCTATAAGACCCGAGTTTCGAACCCGCAGAGGGAACCGGACAGGCGGCGTTAATGTTAGTGTCTCCAGGGACTCGACCGTTTACAGCAGGTGCCTCTTCCCATTTATTATGTTTAGTCAAAAGGCGCGTTTTTTTTTTTTTTACTTTTACTCAATTTTCTTTCTAAACTGCGAAAAAACAAACTCAGCTTTTTAAAAACACGAGAAAAAAACAAGAGAAACCGGTTAAATAAACAAAACAGAACTACTGTAAGTGTAGGTGTGTGTGTGTTCCTGAAGTGTATCCATAGACTCCACCGGGCTGAGAGTCCCACCTGACCGAGTCTACTGCGCCTCCTACTGACCAATCAGCGCAGTGCAGTGCCCTTTCCCAACCAATCAGGATAAATGATGACATCAGCGTAATATGCGTAAAATAAAATCATTCATTCATTTATTTATTCATCTTCTATACCCGCTTATTCCCTAATTCGGGGTCACTGGGATGTGCTGGAGTCTATCCCAGTCGTCTCTGAAAGGGTGAAAAGCAGGAGAGGGGACACCCTGGACAGGTCACCAGTCCATCACAGGGCCACACACACCTATAGGCAATTTCGAATCACCAATCAATCTAACATACATGGTTTACACACACAAGTACAGGGAGAACAAGCAAATTCCACACAGAAAGACCCCTGCCTGGGAATCAAACCCAGGACCGTCTTGCTGCAAGGCAGCAGTGCTAATTACTAAGCCACCGTGCTGCCTAGGATAAAACCAAAATCAAAATTAAATTGCAATTTAACATTTTGTCTAATGAAAAAATAAAACAAAATATTATTTCAAATCTTAATAATAGGGACGTGGTAGCGCAGGGGTTAAGGTGCTGGATTGTCAATTTGAAGACTAGGGTTCAAATCCCAGCAACACCAAGCTGCCACTGCTGGGCCCCTGATCAAGGCCCTTAACCTCTAATCGCTCAGCTGTATAAAAGCAATCATTGTAAGTCATTCTGGATAAGGTTCGTCTCGTAAATGTAAATAATAAAGGGTTGAAATAAAATGTGTCTTCCTTTCTATTGTCACTTTAATTAGAACTGAAGATCATCGCAAACCTGTCGGGGAGATTAATACAATTATAAAAGATAATAATCTTATTAGCATTTGGCCACAACTTAATTATTGTAATCCCATGCCTGAGTTGAGGTCAACCGTTGGAATTTTTGATGTGATGGTCACAAATAATTAAAAAAAGTCACCTGCATGTTTTTGTTAAATAAACTATGAATAGAAATTCTTTGCATTTAGATTAATGTGATTAAAGATTTAAAGCCAGATATTGCCAGTTTTAGCGGCAAAAGACTGCACTGTGTGTCTGGTCACCATTTCATTCGTTAAACTTTGTAAGAAAAACTTTGAGATATTTTTTATCTCAAATGTAATAATTTATAAGATGTTTTTATGACTATTTTCTGCCTTTATTAATGGGTCAGGGTGGGAGGGGGCCAGGGACCACCAGTGACCATCGCCCCCTCCCACCCTGACCCAGATCCCTGTGATCTGCTGCAGTCTATCCCAGCTGTCTCTGAGAGGGTGAAGGGCAGGAGGGGGACACCCTGGACAGGTCACCAGTCCATCACAGGGCCACACACACACTCACACTCACTCCTATGGGCAATTTAGAATCACCAATCAATCTAACATTTTTTTGGACTGTGGGAGGAAACCGGAAAACCCAGCGTAAACCTACACAAGCACAGGGAAATCATGCAAACTCCACACAGAAACAACCCTGCAGGGGAATCGAACCCCGGACCTTCTTGCTGTGAGGCAACAGTGCTAAACACTAAGCTCTGCACTAGCCCCTATTTATGAAATAAAAAAAGCCAGATTTACTTGGATTCATTGTGTACTTTGATTCAAGCAATCTTATTACAGGTTTGTTTTTTGGCATTATTTCCTGTTTCTGAAGGAGATACGCATTAACGCCAGCACGGTTGCCACGTTTGGATGACACTTACAGCTGCATGACCAAGCAGTTTCTCCCAATCCTTTACGCCCAAACCATAAACGATCCAAAATTCTAAATTTAATGTTATATTATTAATATAATGCTAATTTAATTTTATAAACTAGAACTTGTGTAATCAAAATCCATGCAAGACTATTTTTTAACACTATCTTCAAAAACATAACCATGTAAATGATTTTCCCAGGCTGTCACACACTACACAGTACACTCCTTTAAAAAAAAAACACACACACACACACACACAGCCCACATGTAGATCTACCTTGACATAAAGATCCTGGACTGTCGTCATCCTGTCTTCACCTTCTCAAACGAAGACTGTAAAAGTATCCACCAAAGTTCTGAGCAAACTGTTCCCGTCTTCACATAGTGAAAAGCTGATTAGAAATCATTGTGAACTTTAAGCCGAGAGTGAAGTAACTATCACACGCATGCATGAGTTAAAGCCTACACATGCCTAAGTGACGAAAAGACAGTAATGACATCAGACAGAACCGGTCCACTCCCAGACCACTCCTTCAGCAGGTATGAGGTATTGAGAATGCTTTGTTAAGGAATAGTCTAACCTAACCCCAACACACAGAAAGGTGTAACATGCGGTAATGATTTGAGCAAGTATGTCACTGGATTAAAAAACTTTACCGCCCAGTTATACTGCAATCCTGTGGTTTAAAAACTGACGGAAAGAAAAAAAAAAAAATAGTATCTTTTGCAGACTGATAATATGGGATGAACTGGGATTTAAGTCTATTTTAGGAAGCTGTGGACTGGTTACATATGTTGCTACAGAAGACATGACATCATCAAAATGTCCCTTAGTATTACATAAACCAATATGTTACACTGCTGCTAATAAGGATACGAGTGAACATTCCAGAACAATTGAAAGGTTACTGCTGGGCCCTTAAGCACGGCCCCTAACCCTAACCTGCTCAGCCATATAAATAAAATAAATGCAGTTCACTCTTGATAAGGGTGTCGGCCATGTGTCTAAAAAAAAAAAGGGTGACTTTTATTTTCATTGGAAAATAGTTCATTATTCAAACCCTTAACATTGCAAAAAACGAGTCGATCGAGTCAGACAAGTTTTTAAAAATATAGCTGCACAAACACACACTACACACTACAGAAATAACCCGGACCAAAAATAGTACCACAAAGGCACCATTTGGTTTTTAATTTTTGTTTAGCACAAATTCAAACATACTAACTTATTAAACTTATGAAATGCAGCAATTGTTTATAAAGGCTAATATTAGCTTAGCATCACACCATTGATGATTTAAGTAGATTTAGTTAGTTGTAGGTCTTCTTCTAAACGGGTGAACCGCTGTGGGGTGTGGCGTCGGCCTGGACAGGATTTCCTGCACCTTTTGATTGTATTCCTCCTGTTCTATTCGACTCCTTTGGATCTGCTGGTCGTTCTCATCTTTCATGATATCACACAGACGCTGCTTCTCCAAAATCTGAGCCATCAGATTGGCTTGATGTTCCTGACCCGCCTCCTTAAGACTGTAGGACAAAAACAGCAGGATCTTAACATAAGACACAATTTTTTTAATGTATTTCAAAAACTATTTTGTTGTTTTGCACTGGAGCAACTTAATATCTTTAATATCTGTATCAGGGGTTGGAAATGGAATATTGTTATACAGCAAGTGCAGACATGGCTTAATTAATGCAACTCATAAGTAAATAAATAAATAAGCTAGAAAAACAATAAGAAACATGGAAGTACAAGAACACAAAATGAACCACAAATAGGGATATGTGGCTCGTTGAAGCACTCTAATTTAGGCATTAGTGATGAAAGCAGGAAGAGGTTTCTGTTTTTATCCTGCTTTCTAGTGGCAAAACGTTTATGGGAACATTTTTTGTTTAAATCCCCTAAATGTTTATATCTTAAAGTAAACGGTGCTATTTGTGGCCGTCAGGAGCGCTCAACACGCTGCAACTTAGGCAAACATATGCAACTAGAAAAAACACCCACAAATTAAGAAAACATTAGTTTGATAGCACACATGCTGCAACTCCTCACAACACAAACACAAATACAGAAATATGCTGCAAATCCAGAAAATGCGCAGCAAATCCAGGAACACTCAGCAAATCTGGGAACACACAGCAAATCCGGGAACACACAGCAAATCCGGAAACACTCAGTACGTGAACACTCAGGAAATACGTGAACACTCAGGAAATACGTGAACACTCAGGAAATACGAGAACACTCAACAATTCCGGGAACACTCAGGAAGTACGAGGACACTTAGGAAATACGAGAACACTTAGAAAATACGTGAACACTCAGGAAATACGAGAACACTCAACAATTCCGGGAACACTCAGGAAGTACGAGGACACTTAGGAAATACGAGAACACTTAGAAAATACGAGAACACTCAGCAATTTCAGGAACACTCAGGAAGTATGAGGACACTTAGGAAGTACGAGGACACTCAGGAAGTCCAGGGAACACTTAGGAAATACGAGAACACTCAGCAAATACAGAACACTCAGCAAATCCGGGAACACACAGCAAATGATAAGCAAGTCCTAGTGGTAACTTTTAGGTGATACCCTTGAAACTCGGATTTAAAGTGCTTTTCTGTATTTGTGTTTGTGTTGTGAGGATTTGCAGCACGTGTTGTCAAACTGATAAATATGACTGAGCTCGTAAATCAAATTACTCCTATGTCAACTAAATTTTTCCCATTGAAATAAATTAAAATGTCATTAATCCGTCTAGGTCTACAAAAAAACACTACAATTTTTTATTACATGTTTTTAAATGAGAAAAATAAACGTATAAATAACTAATACTGTATAAAAAACACTACAGTAGGATGTACTGGAATAAACTGGTTTTATTAAGTATATTGTACAGCGTTTACCTTGGAGATCAGACGACTCCACTTGCTAACGCGCAGTTCTGACTAGCTATCGAGTGACACATGGGATGCTGGGCGGATGTTACGGCGCTCACTGTGGCGTTCGCTACACTAACTAGCGGTTAGGTGTCCGAAACTGCCTCGTAAAAAAATCGCCTGAGAGACGACTCGTATCTTGAAAAACTCGTTAGTTGGGACACTCATAGGTCAAGCTACCACTGTATACTAATAAAAATAGTTAAATTGTGAATTTACTGCAACTGTCTATACAAATTATTCTAACACATTTAAATACTTATCTATTTTACTTTTACACACATAAAATCATGTTGTTTGGCATTAAAAAAAAAACATACTTATAGAGAAAAAATAGGACTTTCTATTCATTAAGGGGCAAAAGCAGCTCTAAACTTCTGTAAATGTGACAGGAATCATCGCGTCCCATTGTGCGTTTAATTTTTTGTACGCTGAACACTTCCTGTAACTAAAAAAAAGCCAGTAAGACATAATAGTTTTAGGAATTCTCACCGTGTTTTTTCCTGTTCATCCAGCAGCTTGTTCTGCTGAATGATTTTATTCAGCTCATCTCTCTCTTTAGCCAGTTCAGCCTGTTTCTGAGCATTAATCTCCACTAAAGAAAATAACAGGGAAAAAAGCATGAAAGTAACGAACATTAATGTGTCTAAATTGAATGTAATAAAACAGATGATTGTTTGTTATTAAATTTCTAATTAATGCCAAAAAATCTTTTATTTGGAAATTTCCTTGGTCGCTTGGGCAGCCATGTTGCAGCGGTAGCTAATGTATGTTGGGAAATTTCTTGGGAAACCCCTTACATTTGAATTGTGGTCCCAAAAAGTCTTCCTTTTAAGGGGTATCTGGCTCTTACCCCTACACCGTCAACCAAAAGACAATCGAAACACCCCTACCCCTACACATGAACGTGCCAAATAGAGGAGTAGGGGAAAAGGGAAAACACTAAGGGGTAGAAATGGGATTGGGCCTAAATATGCCAGGGCACTGCTAGCTGTTTTGGGCTCTAGAAAAGAATATGGGGTTGGACCCTTTAACACACATATTTCGCACTCTTAGTGCTAATATAACAGATTTCTGGTGGCCTTGAAGGTGCATAGGCCGTCAGAAATCGTCCTAAAGCCCATCCAACCCCTAGCCGCGCCCCTTATGGCATTTTGGCAGATGTCCTTATCCAGAGCGACTTACATTTATCTCTTTTAAACAACTGAGCAATTGGGGGTTAAGGGCTTTGCTTTAACACGATTAATTGTACTTTATTTGTACAATGAAGACTATGCGGTGTGATTTTACATATGATTATCATTCTAATTCATTCTAAAATTACCTTTTTCCAAATAGAGCTAATTAAATTTGGGGAATTTTTTTATATCGCAGGATATATATCGCCAAAAAAATATCGCAATGTCAATTTTTCTTCCAATATTGTGCAGCCCTATTGTAAGCATACAGTGGTTTCTTACACTTTTCTTGAATTTGTAAGTGCCGAGTGTCCAGCACATCCTTCATGAGCCGGTCTCTGGCTTCTTTTGCCAGACGGTTTTGCTCGGCCCTGCGATTCCACATCTGCTGCAGCTCGGCATCCATCATCTTCTCCATCTCTGCCTCGTGTTGTTTTTGTGTCTCCAGCTGCTCCGCCAGGTACTGCCGATACCTGTGCTGCTCATCACGCAGCTCCAGCTATTCGACACAAACGTTTTGTTCACATACTTGCCATTTTTATATCATTCCTATTGTTTTCTATGACAGCAGTCACAAATGTTTGCAACTTAAGTGAAATTAAAAACTTCACACTTTACAGAACTCTGAACCCAAAAGATTTAAATTATTGCATCATTAGAAGCAAAAGGGAATTGAAACACCCTTACCCCTTCACAATACGCAAAAAAAGGGGAAAGGGGTAAGACTAAAGGGTTGAAATGGGGTTGGGCCTAAATATGCCAGGGGCCCCGCTAGCAATTTTGGGCTCTATTAAAAGGATATGGGGTTGGACCCCTTTCCACGCATATTTTGCACTGTTAGTACTAATGTACCAGATTTCTGGCGGCGCTGATGGTGCATAGGCCCTCAGAAATCATCCTAAAGCCCTAGCGGTGCCCCTGAAACCCCTAGGAGTGGCCCTGAAAAGGAGCTAGTTTGGGGAACAAAAGTGTTGGATAAGAGTTCATGGAAAAGGTCGATCTTAAAGGTAGTGACGGATACTGCCGTCTGGATCACATCAGTACCAGATTTATAATATTACAAAAAAGTACTAAATGTTCCTGTTTAATGCCACAGATGATGACTTTAGCAAATGGTGCCCGCAATCATCTTACCTTCCTCAGTGCTTCTTGTTTCTTGTTGTCCGTCACCTGTTGAAGCAGTGTCTCCAGGATACTTAAATCGAACGCCAGCTCCTCCTGCTGCTTTCGTGCCAGAAGCTTCAATTTTAGCCGTAATGAGTTGTCGAGCTGTCTTCGCCAACTCTCCTTATCCTCCAGCTTCTGTCTTTGCTCCCGCTCGTCTTCCAGACGCATTATCTCCATCTGCTCTCGCTACAGAACATATGTAATATAAGCACGAAATCTGCAGAGAAATTCAACATCGATCATATAGATGAATAATGTTAGAGATGCATCTGGGCCGTGATACAAGGCTTGTGTTTTCGCACTGTCAAAAACACGTGGCATCATTGACAGAACTCTAGTGCACAAAGACTCCAGCAGTGTCAGAATGTCAGACTCAGCGGTGTGGAAATATTTTCAAAATGAATACAGAGAAGTTCCACTTGTGGAATGCATGACAGACTGCAAACTATGTTTTGCAAAAAATGTTAAGAGATACAAAAAAAGTAGGATTTTAATAGGAGTAATTTTATAAGATATGTGAAATCAGTACGTAAAATTGAGTACAAAGAATTTGCCGGCACCAAACGACCGTGAAGCAAACCCTGGGAAAAGATAGCCCAAGAGCCTTACAAATCATCCCACATCCCAAAAAAGTATTGGTATCGGTATACATATTTAAAAAATGGTATTGGTGCAACATATATGGAAATAATAGGAAAATAATCAGTGGTCATGTGATGTGATGTGATTCAACCCACTGTGACAGAGTTACTGCTATAACTGTTAATAACAGCGTACCAGTAACTGGGCTGCCTCCTCCTTAAGCTGTTTGTCCTGCAGCCTTTGTTGCTCTGCAGCCTCCATCTGCATGCGCAAGAAAGCCAACCGCTGCAAGTTGTTCTCCTTCTGACGCTGAGCCTCCATTTCCTCTCGCTGCTTTTTGGCCAGCCGATCTCCTTCCCACAACTGCGCAAACAGCATTTCTTCCTCCTGCTGCTGATGAGTCTTTTCTCGAAGTGTTTGGATCTGTGCCGCACGCTCAGTGCAGACCTCGAGTAGCTGCTGGTGTTTGTGCGCAGCCCGCAACTCCTGGCTCTGCTCTCTGAAACCCGAGAGCACAGAACATCAAGAAAGGGAAAGTTACATTTACGGAATTTGGCAGACCCCTAATGTAAATGCCTTTATTTGTCACATATACTTTACGGCAGAGTGAATTTTTTTTTTCATCTTAGCAAGTTGGGGGTCAGAGCGCAGGGTCAGCTATGATACAGTGCCCCTGGAGCAGAAAGAGTTAAGGGTCTTGCTCAGGGACCCAACAGTGCCTGGCTGGCGGTGGGGCTTAAACCCAGGTCTTCTTGGTCTTCAGATCAATAACTCAGGCTGGTGGTGGTGGGGCTTGAACCCGGGTCTTCTTGTTCTTCAGATCAACAACTCAGGCTGGTGGTGGTGGGGCTTGAATCCAGGTCCTCCTGGGATTCAGATCAACAGCTCAGTGCCTTAACCATTTAAGCCACCACTATCCCACTTATTCAAAGTTACTTACATTTATCTCACAACCATCTCAAAGTGCTAGATGTCTAAACCGTCACAGTCCTGTAGTATTCAGATTTCCAGTCTAAACCGGTTGTCATACTGCATGTTCTGGAAGAATCCATTCAAAACACCTGATTGGCCAGTGTTTACTCTCTTTCAAGAAGATTCTGTCTGAAAAGCCCACCATTGTACTGCCCCCTATTGAGATCACTATTCCAGATGATTCCAAGGCCTGTTCTTATAAAAATACCAGCAACTTCAATGAATCCCTCCCAACACGCCTGAACTGCTAAGAATCTGGTTAGCGGGACATGCTAAGTATACTTTAGCATCATTTCAGTTGCCTGAATGCATTTTTTTTTAGAATTATACTATTACAACTGAGGATGTTGTCAGTCTTTTGTTCCTTATTTGATTTTTACACTGCCTTCATATTGTCAGTACAGTGACTTACCAACTAAGTGCTAGCTTTCTAAACCATTAGCCTCAGTCATTAGATAGCTCGTGCTAGTTGTCAGTGTTTCCCAGTTGCCAAGCTACCATTCTCATGACTTCAACCATTTAAACAATTCGAGGTCTGTGCATTTTTTTTCCACCTTACTATGTAGAAAGGACAAAGTCACGCGTTCCGGTTGAATGTGTGGCAGAAGGGGACTGGTTATTTTATCATTTTCTTATTTATAATACAATAATAACAACAGTTGTAGTGTCAGTTCTTTCGAGCTTTTCCTCACAAGGTAAAAACCTCCCCCCTTATGCAACTTTTTCGTTCTCCCAGACTCCCAGTACTGCCTTTTTTTGTCCGTGTATCTATTTAAAACTCATTCTGAATAAAGTCTTGGTATACGGTTGCATTTCTACTACCTGAAAAGTCGATCAAGCTTCTCAGCCACCACCTTCTGCCGTTCGCTCTCTCTCTTTTCCTGTAGATACTTTGCTCTTTCACGCATCTTGGCTTGCTTTTCGGGCACATTGTCTTTCTTTGTGTCCAGCTCTCTCATCCATTCTTTCTCCTCAGATTCAAGCAGTTTGCGCAGCCTATAAAACAAACATTCTTGCACAAATCCAGTTGTTCAACCTGCACAGTGTTAATTATCTAACAATGAATACCTTTCTCTCCGCTCGTCGATGCTCATCTCGTACTGTTCCATCACCTTGTGGACGCGCCGCTCAATGGTGGCTGACATCAACTTCTGCTCTGTGTTTTGTTCCCAGCGCATTCTCACACCGCAGGCACTTTGCTCCTTGGTATACTCCAGCACTTCTTTGCGAGCATCCTCTTGTTTCTTTCGTTCTATGATCTTGTAATCGGAGCGTCTGCGTAACGGCTGTTTGGCCAGCTAAAAATATGATCGACCAATGAAGATGTTATTTTAATTGATGATGTGCCTCAAAAGTGTCCCCTCTCACTTGCTCACAAGCAAATACTGGGGAATGTTAAGGATTAATCTTTTGTACTTTTGGTTTTGGTTTCTGGTATTGCTGCACTGCAATTTGTCCATTTTTTGGTCAACTGGGGATCATGGATAAAATCACCTAATGCAATATGATCTTAACATGTTAAAAAATATTACGCTACCCCTTACTGAGGCCCCCTTGTGGGGCGGGACCCCCCTGTTGGGAACCGCTGGCCTGGAGGATCGTTTGTGTTAACCTTCTTATTCATTCATTTATTTTCATTTAATCTATTATTAAACTTACATCTGATTTATATGGCACAGAAAACTAGAGCCAATTTATGAACATTACTCTGATTGGTTGGATTGTAACAGAGTTTGGTGTTAACTTCAGTTTTATGGAGTCCTGTCCACGAAATCCCCCCATCCATCGTTTATAACCATCGTCTATTTTATTCCTAATCAGGGTCACAGGGATCTGCTGTCTATCCCAGCTATTTTTGGGTGAAAGGACCTGGACAGGTCGCCAGTCAGCAATTTAGAGTCACCAATCAATCTAACATACATGTTTTTGAACTGTGGGAGAAAACCGGAGAACCCGAAGTAAACCCACACAAGCACATGGAGAACATGCAAACTCCACACAGAAAGGCCCCTGCCTGGGAATCGAACCCGGTACCCTTCTTGCTGTGAGGCATCAGTGATAACCACTAATCCACTGTGCTGCCATGTCTATGAAATATTTCAGGTTTTTCTTTAAGATGATTTAAAATTTGCAAAACAACATAGATATGTTTTTAATTGATTTTGATAGGAGATTGTGGCGCAATTTTGTTACAGCAGATTTGTAAAAATATCTTAAATAACAATCTGTAGTTGCTCAATTGTCTATTTATGAATGGATGTCCGTAAATATGACAAATGTCAATGGATCCTTGTCATGTTATGCCCTCGGTCAGTAAAAGCTGCTATGGAATCCAGAATTTTTGGTGGTAATATGAAAATCTGGCTATAGACTACATCAAATCAGAAAATTTGAGTAGAAAGTAAAAAAGGCAATAAAAAAATTATGATTAGAAAAGACCATCTGAAATATAAAAATAAGTTTTTTAAGCATTCTGTTAGGTTTTAGGTAAGAAAAATCAATCAAACAAATAAATCTATGATAGAAAAACACTTAAGTACACATTCTACATGAGAACAATAATGTGATCTATGATGAAAACATGATATTTTAATTAAATACCTAAATTAATCAGTAGTATCATTGTTTAGTGTCATTGTTTTAGCTAAATATATGCAGAACTCTAAATTTTAAAACTAAAATAATCTTATTACAGGTTTTTTTAGCCATCACTTATCTTACCACCGCCACGGAGTGAGGAGTAGGACCCGTAACTTCACGACAATGAACTTTGCCTCTCTGTCCAACCAACATGTCTCCACGAAAGAATAAAACTTTATCTCAGAATAAAGTAAAGAAAGAAAGTCCGCTTAGTAGCACCTGTATACGGAAGTGTTGCCATGACAACCAAATGTGACGTCAGACACGGGAATACTCTACGGCTCCAAATTAATTTTTGTTATGTGTTAAATGACTCTGATAAATTGTTAAAAACATTTATTTGTATAGGAAATGTTAATAAATGCTAGTAAGTGTTAATTAATTTTCTAAACAGCAGATCTGACAATAATGGAACGTTTCTTCTTCTTTTATGATTCCGGCAGTTTTAGTTTAGACGCTTCTAGGAGCACTACTGCCCTCTGCAGGATATACAAATAAACAAACCTATTAGATTCCTTAAGCATGTATTATTTGTCTTAGACGTTTAATAGCTTTTAATTAATTATATGTTTTCCTAACACATTTTACTGATACATATATTTTTCGTATATGTATCAGTAAAAGTGTAGCCTCGCGTAGACAGCCAGCAAGTACATATTCTGTTAAGCATGGTGGTTAGCACTAGTGTTGCACTGTTGCCTTACAGCAAGATGGTCCTGGGTTCGATTCCCAGGCAGGGGTCTTTCTGTCTGGAGTTTGCATGTTCTTCCTGTGCTTGTGCAGGTTTACTCCGGGTTCTCTGGAGTAAAACATGTATGTTAGATTGATTAGTGGTTCTAAATTGTCCATAGGAGTGAGTGTGTTTTTGTGGCCCTGTAATAAACTGGTGACCTGTCCAGGGTGTCCCCCCCCTGCCTCCTGCCTGCCCTCAGAGATGGCTGGGGTAGACTCCAGCAGATCCCTGTGACCCCGAATTAGGGAATAAGAAGTTGTATAGAAGATGAATGAATGAAATTCAGAATGATTAAAAAAACTAATGAACTAAAATAACAAATTTAGATTACGGTTTTATTTATTTTTTCTAAGCCACAGGGAGCATAACGTTACTTTTTTAATTACTCCTATCTGTTCATCATTTTAGCAATAAATTCTGGATGAACTTTTGATTAAATCGGAGCAGATGAGAAGATAGTCTGGCCTTTGTGTTTAGCTCATCTTTAACACGTTGGTTTTAATAGTGCTCCTGCTTATCAGATAATTTAGAATATAAATAATTTTGCGCACATTATCATAATTATTAGTACTAATTTAAAGTCGTATATTATAAACTTTTTTTTTTAATTTTAATTTTTTTTTTATAGCGAATTATACACGAGATTTGGCAGGACTTTTATTCTGCAGCTGGTCAGTCGTGGTATTACAACTTCCGGTTTTACGATAAGTTCGTACTAAACGCGCCAAACTGCTGATGAAAGAGCTAACTGTATTAATAACAATATATTTATATATATATTTAATTGTATTATTTATTTTATTTTAACAGCGTTTGTTTAATTATATGGAAAAATCTCTTTTTATCCGACATTTTACCATCACAGAGCTGGAAAATTGAAGGTAATTGAGTACATGGTAAAAAACAGGGGCGGTGTGTGTTTATGCGCTTCATTAACATCAACCGTATGTCCTTTTCCCTTTTTATACTGTTTATTTTAAAGTCCCAAATGTTTTAATCTATTTTAATTAAGTTTAAAAACTAATTCGAGCTTTATTAATGTAGTTTCTGCTGAAAAGCTGCTCAGTTTATAGCTTTATGTCATGTCATGTTACAAAAATAGTGTTTAACGGACACGGAAAAAGAACTGATGTTTATTTTTTTATATATTATTGTTTTATAATTTAAAAGGTCGTTTGGCAGTATTTTACTTATAAAATATTTTTTCTCCAGGTTTTTCATTCCAAGTAAAAAAAAATGAGGTCACGTGTCCCATAACAATCCACCAGAATCTCCTGTTTATGCTGTCTGATTTAGGTCACATGACCTGTAGAGTTCCTCCTCAAGCTATTTATTTATTAATTTATTTCTATGTTAAATGCTTGATCTCAGCTAACAAACTAACAACTTTCATTAATGTTCTTTAAATGTTGTTTCAAAACATTCATAAAAGAATATTCTCATAACATTATTCATTCATTTATTTTCTATACCCGCTTATTACCTAATTCGGGGCCACAGGGATCTGTTGGAGTCTATCCCATCCGTCTCTGATAGAGCAAAAGGCAGGACGGGGGACACCCTGGACAGGTCACCAGTCCATCACAGGGCCACACACACACACACACACACTCACTTCTATGGGCAATTTAGAATCACCAATCAATCTAACATACATGTTTTTGGACTGTGGGAGGAAACCGGAGAACCCGGAGTAAACCCACACAGAGGGAACATGTAAACTCCACACAGAAAGCCTTTCTCCTCCAGCTGTTTTTTTCCTTACTTTTTCTTATGTAAAATTCTTGATTCTGATTGGTCGGATGCTGTTGATAAACATACTCCAGCAGCAGTGCCAACAATAGTGCTGGCTGTTATTTTATTTTCAGGTGCTTATTCCGACATGCTGTTGTTTCTATAGTCTTGGATGTCACAGCCAGGAACGAAGAAGTAAAAGGGTAAAATTGTTTCAGGTTGTAGTCTATCATCGCCAGTCTTTTTGGAGGCTGGTGTGCCGTCGTTACAGCAAATTTGACTTTCTTGAATAAACGATCTTTGTTTGCACGGTCCTAAACACAATCCCAAACACAGAACAAACTTTGATTGGTTGCTTAACAAGTCAGTCAGACCTTCACTTGGCCAACAAAATGGCATAATTTTAATAATAATAATAATAACTTTCCTGTATTAACTTTCATTGTAGGCAGCACAGTGGTTTTGTTTTTAGCATGGTTGCCTCACAGCAAGAAGGTCCTGGGTTCGATTCCCGGGCAGGGGTGGTTCTGTGTGGAGTCTACATGTTCTCCCTGTGATTGTGTGTGTTTACTCCGGGTTCTCTGACACAGTTTCCTCACACAGTCCAAAAACATGTATGTTAGATTGATTGGTTATGATTAGTGTGTGTGGCCCTGTGATGGACTGGCGACATGTCGAGGGTGTCCTCCTCCTGCCTTTTTCCCTGTCAGAGACGGCTGGGATAGAATCCAGCAGATCCCTTTGCCCCTTAATTAGGGAATAAGCGGGTATAGAAGATGAATGAATAAATAAATGAACTTTTATGGTGAAGAAAAGAGGTTGGTTGAGGAAAAGATTTGTTTATATGCAAAATAACTGAAATAAACTTTAATGGTGGAAAAAAAAGGCAGTTTTTTTGTGTAGTTGATTTAAAAACATAAATAAATGAACAGAAACTCTTCGGCATGTACTGTTGCTGTTATTTAGACCCCTGATATGTTTCTGCATCATGTCGTCATTTTTCTTCCTAACATAAGATCCCAAAACACTGTTATCTGTTTACTGTAGTCGTCATACTAATAAAATAACTTCCTGTATTCTCTTAAAGCCTCTTCCTGACCTCTTGACCTTTTGCTTTGGTTTTGTTCAGATCATGGCCGTGCCTTTTGTCCAGGACTGGGATCTGGTGCAGACTTTAGGAGAGGGCGCTTATGGCGAGTGAGTATCAGCCGTCGTTACGATCTGCACTACACCACGGGTTCCCTATGCTCTTTGTGCCCTTTAACCTCTTGCCGTTCAGGGTACGTCTGCTGGTCAATAGGAAGACGGAGGAGGCGGTGGCAGTGAAAGTCGTGGACATGTCTACCGCCAAGGACTGTATGGACAACGTAAAGAAGGAGGTGTGCGTGCACAAGATGCTGTCCCATCCCAACATAGTGCGCTTTTATGGACACAGGAGCGAGGGCTCCATCCACTACATCTTCCTGGAGTATTGCAGCGGCGGCGAGCTGTTCGATCGAATAGGTGAGGAGAGACGTGTATGAGGAGAGATGTGTGTTTTACTGCTATGAAGAATTTGTCAGTAAAAGATCAAGATTGCAACTTCTAAAGCATTTTTTTTGGGTAATTTTACTATTACTTGTATAAATGTGTAACTATGTGAACCCCAGAACTTTTTACCTAGCATCATTAGCATATTAGTGTCTAAACTCCTTGATA
Organism: Bagarius yarrelli; assembly: GCA_005784505.1. Classification (NCBI taxonomy): domain Eukaryota; kingdom Metazoa; phylum Chordata; class Actinopteri; order Siluriformes; family Sisoridae; genus Bagarius; species Bagarius yarrelli. The sequence goes on along the minus strand of VCAZ01000082.1, from coordinate 1,925,746 downwards.
CTATCAGGATTGAACAAGCAAATCCCCACAGCTGCGCGGCACAATCTGGTAGAAAGCGTTTTCAGTAGTGTGGAGGTTATTATTGGACTAAGAGGGAGACTAAATATGTATCACATTAATTTGATGAGCAGGTGTCCTAATACTTTTGACCACCTTCATGGATGCTGTGTCTAATCTCTATTACAGAGCCGGATGTGGGAATGCCGGAAAAGGAAGCACACAGGTTTTTCCAGCAGCTTATAGCTGGAGTGGTGAGCTCAACTTTTTATTTATTTATTTATTATTTTAATTAAACAAGAAAGAGCAATAGCATTTGAAGGTTAATATTAAGGATGTATAAAAAAAAAATCTATACAGTACCATCACAATATCTTTTTCCACCAGTATATCGATATTTTAGCCTCAAGTATCGATACATATTTACATTTTCGTTTTAAACTGAGTTAAATTTACGTTAATGTTTTAATCAAATGACTTCCTCCTCCGTACCTGTAGGTGTCACTGACACTTGTGGTCGTCATATCAGAAACAACCATGGTGTAAGGAAAAAAGGCGACTCCGGCTTTGTATTTACTGTGTTTTTAGCCATTTATTTATTTATTTTTGCAATATGTTTTTAATTGCATCATATCGTGATATATCATATCATATCGTATCGTATCGTGAAGCCCCCTTGCTAATACACAGGTCTAAAACATCTGTACACCTGTTAGGAAGAACAACTGCACCTCAGATAATAGTGACTGATCCTGATCTTTAATACTGGCTAATAATATTGGGGAAAATCCCAAACATCTTGTGAAAGTCTCTTACGGAAGTATGGAGGTTATTATAGGACTAACGAATAGGACTAAATCTAGAATAGAATGTTTTAGGTTGTGTTCGCACTTGTAGTTCGATTCGTTTGGTTTAAAAAGGGAAATTATACATTTGCTACTGAACCTCTTGGTGTTCACAGTCCCATTTTTGACACTGAACCTAAAGATACTGAACCTGATTGGTAAACAGTGTTGATTTGACTTACAACAGTCCCAAATAACGAGTTTTTGGATATACGTGTTGTTTTGCTTTGATTTGCGAGCTAAAATTCGGGTTACGAGGCAGCTTCGGACACCCAACCGCCAGTTGGCGTAGACAACGGCACAGTGAACGCCGTAACATCCGCCCAGCATCCCGTGTCTCACTCGATAGCTAGTCAGACATGCGCGCTAGCAAGTGGAGTCGTCTGATCTCCAAGGTACACGCTGTACACTATACTTAATAAAACCAGTTTATTACAGTACATCCTATTGTATTGTTTTTTATACAATATTCATCAAGTTTATTTTTCTTATTTAAAAACATGTAACCAAAAAAATTGCAATGTTGACCTGGAAGAAATTAATGGCATTTCAATTCATTTCAGTGGGAAAAATTGATTTGACATTCAAGTAATTTGAGTTACAAATTAAACTCATAAGTCAAGGCAGCCCCTGTAGATACAAGATAAAACCTGATTTTGTGTCTTGTGGTTTTGGGTTTTGTGACTTAGATTTTTCACAACAGAACTTACCATCAGAAACGACATGGTGTACTGGATTAAGCGCGCTCACTTATTGTATACATGTGTATATACTGTAGTTTTACCTTCTCCAACTAAGAGCTCCTAAAATGTTCAAAACAGCACTTAAATTTCTTCCATTGTATGCAGAAATATAGATCTGCTGCAAGGAGACACGCTGTCTCCTTCTGACGCCTCTTACAAGGTCCTTTGAGACAAACCAGGAAGTTATAGGAAGATAAAATTCTGTTCTTTAGAATCAAAGATTCTCGATAAGAATTGCATCCGTGTTGCACTATGTGACATCACATCCTGTTTTTGGTTTCATTAGATACATTTGGTTTGTGTTGTGTTCACTTTCCATCAGAGTTTGTTTGGAAGCGGACCGAGATCTATCTTTTTTTGCGGTCTCAGTCCGCTTGTTTGATGTGCATCAGATGGCAGTACTCAGATGAACCGCATTTATCAAACCAAACATGACAAGTGTGTAACACACCCTTAAAACACACATTGATGTAATGGCCAGCTTCTCCAGTACCTGTCAAAACACAAGTGTATATTAAAAAAAAATTCATATCATATCAGGGCTTCGTTTTATTAAAATGTATCATAATGAATGATAATAAATTGTTTAAATATAGAACTTTGGATAGTGTTTTTTTTTTTTTTTTTAAAAAAACCTAATTAAATCCTAAATTAGACTTTTATAAATTAGATAAAACTAAATACCCATAATGCTAATTGCAATTGACAGAAAATAGGCCTCAAAATCGCAGTAATTCCGACTCGACAAAACAAAATGTTGTGTAGTGGCAGTTGTTTAGTGGCCTAACGCACTGCAAAGCTGTGTTAGATCTCAATTAGCCTCATCATGTTGAGTAAAATCTAAGATTCTCTCCAGCTGATAAGAGCTGTTAGAAATATTTAAAGTCGCCTGCTGCTGAACTGCAATTACGTTAAAAGCATCAAACAGCCGTTCCCTTTTCGCTGACACACTTATCAGCCTTTATGCTGGAACGGCGCTTTAAGAGCTGAGTGGTGAGCTTGGTTTCAGCTAGAGGCAGAGCTTATATATGCTGTGATAAAAAGAAGTCTAAAATATAGATGTTAACAATTTTACACATGCTCTTAACTGGTAAAGGACCACATACTGCTTCCTCCGTCATCCCGTATGATACCATGCATATATACAGCATATAGCTGAGTTTTGTATACAAATGCCAAATCTCCCCTCGGAACATTCAGAACATTACAGCATTTAGCAGACACTGTTATCCAGAGCGACTTACAAAAGTGCTTCGAGTTTCCTCATTGAACAGCTCAATACTTGTACATTAGATCAAAATCAAAATTAACCCCAGAAAACCCCACAAAATGAGGTGGGTCTTTAATCGTCTCGTGAAAACAGTCGGTGACTCTGCTGTTCTGACATTGATGGAAAGTTCGTTCCACCATCTTGAGAAAAGTCTAGATGCGGACCTACCTTGTGTCCTACGGGGTTGTTGGGACTAGTCTTGTGCGGAGTGGTAGTGCAGTGGTTGAAGTGTTGAACTGCTAATTGGAAAATCGGGGTTTGATTCCTAGCACCACTAAGCTGCCACTGTTGGGCCCTTTAGCAAGGTCCTTAACTCCTAAATGCTCAGATGTATAGGAGAGATAAGTGGATAAGGGCATCTGCCAAATGCAGTAAATGTAGTCTGGCAATGATTGTAGATCTGAGGGAGCGTGGTGCTCTACGAGGAGTGATAAGTGCTTGGAGGTAGGGGGCGCTGTGTTCCGTTTTTGGCTTTGTAGACAAGCATCAGTGTTTTAAATCTAATGCGTGCAGCTACTGGGAGCCAGTGGAAATAGTGCATCGGTGGAGTGGTGTGTAAAAACTTTGTGACGTTAAAAAAGACACGTGCAGCTGCATTCTCAGTCATCTGCACTCAGAGGTTGAGACCTGCCAGTAGTCCAGTTTGGAAAGAAAGAGTCTGGTCGAATCCGCCTGATGTTATGGAGGATAAACTAGCTTTGTCAAGTGGAAAGCTAGTTGTTCCACCTACTGACATATTACTATGGCAACCAGTAGCAGGAACACCACCTCGTGGGGAATTACGACTAGCTACTTGTATGAATGTAGCTTCACAGATCTATTAACACTTTTAATTACATCACAGTGTAAAATAATATTGAAGCACTACGTTCATACCAGACGAAGCTGAATTCCTTCTTTCTTCACAGGAATATCTCCACAGTATCGGAATCACCCACAGAGACATAAAGCCCGAAAACATACTTTTAGATGACAAAGGTGACTGGCATTTTAAATTTTTATTTGACAAGAATATTTTTTCACTACAGATTTTGATGTTTGCTTCTTACTTGCGATTTTATTTCTCAGATAATCTAAAGATCACAGATTTCGGTTTGGCCACCATGTTCCGGCACCGTGGCCGTGAGCGTAAACTGGCGCGTCTGTGCGGCACACTGCCCTACGTGGCTCCGGAGCTGATGTCCCGCTCCGAGTTTAATGCTCAGCCTGCAGACGTCTGGGCGTGCGGTATCGTCCTCACTGCCATGCTGGCTGGAGGTGAGAAACTCCTGTGCATGTTTGTGGAATAGAGGCAAAACCTGCAGGATGTTTGATGTTGCTAATGGATGCGTCTGGTTTTTCCAGAATTACCATGGGACCAGCCGAGTGAGAACTGTCAGGAGTATTCAGACTGGCTGCAGAAGAAAACCTACCTTACACCATGGAAGAAAATTGATTCCATGCCTCTTGGTATTTAACAGTAGATTGGTGGTCCATTACCATCATCTCATGATTTTACACTCTGATTTAGGGCTGTGTAAAAATATCGATACAGCAAAAATTATTCAATTAAAACCTTTAGTTTGTGTCAAATGATTCCCTGGAAAAGAACAGATTCCATGTGGCTTGTTCTTTTCAAACAAAACAGATCCAACTGACTCACATGTGGGCTAACTGCAGCTGATTAATGTACTGGGAAAGTGGTAGCTCGTGGTTTAGGTGTTGGTCTACCAGCCCGAAGATTGTGGGTTCGATTCCCAGCTCCACCAAGCTACCACTGTTGGGCCCCTGAGTGAGGCCCTTAACCTCTAATTGCTAGGTTGTATAAATGAGATGAATGTAAGTCGCTCTGGATAAGGGCGCCTGCCAAATAATGTAAATGTAGTTGTCGCTGTCACATATGGTCATTATTTCAGAAGTAACCATGGCGGAAAAAATGAGGGGCGGCTTCGAATTAGTATTTGTTGTTGTTTTTTTTTCAGCTGTTTTTTTACGTTTTAAGTACAGTGGTACCTTTGACTTACGAATGTCCCAACTAACGAGTTTTTGAGATACGAGTCGTCTCTCAGTATTCACTCCCCTCCCCCTAACCTTCTCTTACCGTTAAAGTGGTTTTTTTTTAAAGCTTTGAGTTGTAAATTTGCTCCAAAAATTTGGGATACGAGCTTAAAAATATTTGCTCTCTTAGGCTCACCCAACCAATAGAACGGTAATAATAGTTCCATAGCGTTTAAGCGAATGGACGCTACTGAACTGAATGTCTCGTGCATTTATTTTCAGGTTTGTCCACAGTGTCAAAATTTTCACTGTAACAGTTGCTCATGCCGCCCTTTAAGCATCCCGATGGTGTCAATTTCTGTGTATTTCTTTGTAATCCTGAATTCCAGCTCTTTCTGATCTCCAGGTCTGTTAACAAAGATACTGCTTCATAGTCCTGAGGACCGGATCACTATTCCTGAGATCAAAAAGCACAGATGGTTCAGCAGGAGCTTCAAATCAGGTCTGAATATATGTATTTTGAATACATGCTCCTAAAATGACAACAAAAAAAGGTACAAGCCTTATAGTCGGTCAGGATTAAAAAAAAAATAAATTAAGACTATAACAAGGACAAACTTTAAGTTTTTTTTAAAGTAGAGTTGTAAGATTTTGTAATTTCTCAGCAGTTCAACAGAATTAAGGGTGCTGTATCTGATATTGCTCAATGTAAAGCGCATGTAAATGTAAGTATAAAATGACAAAATTGAACAAGTAACATAAGTAGCGGTGACCAATTCTAGTCCTCCAAGTGATTTTCTCAACCACGTTAATCAAAAAGTTCAGTTCAATGACTTCACAAACTGTCTGTAAATAACATAACATTCCACCAGTAGGTGGCAACAGTAAGTGTCTTTAAAAGCAAGTCATTGTTTTAGTAACTCAGTACCTTTGTTTATAATCATAAAAAGGGTAACTTGTGTGTGTGTGTGCATAGATAGATAAATAGACAGACTAGATAGATAGATAGATAGATAGATAGATAGATAGATAGACAGACTAGATAGATATAGATAGATAGATAGATAGATAGATAGATAAATAGACAGATGGATAGATATATAGATAGATAGATATGGATAGTTGGATCAATAGATATGGATAGTTGGATGAATAGGTGGGAGGATGAATGGATGGATGGCTGGATAGATAGATAGGAGGATGGATGAATAAAAGGATGGAAAGGTGGGAGGATGGATGGATGGATAAATGAATGGATAGGTGGGTTGGAGGATGGATGGATAGGTTTGTGGGAGGATGGATGGGAGGATGGATAGGTGGGTTGGAGGATGGATGGATAGGTTTGTGGGAGGATGGATGATAGATGGAGCGATAGATGGAGAGATAGGTAGGTATTTTAATGTATGTATGTGAATTAATTTTCAATGCTGACATAATTTGTTTAAATAGTCAGACACTTGTGTAGAACACGTCTTGTTTATGTTGTGGCTTTATCTTCTTTTTGAAAAAGTGGCTAACAGAACCTGTGTGTATATCAGTCAATATAAGAAACATATTGTGACACAATGTAGACAACAGTCTGTAGGACAGCAGTCCCCTGTTCCGTCACCTGGTTGATTGATTTTATTAAGGACCAATAATTAGCAGTTTGCTTGTTGTTTTACAAACTGCAGGTACCTGCTCTCTTACTCGGGTCTACCAGGAGCGAATTTACTCAGTATGTCCAATCAATGACATTTCTTACAGCACACACATCTTAATGCAGAGTGTGAAAAAGCAGAGCTGTCACCGTTTACATAATCAGGACCTAAAATTAAAAAATGGAAGGAGTTTCTGAAAAGTGAATGATTATTAATTTATTTCAAAGATTTATTCCAACACTCTAATTCCTCACAAATAAACCTCCGCTAGTGAAAAGCACATGTTTATAGATCGTCGCAGGGATTTTACATGAAATTGCACATTGTGGTGGATGATTTTTTATTTTTTTGTGTATAAGCTAATCATATTCTAGTGTGGAATTGAAGAGTGTATAAGACTGGTTGACCAGGCATGAACGTTGAAGGTGTAGGTTTTACAATTAATCAATTTTTAAGTCATTGCTTTGTGGTGGTCAATTTAATAATAATAGTAATAAATAACACTAATACTAATAATAACTTTCTGATAATACTTTTAAAGTCACTTTACAAGACTCGGTTGAAGACATGACAGTATGAACAAATGACAAAATTAGACAAACTATAAAAAATATTGCGAATACAGAAGATAACAGGTTTAAATAGACTATGCGATTGTAAACAGGCGTGGGGAGGTGGTGGCTCATGGTTAAGGTGTTGGTCTACCAACCCGAAGATTGTGGGTTCGATTCCTAGCTCCACCAAGCCACCACTGCTGGGCCCCTGAGCAAGACACCCAAATGTAAGTCGCTCTGGATAAGGGCGTCTGCCAAATGCTGTAAATGTGTAAACAGGTGTGTTTTGAAGGTTGTCATAGTCTAAGGTTCTGAGTAAGGTTGAAGGGGGGGGGGGGGTGCTGGATTCCATGTTGGACAGTCGACACTGGTGGTATAATAAGCCGTTAAACATGAAAAGATCGAAGTGTGCGTGAAGATGTGTATAATTGGAGAAGGTCGGACCAATCAGATGGTGCAAAGTTGTGAAGAGCTTTAAAAGTGAGCAGGGGAAATTTGTAGTCAGGGCGACACTTGGCAGGAAGCCAGTGATGAACTGGCATAATGTACTCTCTGAGAGTAGTTCGGGTGATGATGTGGGCTGCAGAGTTTTGGACCTGATCATTAAAGTCCCTGTACCGGGTTTGTAGAGGTTTTGAGACAAGATTGAACATGACCAGAAATCTGAGACGAATGTATGATGGACAGAGAAGGATGGAGGCTTGAACTGGAATATGTAGGAAGAGGATCTAACTGACAGGTTGAAGGTTTGGACTTCTGAATAACCTCAGACACTTCAACAGTTGGCAGTTTAAAACTTGATGGAGGACATGACAGGAGAGTGAAGAAGTAGTTTGAGAAGACACTTTTGTGCTATGATCACTTGCTCATCGTTATGTTCTTATTTGTGGGATTTTAGCAGCATGGCAACCATGGCAGTTTTTTTTAGATGATGTTTTAATATGGATGGCTTGTCTATTTATTTTGTAATTGCAGGAGGGAAACGCCAGACCGACACCCATGGACCGCTAACCAAGATGCTGCGGTCGGACTCTGAGCGATCAAGGCTAGTACGATCCAACAGGTGTGTGCTTATTAACACAAACAGGATCATTATTATAGATAGGTCCAAGAAAAAAAGTCTTATCTGTGCGGGTGTTCAATCAGTGACGAGCGGGTGCAGATCTCCAGCTCTCAGCCTGAGCCGCAGGGCTTGTGGGAGGTCAGAGAGGATGTTGTGCAGACTGACGGAGCTCAGGTCAGCTTTTCCCAGCCTGCCTGCCCTGATCACATGCTATTAGGAAGCCAACTGCTGGGCACACCAGGCGCCAGCCAGGTAATAACACTCCACCACATGCTGTGTGTCTGTAAGGGTGGGTTTAAAGCAATAAGAGTTACAGGAACATAGTCTCATCATTTAAGGATACAGTTTATAGGAATTTTAGGAAAAAAAAAAACATTTATGCAACAAGCCCAGTCTAATGATTATATATAATAATTTTACATTACTGATGAATCATTCATTCAAGACACATCACTGTAATATAATTACTGTTCCCTCCTGATTTTTGACTAGTGTTAGTAAAGATAAGTAACTAAAGTTGAAAAGCAATCTGAAGAAAAAAGCTGTTTTTAAGATTTTTTGTCCAGATCAGTCCTGCTTGTTAGCATAGGAGTGGATTAGACATGGTGAGGTGCTCCTGGTGGTATTTGTTCATCGGTTGGGAAATGAAGCTGATGAAATCAATTAGAAAATATCATTAGGATGTGCAAACATTAAGAGTTTGTTCTGTGTTGTGTTAGCAGATAGATTTCATCTGTCAGATATGTTTTCTTTAGTAGTTCGGGATCAAATGTTGGTTTGTTTGTGAAAGAACTAGGAAAGAGATCAGATTCTTACCACCGTAGCGAATGCATCTTGCATCTCTGGTGCAAAACCACCCTTTAATTTACTCTCCAAAATGTCAGCTTTAGGCAAATATCACATAATGATATTTAGAATTTGTTCACCAGCTAGCAGCACACTTCCTTAAAAACACCTTAATGTCCACCTGGGTCTCCCCAGGGACAGTGAGTGCATTGCAGGTAAACTTTCTAATCTAAATAGATGATAAGGGGTTTTAGGTGACATAAAAAAATCTAAAGATATATTAAACTCTGCTCATAACGGAACCTTTGATTTTTATAACGCTTAGTTTAGTTCGGCATCTTCTAGACCATAATTTAAATATTATCTTTTAACAACATCTAGGTTCCTCCACTGTCAGGGTTACAAAATTCCAGGAATTTTCCAGGTTGGAGACTTTCTCTGGGAATCAATAGGAATAAACTGGGAATTTGCTGGTTAGCCTGGTTAATGTAATAAAACAAAAGTCTTTATTACAACTAGATTAAATGCAAATTCAGTCGAATATTCTTCAATCGCATACATACACCACTGCAGGGCAGGTCCTCCAAATCATACACCCATCATTTAGTGAACCATAATTCAGTGAATCCTCCAACCAGAATAATTTACCCTTATTTATATAGCAGCTTTATAGAGTCAAATTAACTAAGACAATACAGTGTAAAATCACAGAGAATCTGTATTATTAATAAATCAAGAGTCCCCAACAAAGGAAGACACAGGTTACAGCGGCGAGGGACCAATAATGTCAAAAATGTCTAATAAGATGACATAAATATGAGTTTAAAACATTGCTGTGCTGTGTGAAAGCTATCGTACAACAAAGTTAATACCTTCTGTAAAAACAAATACGCTCGGCAAACATTAAGTATGATAATTAGAAAAAGATCCGGAAGAAAAACCTACACACACAGACACAAACCCACACACTACCTTAGCCACTTGGGTGAAATTCTCAATTTGTGTGCATGTTCAGAAATTGACATGTTTATCTGGTTGTATACACAGTTCTATATAAATTACCCCAAATTTCTAAATATTTTAAATAAATTCCCATAAATTCATGTTAAGTTTCCAACTTGGAATATTTTCAAAATTCCCGAAATAAAGTTTCCATGGAAAGATTAAAAAAGAAAATCTTTGCTTCTCCATCCACAGTGTTGTTAATCAGTGGTTTGTTTCATTGGAGGCATTAGGTTGTGTTCATCATAACCGTCTCTATAGTTGTCGATTTCTCCCCAGCTGTCCTGACAACATTGTTTATCACACAGAACCCGTGGCAGAGGTTAGTGAGGAGAATGACTAGATTCTTCACTACCCTGAAGGCAGAGGCGTCCTGCGAGGCCCTGCGTGATTCCTGTATTAATCTGGGCTACACGTGGAAACAGAGCTGCACCAACCAGGTACTGCACGGACAACAGCAGACGCGCCGTAAGGTCAGGACTGTTTCAGTAACAAGGACATTTTTCGTTTTTGTTTATTTTTTTCCAGGCGACGGTGTCCACGCTGGATCGACGTAACAACAAGCTGATCTTCAAAATCCACTTCCTGGAAATGGAGGAGCGAATTCTTGTCGATTTCAGACTGTCAAGGGTAAACAGACATGTGACTCTATTAATAAAATGAAAGATGGTGGTTTATAGATAGTGTCCTAAAATTCTCCTTATATAGAAGGCCATGTACACTTTATCAGGTGCACCTGTTCAATTGCTTGCTAACACAAATTGCTAATCAGCCAATCACATGGCAGCAAACTGTGTCGTTGATGTGTGTGTTGTGTGTGTTGTATGCGTGTGTGTGTTTGTATGCGTGTGTGTGTGTGTGTTGTGTTGTTATGCGTGTGTTGTGTGTGTGTTTGTATGCGTGTGTGTGTTTGTGTGCGTGTGTGTGTGTGTATGCGTGTGTGTGTTTGTATGCGTGTGTGTGTGTTGTGTGTTTGTATGCGTGTGTGTGTGTGTGTGTGTTGTCCGTACATAGACTCCATATCTTAGACATACTCTGCCAGTCTCTGTTCAGGATCAGTTGGTTTATATAAATTGGTGGTCCCCTGTGTTAATATGTGACTCCAGTATCCTGTAACAAAGAATCAAACTGAGACGCTGATATAAACTTTGGATCTCTGAGGAATTTCTGGACTCACAAATACCAAAATTTCCATTTCCAACTTGAACCGAGTTGCAGCAGAGACAACAAGTCCATAAGAACAAGCCGAATTCATAGAAAAGACGTTTTTTTTAATATCATAACATTTCAACATGTTTTTTTCCCCTTGTTTTCAGGGTGACGGCCTGGAATTCAAAACCATTTTCGTGAAACTTAAACGAAAGCTGTTGGACATCATAAGTAACCAAAAGGTTCCTGTAGTTTTTACATGATGAAGGACGTCTCCGAGGTTCAGTAGTGCTGATCTACACTTAATCAACACTTTATACAGGTTTTCTTCAATGAATTTTGTAGTCCTTTCTTCTTTTCTTTCTCATTTCCTTCCTTTCTTTAATCTTTTCTTTATTCCACTGAATTTTGTGCTTCCTAATTAGTTGTTTTAAAGTTTTTACTGCTGCTTCTTGAAAAAAAAGCTAAAAATAAATATTTTGAAAACTAAGATTGACTACAGAAAGTTAAATGTTGTATAAAATCTCAATTCATCAGTCCGTTTGGGAGATTGTTATACTACAGTTTTTTGAAATTGCTTTGAGCTGTTTGTGTTTTTTTAATGTTTCATTTTGGAGAAAAGTTTTATTTTAAATTAATAGCAGTAAAGACACATAATGGCTTTCTATGATAGCTCTACTCATGGTTTACGCACGTGAACCCAGAAGGATGGGTGGTCGGGTCACTGGGCGGGTTACTGGGTGAGTCACTGAATAAATCACTGGTCGGGTCACTGGGCGGGTCACTGGGCGGGTCACTGGTCGGGTCACTGGATCACTGGTCGGGTCAGATAATTATCAGTCACTGGTCGGGTCACTGGATAATTCACTGGTCGAGTCACTGGATAATTCGCTGGTCGAGTCACTGGATAATTCGCTGGTCGAGTCACTGGATAATTCGCTGGTCGAGTCACTGGATGAATTGCTGGTCGAGTCACTGGATAAATCACTGGTTCACTGGATGAATTGCTGGTCGAGTCACTGGCCGAGTCACAGGGTGAGTCACTGGATGCATTTTAAAAATTGCATTTACTTCCAAATTTCAGTTAGATTTGCTTGAGTTTGCTGTCATTTTTTGAATCACAAAATTGTGCGCTCTTTAAAATTGTTGAATGATATACAAAGTAAAACATCTTCTGCAACGACACTATTAGGTGCTATATTTTAATTGCACAAATTTAATTTAATTAAAATTCTTTCAAAACAAAAAGGAAAAAAATTAACCCAAATCCAGAAAATTGTTCATTTATTGTTAAAAATGCTGTTTTTTTTTTACCAGCTATAAGAACAGAGTACACTGAAAACTTGTATTAATATATTGCGATGATAAAACATGACATAAAATAATCCTTTTTACATTATTTTGCCAGAAGTATCTGCACCCACATGATGATAAATCCTTTAGGTAGAGATTCATTTCCTTCCGTTGATTTCTATATCGCTGTCAGAGAAGTTAAAAACTTTGGTGGTTTCGCATGGTGACCTTAGCTTGAGGCCATGACAGTGATGGTGACATTGACGGGTTCGTCCCCTGGAGGGAGGTTGGTGGGTGTTGCAGTGGGTCGTGGCAGCACCACAGATGGTCCTGGGAAAGGAAATGTTATCGAGGTTATGCAGACAGAATTACAAAACACAACAACAGCAGATGGCAGATATCAGGGGATGTGCAGAGATTAAGGGTTTCTCATAGATGGATTGAGTGCACATGAAGGATGGATTAAAAGGTTAGAAGTAATTACCTGTCTGATGTCAATGTAGCAACGTTCATGTTTCCTGGTTAATAAAGGTTTATAGGCTAAATCCTTTTTTTTAAATTATTATTATTTTTTAAATTTATTTACATATTTGTGTGCTGTTTGACATATTTAGTAGTTGTTTGAATTATAGAGATTCTGCAGATGGATCGCTGTGGCGACCCCTAACAGGGAACAGAATAACAAATTGAACACCACTGTCTATAAACCATACATCATAGTTCTCGCCACTATGCACCAATTTGTTATTTTAGTAACATTTACTTATATTATTACTAAAATAATAAATCGGTGCATTTCCTTTTACAAATGTTCTGAATCGTTAGACAAAACTGACTGTGTTTCTAAGGACATTTAGACAATTTTGTATATATTTATGTATAAGTATTAGTAAGATATAAAAGATGAATCGATTCAGAATTTGTTCACTATGAAAACAGCCCATAAATGCTGAACTGAGATCAACATATTGTACCTAAACTATTGTAAATTACATTTAACACACTGATACTTTACGACTCTGTAGCTCGGGTAGTTTTTTTTTTTAATCAAAATGTTTTTATTTATTTTACTTGAGTCATATTATTTTTTTTTTTTTAGTATTTTTACTTGCACTCAAGTGAATTATTTTTAAGTAGAAATTTTGAGTACTCTTTCCATCACTGATAAGTGTATAGAAAGGGAGGCTGGAGGCCGCTGTGTTGCTTAGCAAGACCACCTAAAGCTTAATGCACTGCCATCAGAAGGTAATTGTTGTAAGTAATGCAGGAAAGCAAAGAATAAAATGGAACAAAACATCAATAAGCAAGTTTCTATCCACTTTCTGTGCTGTTTTTTTTTTTGTTTTTGTTTTTTTTTTAGCAATAACGTTAAAAATAAATTTGTGATGTCACAATCCTGTAAACTAGAGAGAATATTGAATATTATAGACGTCCTTATCCAGAGCTACTTACATTATTTCCTATATAAAACTGAGCAATTGGGGTTGGTCAGGGGCCCAGCGGTGGTGGCTTGGTGGTGCTGGGAATAGAACCTGGATCTACTAAGTTGGTAGTCTAACACCTTAACCACTGCGCCACCACTTGTATAAAAATGATGACTGTCCTGTTGAGCTTTTTTAATCGCCAAATTAAATTAGTCTCCAAATGCTTTTATCCAAGTTTATTTTATTACATTATTATGCTGTAAATTTAAGTTCGGTACCTGAAATTGTCTCACCTCCGCCTCCATCTGCTTCTGACACTTCACCACCTTCGTCTTCAGGGGAGTTGATATTTTCTCTAGATTGACTGTTTTGCCTGTTAGTAAAATCATAAATAAAAGCAGTTAAACATGAAATCTATATCTTGATAGATATAGACGGCGTAATGGTTTTCCGTTTTCCCCCGTAATTAGGTTTTTTTTATAGATTCGGTTAAATGCATTAAAAAAAAAGCAATTTTTTGCACCCTATGCTGGCACGAAATGTAATTGCAATTACTTTTGTTTTTTTTTTGTTTTTTTTTTTTGTACAATTGCAATATTTTACCTCAAACACTTTACAAGTTTTGTTGTAAACGAAGCAGCACTATTTTGGCTGTTTTGTGGATCAACGTTATATGACAAAGTTTGTAGATGTCTAATCCAAACCCCAACACACAGTTGTCTAAAAATAATCTTTGTATTTTGTAGCCTAGCATTGTGCCCCGTGTGTTCAAACCTCCTGATCTCCATGAAGACATGCTGTATTCTGGTTCAGGTGGAAGAAATCACTGCTGAGCCCCCGAGCAAGGCATTTTTCTAAATGCAGATATCACTAAACAAGTATTTGTTCAGCTAAATTGTCGGATGCTGTGAGGTCGACAGAGGGTATTAGCTTAGATAGCTAAGATGATTGACCTGAGGGTTGTTTCTATTTGTTGCTGAAATGACCGCATCCCCGACATTTACAGCATACAGACACTTACGATTATCTCTTTTATACAACTAAGCAATTGGAGGTTAAAAGTCTTGCTCAAGGGCCCATCAGTGGCAATTTAGTGGTGCTGGAAATCAAACCCCGGTCTTCCAATTAGCAGTCCAACACCTTAACCACTGCGCTTCCATTTTCTGCGCTACCACTTCCCTGACAACAGTCGTAATTCCTTTGCTAATAAGGTGATACCTTTTTAAACGTTTATTAATATCAATTTTTTTTTTATATATATATATATTTCTTTAGGTTCCAAGGTTAAGTTTCGTTCTCACTACTCCGAACGTTTCACAGCTTATTTTCCTGCTAAAATGCTTTGTGAAATTGTAAAATTAGGACCCACACTGTCATTTTTCCTTTATATCATTAAGTTATGAGCTACTTTTAAGCCTTAAGATATTTTGTGAATACGGACAGATGTTATCGTTAACAAAATTTGCACTCTACAATCTGGTAAAAAAGCATTTAAAACGTTTGGAGGTTTGTATTAGAGTGAAGGTGAGATTTAACCTGGAAAAAGACCTTCAAAAAACATGTATAGCTGTAATAACTGTAATAATCAGGTGTCCCAATAGTTGTTTTTACATTTACAGCATTTGGCAGACGCTCTTATCCAAAGTGACTTACATTTATCTCTATTATACAACTGAGTAATTGGAAGCCTTACTCAGGGGCCCAGCAGTGGTATCTTGGTAGTGCTGGAAATCGAACCCCGCTCTTCCAATTAGCAGTCCAACATCTTAACCACTGCGCCACCACTTCCCTTCCCTTAACATTACGGTTTTTTTCTCAATTGCTAACACACAATTTATCAAACATTTTACCTTTTTCTTCAAGTATAAGCACAATCTCAAAACTACACGCCAACTTCTGGGTCAAAACTGATTATTCTAATCAAAAACTTATTCTCTTCAGTCAAAATCAAACTTTGGCCTCAGCTGCTGCACAAACCTAACAAACACAAAGACTAATCAACGGCCTAGAAAACACAATTGCCGTGATTAATTAACACCACTGCTACTTAAACCTCTTACTGGAAGTCAGGAATCAGTGGAAAAGTAAAGGTACAAGAAAATACAAGGAGAAGCCTTTAGAATGTTTTACAGTAATTACAGGACTATAATATTATATACAGTGTAAAGAACTGAGTTTGCAACGAAAGAATGTTTACTATAATTACAGTCCACTAAAAAAAACTTTAGTTGAATGATCAGCATCCTTCATATTATGTTTCTGGACAGTCTCAGGCCACATAGCTACCGGCTACCATGCAAAAGAAAACATTTACTGGGATGTAGAAGGAGCTATGTCTTATCCAGCCCTGGATCGACTTTATCAGGTACCTGTTTTTCTTTCTCACATTCCACTGAACTTGTTGGCCATCTTCCCTTATGGTCATCCCATGCACATGAACATGGTCAACTATCGTTGCCTGCATTTTGCCAGAAACAAATGTTCTATTGTGTCTTTCCTCCATTAGGGTCTATTTTCCAAAGCAAATAATCACCTGTGGCCCCTTTTATATATTAGCTGAGATTCTGATAGGTGTGTCATCATTTTTTTTTTTACTTGCTGTTTATAGTACATGCATAATTGTGTGTTGATTTGTGTTTTCTGAATAAGAATGTGGTTAAATCGGTGCAAAATGAGAGCATTTATATAGAGAGTTTTTGCAGAAAACGTTGAGAAAATTGTGTGAAAAAAGGTGAATTGTGTTTAGATCTTTGAGAAAAAGTTTTGGAGAACTGAATTATTGGTTTGGGAAATTAGGCTGAATCAGTAATAATAGTGTGTTAGCAATCACGACAAACTGTAATTTACATTTGGCAGACGTCCTTATGCAGAGCAACTTACATTAGTCTCCTTTATACAACTGAACAATTAGGAGTTAAGGACCTTACTTAGGGGCCCGGCTGTGGTAACTTGGTGGTGCTGGAAATTGAAACCTGGTCCCCCAGTTAGCAGTCCAACACTTTAACCACTGTGCTACCAGTTCTCGGATACTTTAGTCAAGTTTAATGCATAAAACATTCACAGTATTTAGCAGACGCTCTTATCCAAAGTAACTTACATTTATTTCATTTATACAACTGAGCAAATAGGGATTGGCAGCCTTGCTTATGGGCCCAGTGGTGGCAGGTTGGTGGTGGGAATCGAACCCCAATCCTCCAATTAGCAGTCCAACACCTTAGCCACTGCGCTACGACTTTCTGCGCTACCACTTCCCTGACATGTTCGACAACAGTTGTAATTCCTTTGCTGATAAGGTGATACCTTTTTTAAAGGAAATTTGTATCGCTTCGCCCTCTTTAAATCACTTTTATTTACACTATTACAAATAGGATCTAGCATCTAAAGTTCAATTAAATAAAAAAAATAAGAACAAGAAGTCCACAATGGCATACATACCTGCCAAATATCAAATCGTGAAGTCCTGTGGAAATAAATGAACAAAATAGGAACAAGATAGGAAATGATAAACATAAAATAAAACAGACTTTAGAGATATTTCTAAATTATACGGTGCAAAGCGATAGCCTTTGCCTTAATGCCACACTTACGTGGGTTGTTATTGCGATTCCTCACTACATACATAAACAGCAGTACTGTAGCTATCGTCGCCACAAGCATTCCACCGATAGCTGCTCCAATGACCGCGGGATACGCGTTAAATCCTGGAAGAGCTGGAAGACAGCAAAGCTTGATTATTAAGCATCGGGATATCGTTGCACATTTACTTCCAACATCCTATAGTATAGTAAATGTTTTAGTTTGTTATGACCTAAAATCTCCTTTATTTTAATAGTATAAAATCCCTTACTTCTCCAAAAGACAAACAAAAGGAAGTGACATAGTCGGATAATAACGTTAGAAAATGGTCAAGGAATCAGATGACAGACAGATGAAAGGAAAGAGACAGTGTGTCAGAGTGAGTGTGTAAGATTTGTTGTTGTGGTTAAATGGGGAACTGGTGATGGTGCATTTCACCTAAGTAGACAAAACAAAACAAAAAAAACAGAACCACTTCTGTTAGCTTGCTTACTGTCAACAGAATTGACAGAAATTCTGGCATTAAATATAGTTTGTGAAAATGTAAAAGCAAAATAACACACACCAGATCTATTTTAAAGACATATTCAGTGTCTTCCTGCTTTAATTTTGTAACAAAGCTACAAGGCTAGTGTTGCTAATTTGCGTCATTTAGGAGGCTGTATGATTATATTTCATCCTGTGGCCGTACATTGTGGCCATCAAAGTACAGTTTGGGATCATTTTACCTCCAAGCCCCAGCTTGCAGTATCTGTAGACTATACGTATGTTCTCAAGCCTGGACCTGCAATACCCCCTGTTAAATTTGCTCTGATACACTAACACACTTACTGCAACTATTAATGACTTACTGTACCTGAAAGGGGCAATACTTAATCACAGAGGGGGTTTACCCAAGACTCAGCCACTTGAACTGTGTGTATGAATGACTTTAGTCTAATATCCCAAATGTAGGAATTGCAACTGCATAATTTCTGATACTGGGGGACTGCATTTGTGCTTTTGTTTTATTTTGGGCAGTGGTGGCTCAAAGGGTTAAGGTTCTAAAGCCTTTCCTTCAATTCAATTCAGTTTTTAAATTTATATAATCACTTTTAACAATAAACATTGTTCTAAAGTGGCTTTACAGAACATAAGTAACAATACAAAAATCTATGATTAATGTTATTAAAAACATCCCTGATAAGCAAACCTGTGGCGAGCATGGTAAGGAAAACTCCCTAGATGGTACGAGGAACCAGACTTAAAAGAGAACCCATCCTCATTTGGGCACCTCTTTGATCATGAGTATAATAGCCCTAGCATTGCCAAGCTGCCTCTGTTGAGCTCCTGCGAAAAGACTGTTAGTTCTTCCTGTTTCATAGCTAAACCTGCACCAACTTTCTCAGCTGAGATACGTGAAGAAAGAATACTCTGCTGTAAAGTATATGTGAAATAATTGGCTGCTTTTTACTAGGTACTTACATTAGTCAGAAGTGCTAAAAGCAGTCCAATATCTGCTAGAAAGTGGTAATTTAGGATCAAGGATAAAAACCTGTTACATATACTTTTGAGTTTAATTTGGGAATGCTAATATTCCAGAACTTTTTTTTTACAACATTAGCTTTGTAGTTGCAGTTTAAAATTAAAGGTCAGATGTTAGACACCAATACATGTCTTAGCTGACTGGATTTCAAACTCTGTAGCTAGCTATCACATTGGATGGCTATCCACTTTAACATCAGTTCCTACCTGGACTCTTGACCTCTGAGGGATGTCCAAAAGTGCGGTGATTGACAGCTGTGATTCGGAATGCATATGTGCCAGAGGGATCCAAGTTCGTGATTTGGAAGCTTCGAGTGCTGGGATCCACATCTCCTACCACTTTTTGCCAGAGTGGGAATGGAAGATTTTGGCGCTCTATGAAGAAGCCAGTATAGTCATCCTCCGACAGGATCATCCATTCCACATTTACATCTGTCCGTTGACGACTGCTGTACACAATCTTACTGATGGTGACGTTTGGTGGCATTGGGTATCCTGAATGGAAAACAGTCATGCTATTGACATGCTATTTTTATCATTTCTTTTGACTAAAAATTAAAATAAATGCTTATTCTGTCATTTTAAAGCTTTTATTATTCATGGTAATGTAAACTCCACAAAACATTTGTGGTAACAGTAATTTGTAGTAAACTCACTAAGCACCACCAGCATAATAGGAATCTCTGCTCCTCCGACAGCATTAGTAGCAGAACACCAGTACTGCCCACCGTCCTCCATGCCATCGGTTTCTCGGACAGTCAGGTTGGACCAGGCAGCAGCTTGTTGAAGAACATATTTCTTGGGTGTGCCGCTGTCACCCACTTTTTGCTTCATATTATTGTACCAAGTAATTTCTGTAACCGCAGGATAGTTTTGGCTCAGGATGCAGGTGAGTTGAACATCATTTCCCTCATACACTGTAACGACACTGCGCTGAGTCATTAATACTGGTGCCTCTGAAATCAACAGGGAGGCAGATTAGTTGATAGTGTTTCTTACTCTTTAAAGTACAGACGCCAGTAAATACAGCAAATAAATGTGACCTTCTGAATGAACAGCTCTTACCCAATTTTAACACACACTGCTTGCTGTCTTTAACCAGTGGATGTTTGGCATGGCAAACAAAAGCTTTACCGCTGTAGGTAGCGCTAGAACGCAGGACCAGTATGTTCGAGTTCTCCTCAGATGTTCCCTGCACGTCTCCAGAACTAGAATCCCACCACAGCAGAGCCCGAGGGAACCCCCCCTCCCAGGAGCAGGAAAGCATCAGGTACTCGTTATTATGAGTCGCATATGCAAAACACTGCGGTTCTTTATTCGGCAGCCCTGGGAAACAAAGGATAGTTGGACCACAAGCCGACATGGTTTGGTTTGAAATGTCTGTGGTTAATAACCCATTGTACTCACATGTTTTAGTGCTACAGCGCTGTGGGAAACTACCTGCCACATGAGAGCCATCGCAGGTAAATACAGAGTTGTTTGCTGTCTCAGGCCCTGGCTGAATCCGAGTGATGTTAGAGACACCCTGTGAATTATCACCATTCACATATGGACTCCAGTTGAGGGTAGCTGGAGGGAACCCCCCCTCCCAGGAACAGATGAGAGCTAGGTCATTGTATTTATTAGTTGGGAAGATAGAACAAGATGGCACACCATCTGGTGGATCTGTGAGAAGAAAACCATTGAATAAAACTAAATGGAACTGATCCAGAGAAGGCTGAGCCTGTAAAACTAAGATTTAAAGGCAAGGTGTTGTGCTAGCGAGATGGAACATATTACTGGGACTGCATCTATACTAATTTAGACAATTAAATGTTTTCCTTTAGTAAAAGGCACAAAACATTTCTTTAAGTAGGTTAAGTGTCTGAATGACCATTCATAAAATAAAAACCACAGATCCGTCCCAAATCTCATAATACTTAAGTATGCACGATGTTTGAGTAAGTATGTTCTTTCTGACCATTAAACAAGTATATTCTTATTGTATGGTTAGAGGGGCAGTTTAAATAAAATCCAGATGTACTACATCCGCCATGTTGATATTAACATGTGACAGTAGCACAAATTCTAGGTTGGATAATGTTCAACTTAAATTATGTTCAACAAGTGCAATTTAACCATAAGGAGCAATGATTTTTTTCCTCAGTTACTAAAAGCACTTGAAAGGCGCTGCATCGCCGCTTTCTGCCACTTCCACATATTTCGAGTCACCTCTATCCCTTTTTTCAGTAACGTATGCATGCTTTAAAAATCCGGGCGCAAGTAGTAGGACATCCGGGAACTTTTCTCATACTGTAATTCACATACTATATAGTATGGTAGGATGCGATTTAGGATGGAACCCCCTGGGATAAAGTCATGCCTCTGTGGTTGTAAAATTTCTAATAGTAGAAAAGTCCTTCGACTGTTTTTTTTTTTTTTACCAAAGAAACATATTTATTAGAATAAAGAACATGATTAGAATGTTCTTCAACCTCTTCAATATTTAGGTCTAAAGACACACAAATGAGGTATCAACTCACTGAAAATGTATAACCGACCTCTAAATACCACCCTACAAGCTTTTTCATCTGAGGACATGACGAGAATGCTTTCCATTGCTTGTCATGCAGGAGGGAGAAAAATAACAGCTCTATACCTTTAATTTTCACAGCTGCCAGAAATCCTTACCGCTTCCATACGTTCCATACTTGTTGTAGAAAGAGGACAACATTTTGCTGCACATCCCCAGTCAGTGTCCATCTAACAACGTGTGTGTGTATATGCATGATTATAGGGGAAAGTATAATAGAAAGTAAAGGTTGAAGGGATAGACAGATAGATAAGACCACACCAGAGGTTAAAAAGCTTGCATGGACACTGGCTATTCAATCCGAATAGCATCATGCCACTAGACTCACAGTAGACGGAGAGATTGATGGTTTTCTTGGAACGCGTGTTTAGGTAAGTGTTCTGGGCCAGACAGGCGTAATAGCCCGTGTGCATTCGTAGAATCTTAGTGATGGTCAGCTGTGGTCCAGTGTAAACCTGGGAGTTGTTGTAGAACCAGACATACTGACTGGGAGGGTTTGACGATGCTTGACACAAGAGGGAAACAGTCTCTCTCTCCAAAGCGGAGTACCCTCGATCTGTTACTGAGTAGGGGGTTACGTCAATTTGGGGAACATCTGGTCCAACTAAAGAAACGGAACGTGTAAAAGGTACTGTTAAACACTGAAAAGTAAACATCAAAAAATTTCCAAGCTCTTACTTACATATGACATCTAACCAGATCCGGTCACCACTCTGCTGGTTGACCTCGTTCCTGGCCAGGCACCGGTACCAGCCTGTGTGGTTGCGGCTTACTGAGGTGATGTTTATCAGATCGCTGTCGCTCTCAGTCATTATGTTGACGTGCCCAATGTGGTTCTCCTGTTCCCATACATAGTGAACTGGTCCTGTGCCATTCTCCAGACCACAGCGCATCCAAACTGATGCGCCCTCGACTGGTGAGGAGTCACTCAGCAGGATGTAAGGTTTGGAAACGGGTACTGTAGGACATGTAAGCATTACTGTGGTTGGGACTCTTGGCAAACATGACAACAGTAACCAGACACTGTACATGTGATAGCTATGTCCTGACAAACTATCTGACTAGCTATCTCTTCAATCTTGCTAACAGCATGATTTTCCACAGAATAATTATACATCAATTATATAGAAGGTCTATAGTAGGTCTTTCTGGATGTAATATTGATTTTGAGAAAAAACTAATATATTTCAATATTTCCTTGTCCTACACTTAATATTGCTTTAAATGACCCTGATTTTACAAAATGAAATCATATATGCAGTAAATAATCTGCCGCCTAGAAATGATTAAAATATATTTCACTGTGTGAATTTTTAGGTACCACTTACTTTAGAATTAAATAGTATTTAACGATAGAATTTTTTAACGGTAGAATTTTTTTCTTTCTTTTTAATGCTAACTATGTTAGCGTAATACTTTTTATGTCAAACTATTTTATTGAAAAAATGTCCAAGTTTGCAGCCTAATTATACAAATTATATCATTATAAAATTATATCATTTTCTTTGTTATATTTTAAATGTTTTTTTTTTTTCAGGTAACAGAGCCGTCTATATAAAATGTGTTCTACGTAGTTTTTTTTCCCACTTAAACTTGAAACCCTGTACTAATCAGTATTTCGGAGACGATCTAGACTCTGACACGTTAAGAGATTGATTTTCACATGTAAGAAATACTGTTGATCTCATCCCGTATTAGATCTCACTCTGAACCCTAGGTACTAACCTAAAACACGCAGATACACATAGTAATAGTAAAACTTGGCCCCTTCAGCAGTGTCGTACAGAGCCTGGCAGGTGTATAAACCCTCTGCTGCTAGAGGAAGCGTCGTGATGGACAGAGAGGCGCTGTTACTGATGACGTTCAGGTCACCCAACTCTTTGGCCAGTTGCTGCAGCTTTGGACCCTTTCCAAAGTTATACACCACGGCTCGAATCGTATCGGTGCCTGGTTTGGTGAAACTCCAGATGTAGACATCAGGAAGAGTGGGACCACATTCCAAGATTACACCTTTGTCCACCACGCCATTGGTCCTGGTTTCTCTGTAGATGACTTGCCCTGGGTCCACAATCTCCAGACCTGAAAGTATAATGCATTACCAGGCTTCCATGCTTTTCACCTGCAAAAAACAAAACTACCTAAGGCTGTCAATTCTCAAATCTGATTGGTCAGGAGATTTACAACAGCTTAAACAATAGTGCAGCTAGCTCATTTTAATATGTTACCGCAAAACAATTATCATTTCCAAAAATAACGCTACAAAAACAATGGCAATTTATAAAAATGTGTATCCGTTTCCGAGGAGTTTTTTTTTAGATAAATTTGAGATACATTTTCTGTTCTTTTCGACAAAAGTAATTGCGTATTGCAGTTTCTCCGAAACACAACAATCCACCTGCTTAACTTTAACAACTATGACTATACCATAATTGCTTCGCTAATGTTATTATTTAACACAACGTAAATGTGATAACCCTGCCAAGATGCACTACTGTTGGAAAACAACTATTAAGGTAATGCCAAGAACTTTTTCATTGCCATTGTGCATTTTTTTAAATATCCATAGTGACAATTCAATAGAAATTAATGCAGAAATTAGCAATCGGTGCATCTAAAGTTTATGTTGAGTTGCGGTTAACGCGAGTACATGACCTCTTACCGTGTAACAGGACAGGAAGCAAGAATACAGTTATGGAGAAATCAGCCAGCCCTAACAGTCTGTGTACCATGGTGCCATGACGCTCAGGTGACCAATGCTGTTTCCTTTAGGATAGAAAAAAAAAAACTCCTTGAAAGAAAGTAATTTTCCTGTGTCCTGTCTTAGCAATGAGTTTCGCTGGTGTACACAGGCAGTGAGGAGTTGAGTAAGAGCTGATCGAGCCTCTCTAAACTGATTTGGTTTGAATTATTCATCAGCACGTACCCCTCCGCACACGCTCTCCACCCCCTGCTTTCCATTTGCAGGAATGCAGTGGAGTAGAGAGGAGAGACTGGGTTTTAGATGACGCGATGATACCTGTGTCTCATTCATTATTGAGCAGCACACTAGGATCCGTGGTCTTTGTTCCTTTCCACTGCTTTGCACACAGCGAGCGGGAAACTTACCTATACCTACAACACAATCTGTCCAAACACAAGATTTTACTTTCGTATAACGGAACCCGAGTCTTGACCTTTTTTTTGGCTAGCTTGTATTCACAATACTGCAAGTTTGCCATTCTGTATCCAATTTACATTAAAAAAAAAAGGTAAAAAGCAAAAAAAAAAAAACACCTACGAAAAAAATAATCACCTTATGTTAAGCTTGTCTAGTGATTTAACTGTTATAATTAAAGACGCGTCTCATTTCCCTCCAGCTGTGTTTCCTCCGGTTCCCTCCAGCTGTGCAATACACTACAGTTTAACCGCTAGTAATCTTTGCACACTCATACCATGATAGTAATTTAATCACAGATGCTGACTGAGTCTGCGAGTTCAGCCCTCTCTCTGTTTGAGGTCACTACCGTGCTAATGTCTAATACCGAGTCATATTTCCAACAGTAATATTGTGTTCAGGCAGGGAAGGGAAACTAAGAGCTCTCTACATTCATTCATGAGGTTCTCACGTTACGCGTTCACGGAACGTAAACGAACACTCTGATCCAGCCTATGATTCTTTTTATACACAAACTGCGATCTTTTTAAAAAATTGGATTAAGAATTGGCATCAAATTAAAATTTCTTTAAAAACATTTATAAATGATGACTTTTTGGTTTGGGGAAAATAGTCTGGAAACTGGAAATGGCCAACGTGGATCCCTCTAATTAGCACATCAATTTAACATACATACATTTGTGTTACAGCTGGAAAATAACAGCTTATAGTAACTGCTAAAAGTTTGCACCATTCAATAAACTCATTTTAACTAATAAAACCTGAAAGTGGACGATATAAATATTATTTAAATAAAAAGATTTAGGGATTTTATGGGGAAAAAAGAAGAAAAGTCAAATGTTAGAAAATCAGGCCTCAAAATTCTATTCTATTCTTATATACTTTAAATTATTCTATTCTTTTATAGTTTTATTTTGTTCTGTTCTATGCTATTATTTTATTTTATATTCTATTGTTTAAATTCTATTCTATTCTTCCATATTTTAGATTAACTTATTCTATTATTTTTTTTATTCTGTCCTAATCTATACTAATACTATTCTTTATATTTTATTCTATTCTATTGTCTTATTGTATATTTTATATTCTATTCAGATTGAAATTTATCATATATTCTTTTATATTTTAGATTATATTATTCCACTCTGTTCTGTTCTGTTCTATTATTTTATTTTATATTTATATTATTATTATTCTATTCTATTCTATTCTTTTTTTTTTTCTTCTGTTCTATTCTATGTTCAACACCACTGTAACGGCACTAACAATGTCCACCCGCGATAACAAGCCACACAACTGGAAAATCATTTACAAACATAACAAATGCATAGCTGAAACTAACATATTTAAATGACATGACAAAATATTTCAATGTAAACATACACTCGCTGTTCACTTTATTAGGACATTCGGTTATCCAAACAGCCAATCATGTGACATATGCTAAAAAAAAAGATACAGGTGAAGAAATAAATCTAATGTCCATATCAAATATCAGAATAATGAAAAGTGTGGGGGCAGCACGGTAGCTTAGTGATTCCCGGTCAGCGGGCTTTCTGTGTGGAGTTTGCATGTTCTCCCCACGCTTATGTGTGTTTACTCCGGGTTCTCCGGTTTCCTCCCACAGTCCAAAAACATGTATGTTAGATTGATTGGTGATTCTAATTCAGGGTCACACGGATCTGCTGGATAGAAGTGTGTGTGTGTTTGTGTGTGGCCCTGTGATGGACTGGAGACCTGTCCAGGATGTCCCTCTCCTGCCTTTCACCCTTTCAGAGACGGCTGGGATAGACTCCAGCAGATCCCTGTGACCCCGAATTAGGGAATAAGCGGGTATAGAAGATGAATGGATGAATGAATGAATGAAGAGTGTAATCTATGTCATGTTGATCATGGTTTGGTTGTTGGTACAGGATTGATGTTAAGTATTTCAGAATTTACTGATCATTTAAGAATTTGATTTCTACAGATTATTTTTTACACAGAACGGTGCAAAAAACGAACATAAATCCTTTTTGCATGTAGAAACACCTTTTTTGTTAAAAGATTGGGAAAGGAATATAGACAGACTGGTTGACGGTGAGTGTAGAATATAGTAACTCTCTCTGGGCCAATCTAAATAAATACAAATAAATACATTTCAAGCCTAGTTTTAAAAGGTGGGGATTTAGACCCAGAGTCCGGACCCAACCACAGAAAAAACCCTTGCGATTTCCAGCGAAAGTTGATTTGTTGACCTCAGGGGAGTCCTGTTTGGCTGACGGAAAGCCAACATCTCACTTATATAAGACGAGGCAAGGCCATTAGGAGCTACAATTGTAAAGTCAACTCTAAATAAAACTAAAAACCAGTAGAGCAAATCGATAATTGGGGTGATGTGCTCAAGTTGAAATGAATTTTGCACCAGCTGAGGGCAACTGCGGGGCACCAACATAAAGTGCATTACAATAATCCAATCGTGAGCGGATAAGAGCATGAATAGTTTTCTCAAGGCCAGAGCGAGTCAAAAATGATTTAACCTTTTCCAATGGAGTTTTTATCGTCCAAGGTCAAACGATGTATGTTTTTTTCATGTAGTAATAATGTTTTTTCATATAATACCAAGAACTACAGTTAAAAGGCTTTTTGAGACGTTGGGGTTATTTTCTATTTAGTATTAGTGAGTTCACTAATGTTGAGCTGAGGAGGTCTGAGGTTACAGTCAGTGTTCCAGTTCATCTCAAAGGTGTTCAGTTGGGGTCGAGACTGAGATGAGGCATTGTGCAGAACACTGAGGTTATTTCACACCAATTATAACACACCATGTCTTTACAGCTTTTTGCACAGGGGTATTTGCATGGTAAAGGTGTTTGGGCCTCATATGGAATAACAATATAAAAATACATTCTAGACAAGTGTATGCTTCCATCCTTGTGGCAACAGTTTGAAAAGGAGACACAGTATGCGGGTGTGTTGACAAGGTGTCTGCAAACATAATAAGGTGTTTGAATTGATTTCATTAGGTTTTGACACCCCTGCCTTAACCACTGCTCCACCACCACCCCTTGTGTAAAAACGAGCTTCAGTAAGGATCCCTTTCGGGAGCCGATAGCTATTAAAGTAAACATGAAAAATAATTTTTGCCCTAAAGGTTTCTTTCTAAAGTATGAGTCCCTTTTGTCACTCTTTATGCTTTTGTAAAATAAAAACTTAAAAAAAACAATCTTTTGTTCAGTTTACTCTGGCTTTGGGAAAAAAAAGAGAATAAATAATGAGTATTTAATCTAAATTTATTTTTATTTTTAGTTTATACATTTAAAAAAAAAAACTCATTTGAAGACGATGGTGATCTTGTAACTTTAAAATAAAATGTATTTTTTACAGTTTCTGTTGCTCAAAACATGCGTCACAACCCCCCAATGTATGACACCCACTTCCAGGTGAACCATAAAAATTCCTGACACTTATATATACATAAAACAGTCTGTATTTGGTGTCCTGTCGATCTTTAGATCTACATCCGGATAAGAGCAGGTCGTCTCCAATATCAACTACATAAAAAACAAACATGGTTCACGCCTCACAGATGACAGTTTACAGTCCTGTGTGAAAATGAAGGCGACGTCTTATAGTCCTGATATGGAGATGCTGTGCGATGAGGTTCAGGAGCAAAAATCACATTAACCATCTAAAATAAATATTATAATTGGCTGTTATTTTGCAGCGAAATATATTACACTATTCAGTGAAATCGTTGTTTTTATATTCAGTTTGTCGGCTGACTGCGCGCCCCGGTGTGCGTGATAAAAAAGATGTCGGCACACGGGAGCGGACTCAATTTTGGTTTAAATACAAGGATGACTTAAAAAAAAAACATTGATACATTTATAAGAAAGTTTACTTCATCCTAGCGTTTTTTCTGAGTTAGAAATATCGTTTTTTTGCATGCAGACATAAAATGTTATTTTTGCTGTAGACGTTTAATGATTTTACAAATGCAACACACGTTTTTTATACAGATTATATGGGTTAAAAAATGATATATGCAGTATTATTTTTATTTTAGATGTCAAAAGAACTTTGTGGCTCCCGATGCTCTATTTTCCCTGGGAAACTGACCCAAATGACTCTTTGAGTGTTAAAGGCTGCCGACTCCTGGACTAGAATGTTGTCAACTGGGAAAAAAATAAATGCTCATTTAACAAACAAAGTATTTTTATTAACATTATTAAGTAATTTTATTAAAAGGTTTCATCTTTCAAAAAAATATGTTAAATTCAGTTATTTGAAAAGGCTTGTAAATATTTTATAGAACCTCAAAGGAAAGTGAATGAACATAGTTAAAAAAACATTTAATCTCAGTAACTGGTGATGGAAGGAAAACATCTTTAAATACGGTAGACGAATCATTTCCCTACAAAAATGTTAAGGCGAACGGTTGTAGTAAGTGGTGCAGTCCTTTATGTTTCTAAATGGCGAATTTTATCCAGATACTATTAACAAAATCTCTGTTTAACGGGCAACAGATGGCCATGCGGACATTTCAAATGTCCTCCTACTTCTAAGTAATATATAGTATTTCTCCAGTAATAATGATACGTGTCAAGCGTGCTAAAAAAACCCAAAACAAAAAAAGACAGTTTTTATTAGTAGACACATATGAAATAATAATGTGATGGAAATTATTCCTTGGATGATGGAAAAGCTGTAAAAACAAATTTTGTCATATCATGCCTAGGTCAGCTGATTATTGGAATTAGTTTTTTCTCTGTGTCCCGTTTCCTTCGCAATCTCATCCTCAGGGAAGTTGATATGTTCTCTCGACTGGCTGTTCTGCCTATAAAAAAAAAAATCATTATTAAAAATAACATGCAACATTGGCAAATCCTTTTTTTTTTATTTTTTAACAACTTACTGTATTATGTACAGTCTATGTACTTATTGTGTATTAGGGATGTATTATGGATGTAGCTAAATGTGAATCGAAGTTATTTGTTCTAAACAAGGTATAAAAGTCTTCACACTTTTTTAAATCCTGCCAGAAAATGTTAGCATGCGGCCAGATAAATTGCCCATATTTATTGTTATAGTTTATGATTCTTAGTAGTTATAGCCTTGTGACCAAATTTAGGCCACCCCCACTTTCAAAATTATGAAATAATGACATTGTGTTAAGAATGTGTATTACATACTTACAACAATGTAATTACATAATAATAATAATAATGTACATTATTAGATAAAATAATGAAATTAATATATTAGATACACTTACATGCCAAATAGCAGGTTCTGGAGACCTGTAAAAAAATATGAAACATATATTATTGTATTTTTGGACATAAATCATTATTATTAACTAATTATTAATTAAAATAATTTATATAACTGTGTTACTTACGAGGATGGTTGCTGCGATTCCTAAGCATGTAAATGAAGAGCAGGACTGTAGATAATGTTGCCAGAATCATGCCTCCAATAGCTGCTCCAATCACAGCAGGATAAGCTTTAAAGGGCGGGTTTGCTAAAAGGCATAACAGTGTAAACTCTTTACCGGGACTATATTCTTACAAAGTTCCACAAACTTTTACTTTTTCTTTTTTTTTTTTTAAGTCAAAAAGTGTATATTAGTGAGCAGTGAGCCATATTTAATATCGACTCCTCAACGTCTTAAGCACTTTGAGAGAATAAGAGGGCATTTTAAGCTGAAGTGATGGCTTGCTGGCTGCCTGGAAATAACAGCGGCATGCACTCAAATTGTCAACAGGGGAGAAAAGGAATAGGGCTCACAGTAGTGGTAGGTTTTTATGACAACTGGTGCAAGCTTAGTGAAATAATTCACACTGGGGTCGTATCTCACCTGGGCTTTTGACCTGTGATGGATGTCCAGTGGTTCTGTGATTGACAGCAGTAACACGGAATGCATATTTCCCTTTAGGATCCAGATCGGTGATCTGGTACCTCCGAGTGCTTGGATCCAGATCAACTATTATTTTCTGCCAAACAGGAACAACATCACTCTTGCCTACAGGGAGTCTGTGACGCTCGATAAAGAACCCAGTCAGGTCTCCGTCTCTCTGGATTAACCATTCCAACATGACTTCTGTCCTTTTCTGACTGTTGTATGTGATCTTACTGATGGTAACGTTTGGTGGCATTGGATATCCTGGATCAGAAAGGCACTAGAATAAGTTTTTGCTACTTGTTTTTTTGACAGGTTGAAGCTTGAAAGCAAATTTTTATTGTTATATTCACTATTCTCTAGAAAAGGGTAACTATCCTGTGTATAGTTCCAGAAGGGCAATCTACTTTTAAGTTGCCTGATAAAGGTTTATTGGAATAAAAGAATCTACCACTAGTAATTTATTTTCAGTAAAACATATACAGTATCATAGTCATAGGCAGGACAGGTGGTGGCTTAGTGGTTACGGTGTTGGGCTGCTAACTGAAAGATTGTTGATTTGATTTGATTCCCAGCACCACTAAATTACTACTGCTGGGCCCCTGAGCAGGGCCCTTTACCACCAATTGCTTAATTGTATAAAAGAGATAAATTGCTGTGGATAAGGGCGTCTGCCAAATACTGTAAACGTAAAAAGGTTTGTGATACATCCCAGGCTTTAGACTATAAATTAAAACCAGGTCCTGAACTCACTTATAGTAACGCTTGAAAACATCTGGTGCTTATTTAGACCTACAGATTTGTAAAAAAATTGGCAACAGCATAATGTTTTTAGATGAACCATTTCTGTAAGTCACTGCAATCAGTCCACTTACTCTTCACCAAGAGAGAAACAGGAATCTCTGCTCCTCCAACTGCATTAGTAGCGGAACACCAGTACTGTCCACTGTCTGCCATGCTATCGGTCTCTCTGATGGTCAAGTTAAACCAAGTGGAAGCTTGCTGAAGGAAGTATTTCTTGGGTATCTCGCCAACATCCTGCTTTAGGTTATTGTACCAGGTGATTTCTGTGACTGCAGGATAGTTTTTGCTTAGGATGCAGGTCAACTGGACATCATTACCCTCATATACCGAAACCACACTGCGCTGGGTCATTAACACAGGAGCCTCTGGAAGACAGAGATAAATTATAAAGATAAATGTAATGTGCTCTGCCGTCAGCATCAAAAACGGTTTTTGCATTTCAGACTGGTATTTATAAAAAAAATACCACTTAGCTCGCTAAGCATTTAGCTGTGTTTCAAAATGTTTTTTTACTAAGTGAAGTGAATTCCGCAGCAACCACGGCAGACATAAAAGCATGTTGGCTGCTGATGGATGATGGATTATGGCATGACATACTATAGCTTTGCCACTGTGGTTTGTTGTAATAGGAATATGATATCTTTATTTTTCCCCCCCAAAAATGTAATATATTTACTGCTCCAGTCACACCAAAGCATAATAAAAACCCAGTTTAGGGATTTTTATCAAAAGTAGGTGTGTTTTCACAGTTATGTGAAGTTAAAATCCAAAAGACGACATAAAAAAATGCATTATCTCTACTCGTCTCTTACCAAGTTTTAACACACACTGCTTGCTGTCTGTAGCTAGTGGATGTTTAGCATGACATATGAAAACTTTGCCGCTGTAATTGGCACTTGAGCGTAAGACCAGGATGTTGGAGTTTTCTTCCGAAGATCCTTGAAAATCTCCTGAACTGGACGCCCACCATAGCAGAGCCAACGGTACACCACCCTCCCAGGAGCAGGACAGCATCAGATACTCATTATTACGAGTCACATATGCGAAACACTGGGGTTCTCCATTGGGCAGCCCTAAAATAAATGTGTTTACAACATGTGTTCAAAAGCACACATACAATTAACTTAACATAGAATGAAACAATACTCACATGTTCTGGTGCTGCAGTTCTGAGGAACCTTTAATGCGACATGTGAGCCATAGCAAGTAAATACAGAGTTGTTTAAAGTTTTTAATCCTGGCTGAATTCGAGTGATGTTAACAAGACCCTGTGGATTGTCTTCAGTCGCATATGGACTCCAGTTTACTCTTGGTGGTGGAAATCCACCCACCCAGGAACAAACCAGAGCAAGGTCAGTGTAGTTATTTATTGGGTAAATATAACATGAAGGAGCTCCATCTGGTGGATCTGTAAGGAAAATAACCTTTGTGACACGAGATACTGGACAATTAGCACTAATTTAGCTAAACAGTCTAGGAAAGGTGATGCTACTTAATATAATCTTAATGAGGTCAGATGATGTTTATAGGCAAATGATGTTTTGACAGTAACACCACCCAGATTGAGTTGATAATTTAAATAAGGCGTCAAGGTCACACCCAGTGATTAGTTGATAATTATATAACCTCAATTGTATGCAGTGATGAGGTGGCTAAAAGCTAAAAAATAATAAAAGATGGACCAAAAAATGATGTAAGCAGACAGATCGGATTTTACCTGTCAATACGAGCCGAACGTCATTAAATAAGCTACGGTGGCACATGACGTCTAACTCAGGTGGACACAGCCGCCAACCGCGCTATATATATATATATATATATATAAAAAACTGTAAAACAACTATTTTGTGTGTAAAGTGTAAATGCAGATATCGGATACGAATCAGTTTTAAAAGATAAATGTAAATGTAAACGGGTCTTTAAAAAAATCGGATATATTCACGGAATTGGGCATCAAGACTGCTGCAGTGTAAATTCACAATTATATGCAAAAAAACCCACCAGTCTATATACATAGATTTATTTTATACAAAGTCTTAGTAGTAGTATGTTGTAAAACATTAAGTATAATATACACTGTTTTTTTGATATAATGTATGTTAATACAAGTGGTGGAGAAAATTCAGCAAACCCTCCTATGAATAACAGTGGTGGAGAAAATCACCCCTCCAACCCTCCTATGATCCCCCCCCTCCACACACACACACACACACAACACTTTCTCACTTCCTTCCTAACCCAGTCAATAAATATTCTAACCTTGTTAATTTCTGTCAGAAATACAGGCAAGACACTTCAAATCAACAGCCAGCATAGTCATTTTTTAATTTAGCTAGTTATGCATTAATAATTGGTAGGGACTCACAGTAGACAGCGAGAGTGACGGTTTTCTTGGAGCGGGAGTTAAGATTAGCATTCTGGGCCAGACAGGCGTAATAGCCAGCTTGCATACGGAGGATCTTAGTGATGGTGAGCTGTGGTCCAGTGTAGACCTGGGAGTTGTTGTAGAACCAGACATACTGACTAGGGGGGTTAGATGAGGCTTGACACATGAGGGAGATGTTGCTATTTTCCAGAGCTGTGTATCCCATGTCTGTGACTGAGTAAGCCGTGACATCGATCTGAGGTAAATCCGGACCAACTAAACACAAAAAATGTAAAAAGTAAATAGTATTATTTTTTGGAAATTTAGAGTTTAAATTAATGGTAGACTTAGATAGACCTTAGAAAGACTTTTGGCCAAACGTTTGGCTGACTATTACGACTTTATTTCATTTTGTAGCTTGTCAACAACTTTATGGCTCATGGCTATGTTTAAACATCTACAAGGACATTAGTAAGCACTTATGTCAGGTAAAGAGGTCTGGGGTGCAGTCAGTGTCAGGACAGGGCCCTCGATTTCTTCCACTCTATCCATAATACCTCGTCATGGTAAGACCCATCTCCTCGCCCAATCCTACCACCACGCAACTCTTACACTCACCACAATTCTAATTAAGAGCTCCTGAAAATCATTCAAGAATCACTTTGCACTCACTCGCGTACATACACAGTCACTGTCTGGTCTTGAACAGAGAAGTTTATGCTAGACTCGCTACTTGAGCTAATTGTAATACATTGTTTAGTTACTTATTTCTTAGGTTCCTGCTTCTATCCATCCCAAGTCCTTCTTTCCTGGCTCTGTGGACCTCCTCTGTCTCCTTTCCGGTCCCCACCAGGTCTTCCATTCATCATTACTTTCCTGTTTACTTCTTCCTTATCTTCCTTATCTTCCTAACATCCGTCAATTCGAGAAACGCACCTGTCCTGATGAAGACTAATCTGTGTCTCAGTGTGGTGTGTTGTTCCAACACCAATGTTCGGCCAAAATGCTTCACAACCGTGTGTTTCTGTATTTGAGGATTGAAATAGATTTCTAATAGAAGTTTAACGGCCCTTTGGCCATAAAAAAGGGTGTAGAAAAGAGTTACCTGCCCAGTTGTGTTTCCCCAAACTCCTTCCTTCAGCCACCAGATTTTAGTAAAGGTTATACACAGTCGCCAGCAGTTACCTTTTCCTAGTAACCCATAGCAACAGCATTTCTCTCTGCCTGCAGTTCTTGCATTTACCCAAAACTAGTTATATTTAAACATGGATTTGGAAAAGGGATTCAGAACCATCAACATTGAATCAGATAAGAAAGTGAAAGGCAAAAATGTTCCAAAGATAACCTTATCCTCTAACTACTAAATACTGTATTAGATCATATTCATCTTTCTACCGGCTCTGCATTCAGAAATCTCAGAGCTGCGCATTTTGATGCATACAATTTGCCCATCTAATTTGCCAAGCTGCTGTTTTAGCATCTGCTTGCTTCGCTGCATAACCGCTACATTTTACACAGTCTGCCTTGTTTTGATAGATGAGGCACAGGTAGTAATTAAATCAACCAAATGAATGAATAATTCAAGACTGCAAAACAAGGAGTTCTCAAAAGCAGATGTTTATCAATATGTTTAGTGTCCTACTGTGTGTGTCGTCTGTTTTTCAATATCACTAATTTTTTTTTAAATTGGCACCAAAAAAATGGAAGCAGAAAGCAATTATTAATAAACAATAAAAGATCAGGTTAAAAGGCGCAGTTTGTCCTTGAATTTTTCATTAAATTAGTTTGTTATTTGACTTTCCTAATCCAGTTAATAGTATAATAAATAACATAAATATTATAGTAAACAAAGAAATATGATCCACATGAAGTGTGTCAAAGGTACAACAAATGTATTTAAATAAAAACGTTGTTGTGAATAAAAATAATTGCTTTATTTGGCTTATAATTAATTTTAAAAATAAGTCTTTTTATTATTTAAATAATAAAAAAAATGCAATTATTTTTATTAATATCATAATAATAATGATTATTTATTTATTTTATTAATAATAATTATTTGTATTAATAACAATTATTTTTTAAAATTCACGCTCATAATTAACTATTGACAAAATGTGCTAGTCACATGACTCGTTAATTGGCAAGCTATTTATATTTAATTTGAAAGACATTTTTTTTTTAATCGAACTGAGCAGTTAAGGTTCAGGGGCCTTGCTCAGGGGCCCAGCAGTGTCAGCTTGGAGATGCTGGAACAAAAAAAATGTAAAAAGGTTGAACACGAATACACGGCCCTGAATAGCTTATATTTTTATTCTAATGAGATATAAAGTTTGTTAAATCTGTTTAAAAAAGTTATTGGTCTTCTAAACTGTGATGTGGCCTGTCATCTAAATCCGATAACCCGATTTGGACAAAATACATCCAGTGGGAATGTTTCTGTTATATGTGATGCTTACATGGATATGACACCTACCATGGAGAAGTTTGTTAGCAATATGCCACAAGATGACTTACATAATACGTTTAAAAAGATCCGGTCACTGTGCTGCTGATTGACCTCGTTCCTGACCAGGCATCTGAACCATCCAGTGTGGTTACGGGAGACCCGGGGGACATTGACCACACTGCTGTTTTCTTTGGTCAGATTTGGGATCAGCCCAGTCTGGCTCTCCAGCTCCCATGTGTAGCTAATAGGCTCTGTGCCCTTTTCAACAACACAGCGCACTGACACTGACGTGCCTTCCACTGGGGAAGAGTTACTTAGCAGAAGAGTGGGTTTGGAAACTGGCACTGCAACACACAAGAATATAAATTACTAATGGATTTCTATGACCTGGTCTATCCAAAGGTTTTAACACTTGATTTGTAGTTATTCATGATTCATTGATTTCAAAGGTTGAGACCACAGACCATCACACGGTGTCATACATTTACACCCGGGTTAATTTAAGGTAGCTGGTTGGCAGTTGGCAGATTGGAGAAATAAACATAAGAACATGGAAAAAAACAGTAACTGAAGTTAAGGAATGAATATGGACTCTAGAAGGAGAGGTACCATTGTTTAGTTTTTTATTAAAAATTGTTTTTTAAAAAATTGAATAACATCATTATTAAGATATGCATTGCAAAAATAGTTGTCCATCATATGACCTTGTAACTGGCATTTATCAAACTAAGTTAGGCAATTGAAGTTTTAGTGTACTAATGATTAGCTCGCTATGCAAAACACCAAGATCTCACATTGCTCCCACCACACAAAAACATGTCAAGCGTTGGACTGGTAAGATTTATTGTCCCTAGGTGTAAATGTAAATGTAATGTATGTGTGTCTAGTTCTGTGCAAAGGACAGTCATCCCATCCAGGATCTATTCCCACCCTATAGGGCTTCAGATCCAGTAATAGTTATTAATAGGGGTTGTGACACGAGATCTTGTGATTTTGTGAGATCTCGTGACTGGTCCCGTGAGAATGTAACGTTGCGAATGTAATTCCTGCCACATTTAAATCATTTGTGTGACAACATTTTGGTTTCCCGGTGGAAATAAAAAACACTGAAAGAATGATAGACGAGACAAAGACAATATGCAAACATTTTAGGAAATAAATACTGCACACTTCTGCTAACACTATTGTCTGCATCGCTATTGTAACAGACAACGCATAAATTGGATGTTGCTGTGCGCGAGGCAGAATTTAAGCTGCACATCAAATGCTTCACACACACAATAAACCTCGTTACACAGACTGGACTTGGTGTTGCGCGCGTTGCTCGTTTGCTCAGCCGGGTGAGACTCTGTTTTTGGGGTTTTTTTTGTTCTACAGCTGCCACAACGCAAATTAATAATCGATGTGGCAAAAAAGTTTGTGGTAAAACATTTTGCACAGTGTTTATACTACAGATATTAAATACAAGTTGATTTTGAGACAATTTTTCCTTGTATTTCATCACTAAGGATTTCTTTTAAAAATATAAAAATCTCGTCTCGTCTTATTCTTGTAAACCCAGTCTCATGTCTCGTCCTGTGGGACACCTCACACCTCTAGTTAGTTCTAATAATAATAAATTAATTAAAAAAAGATTTCTACACTTTATAAAGTTCATTAGACCCATTAACACTTACCAATCACCAGCAGCATAATTGGGATTTCTGCTACTCCAACAGCGTTGGTAGCAGAACACCAGTACTGTCCATTGTCGATCATGCCATCTGTCTGTCGCACGATCAAGGACCATCCAGTTCCTGACTGAGTGATATATTTCTTAGTATTGTTTAACACGTTTTGCTTCATATTGTTAAACCAGGTGATCTCTGGCACCACAGGGTAGTTTTTACTTATTACACAAGTAAGTAGAGCATCACTGCCTTCAAAGACTGAGACTACATTGCGCTGAGTCATTAAGACTGGTGCCTCTGCAAGAAGAAAAAGAAAGAAAGAAAGAAAGAAAGAAAAGAAAGAGAGAACCATATGAATAACATTACAGCAAAAAATCTCAGCGTGGATTTAATAATATTGTATCTTACATACTTTCAAAATAGATTAAATCAGTCAAATGCTGATTTTTAAATAATTCAATGCTCCTAAAGTACTTTTTCAAAATTAAACTGTATAAATCTTTACATGATGTAAGAGATAATAAGTGCATGCTTCTGTTGACAATCATCTACATAACCATTTACAACATATGGCAGATGCTCCTATGCTCAAATTTACTGTACAGAATGTACCGTGTAATGCAGTCTGATGTAAAGCATAGGGTTATTTTTAATGTATGTTAATAACTGCATGTCCCATATTGTTTCCTTTCTTTTATCCCGCGACTATTTGCTTTTGCTAACATTCATTCATTTTCTATACCCGCTTATTCCCTAATTTGGGGTCACAGGGATCTGCTGGAGCCTATCCCAGCCGTCTCTGAAAGCTGTGATTGAAGGATTGCTGTGGTGGAAAGTGGTGGCTTAGTGGTTAGAGTGTTGGACTGATACTAGAAAGACTGGGGTTTAATTCCCAGCACCACCAAGCCACCACTGTGGGCCCCTGAGCAAGGCCCTTAACCCCCAATTGCTCAGTTGTATAAATAGGAGATAAATGTTAGTCACTCTGTATAAGGGTGTCTGCTAAATGCTGTAAATGGAAGGACTGCTTTGGTTGAATATTGTAGTAAATAATTGTTTGGGCAGTAAAATAAACATGTCTTACCCATTTTTAAGCTGCATTGCTTGCTCTCTTTAGCCAGTGGATGTTTGGCATGACAAATAAATGTTTTGCCACTGTAGTTAGCACTGGCATTCAGGACCAGGATATTGGTGTCTAACCTAGATGTTCCATGCGTCTCTTTGGAATTAAAGGCCCACCACAGCAGAGCCTGAGGAAAGCCACCATCCCAGGAGCAGGAAAGAATCAGGTTCTCATTATTATGACTAGAATTTGCAGAACATCTGGGTTCTCCATAGGGCAACCCTAAAAACCACAGCACATTTATGCTGAATTTTGATTTTGTGATAAAAGCCAAAGTCAAATGCCAGGTCTGAATTTGACATTTTAACTAATATTACCTCGTTGATTCTACACTTACATGTCCTGGTGCTGCAACTTTGGGTGCTGTTCAACGCAACATGTGAGCCATAACAGGTAAATACTGAATTGTTAGCTGTATTATTCCCTAACTGAACCCGAGTGATATTATTGGTAACCTCTTTACTGTCTTTATTCATATTCAAGTAAGGTAAACTCCAGTTTAAGGTAGCTGAGGGATAACCTCCATCCCAGGAACAGAACAGAGCCAAGTCGGAGTAGTTATTGGCTGGGAACATGGTACATGACAGGAAGCCATCTGGAGGATCTTAAAGAACAAAATGGTGAAAAAAACATACATCATGGGTAAGTTTGGAAACAATGCCCAACCTAGTATCACATACTAAGAAACATACAGTGTCCCCTAGGTTATATTTTCT
The DNA here is from genome assembly GCA_005784505.1 of Bagarius yarrelli. Classification (NCBI taxonomy): domain Eukaryota; kingdom Metazoa; phylum Chordata; class Actinopteri; order Siluriformes; family Sisoridae; genus Bagarius; species Bagarius yarrelli. The sequence goes on along the minus strand of VCAZ01000082.1, from coordinate 1,886,169 downwards.
TTCTAGGCAGATAACATTTTAAAGTGTAAAGGTTTAAGAACAGACGGCACTGGTGGTAATCCACATGCGAGGTTCAGTAGCACTTACAATACACAGAAAGTGTGATTGTTTTCTTGGAGTAAGTGTTTAGGTGAGTATTCTGTGCCAGGCAGGTATAGTTCCCTGACTGCATTCTGATGATCTTGGTGATGGTAAGCTGTGGCCCAGTGTACACCTGGGAGTTGTTGTAGAACCAGATGTATTGACTAGGGGGGTTAGAGGAGGCTTGACACATGAGGGACACAGTCCCTTTCTCAAGGACTCTCAAGAATTCCATATCTGAGAATCCATCGGAATTTATCTGAGGCAAGTCAGGACCATCTGAGAAAAATAGACCAATTTTAAATGACCTGTGGTAAACAGTGGGGTAATTAGAACTGTTGTGTGACGAATACATGTCCGGTGACAGCACTCACTTACATATAACATCTAACCAGATTTGGTCACCGCTCTGCTGATTAACCTCATTCTGAACCAGGCACCTGAGCCAGCCAGTGTGGTTACGAGTCACCAAGGTGATGTTAATTAGACTGGTGTTGCTCTCTGCCAATTTGGTGATCAGGCCACTGTGACTCTCCAGTTCCCAGAAGTAGTAAACAGGATCTGTTCCATTCTCAAGAACACAGCGTATCCACACCGATGCACCTTCCAGGGGTGACGAGTCGCTAAGTATGATGTATGGCTTAGATACTGGAACTGACACTGCAAAATAGTAAACAGATTTGATGTAGTAAGTTCAACCAATATATTTTCAGCAGCTTTTGAGTGCGATATCAGTTCTTACCAGGGCTCGCAAACTCTGCAGAATTTCCAATGGTTCGGTGATTGACAGCTGTTACACGGAAAACATATTTGCTGGTTGGATCCAGATCGGTGATCTGATATTTACGTGTGCTGGGCGCAAGATTTTCTGCCACTTTGTGCCAAAGCGGGGCAACATCACTCCTCCCTATGGAATCAGGGAGCCTCTGGTACTCGATGAAGAACCCAGTAAAGTTAGCCTCCATCTGAATTAGCCATTCCATGTTAACGTCTGTTCTACGTCGCCCGCTATACATGAGCTTACTGATTGTTACATTTGGAGGCATTGGGTGTCCTAAATTAGAACAAGATTAGCATTTATTGTAGTTACTTACTTGTTTGACGGTTGAGAGAAAACAGGTACTGATACAACATATTAGCTACACAAGTTTAACTATAGAAAATCTCAACATGCCTCCATAGTTATACAGGACTACAGCAAGGTCATTGGATGACAAGTCAGTCCATAATTAAAGCATCCGATACAATTTTACAAAGCACTCACTCATCACCAGAAGCGAAACTGGAATCCCTGCCTGTCCAACAGCATTAGCCGCTGAACACCAGTACTGTCCACTGTCCACGCTGCTGTCTGTCTCCTTTACTGTCAAGTTAAACGATAGACTATCTTGCTGTAAAATGTACTTCCTGGGTGCATCACCAACATTCTGTTTCAAGTTGTTATACCAGGCGATCTCTGTGACTGGTAGGTGGTTTTTGCTTAGAATACAGGTGAGCTGGACATCATAACTCTCATACACTGACACCACACTGCTTCGAGTCATTAGCCCGGGTGTCTCTGAATGAAAGAAAAATATATCAAAACCTCTCAAGTGTAAACCGCAGTCAAGTTAATATTTATTTTAAACAAGTCTCACCCAATTTTATCACACACTGCTTGTTTTCTCGAATCAGTGGATGTTTGGCATGACATACAAATGTCTGGCCGTTGAACGTTGCATTGAAATTCAAAACCAAAAAATGTGTAGATTTTGTCGATGTACTCTGGATTTCTCCAGAAGTGGAAGCCCACCATAGTAAAGCCTGAGGGACACCACCCTCCCAAGAACAGGACAACGTCAGATGCTTATTACTATGGCTAGAATTTACAGAACACTGGGGTTCTCCATATGGTAGCCCTGAAATAAATGTTAAACACAGTTTAAAAGATTTTATTCATCTATGTCGTATATGCTGGAGGATCTGTCTGTTGGCAAAGTAGATGATTAAGCTTGTTGTACACAGAAATGCTTTAAAGGGTTTTCAAGGGTTTCAGTCAATCAGGCAATCAACCGACTATTATGTTGGAGGCTCTTTTCACCTCTCCGTCTCCACAGACAGTGAATTACAAAACGGTACATACAATTATATCCCATGCTCATGCTAATTTAGTAAATCAGAAGCTATGAATACCACAACAGCGAGTAATAAGAAGAAACGTCAAGATATTTTTAAACTCAAGTGGTTGTGAAGTAGGAAGTTATTAAGCCTTTATTCAAAGATAGATAGAAATAAATTTTATCTCCTTGCTTCTAGTATTGAGATGAAATTGAGTTTTGATGCATGTTTTTCTTCTATCCTTGGGGGTGACGGGGTAGGGTGGGGCGGTGGTTTTTTTTGTTTGTTTTTTTTATTGCAGCTTTTTTTTTTATTTGTGGTTAAATCAATAAGAAAAGAAAATGCCAAAAATGTAATCTATACTTACATATCCTGGTGCTGCAGGTCTGAGTGACTTTTGATGCAACATGTGAGCCATAGCAGGTGTATACAGAGTTGTTAGCAGTCTCCAGGCCTGGTTGAATCTGACTGACGTTAGTGTCACTTGGTCTATTCTCATTATTCAGATATGGACTCCATCTAAGAGTAGCTGAAGGATAACCTCCCTTCCATGAGCAGAAGAGGGCCAAGTCAGTGTAGTTGTTTACTGGGTGGATGGAACAAGTTGGCACACCATCTGGGGGGTCTAGGTTGAAGTAATAGTAATGAGGCATACTGTAAGGCCCTGAAACCATTTTTAAGGTAGAACATTTTACTTTTTGATCAATAATCGTAGAATTTATGACTTCACCTTCCACTAGTTTATCTGGTGGAAGGTGATCTGTCTTTAATTTCTTTCAATTTATTCCAGCCTTTCTAGGCTTTATTGTCCTTTAACAAAAGAGCTTTCAAAAAGTTATTTGGATATTCAAACGGTTCTGGTTTCTTAATAAGGCTCTTCTAGGATTTCTCTCTGATTTCCCCAGAGAGAAGGATTAAAGGCTGCTTCTATGTTGTCAATTTAATCCCTTTTTTCTAAATTTGTACCTTTGTGATTGTTTGGTTAGTCACAGGTCTGAATGGAAGCCACTTCATGGCACTTGATAATGGCATGTAATAGTAAAAACACTTGAAAGAAAGTGACTTCTTTACAAACATAGAATGCATGTGATAGAACTCACAGTAGACGGTGATAGTGATGGTTTTTTTGGATTGGGTACTGAGGTAAGTGTTTTGGGCCAAGCAGGCATATGTGCCCGTCTCGGCACGTTGGATGTCGGTAATGGTGAGCTGTGGTCCAGAGTGGATTTCTGAGTTGTTGTAGAACCATATGTACTGGCTGGGAGGGTTCGAAGAGGCTTGACACATAAGGGAGATGTTTGTTTTTTCAAGAACTGAACATCCTTGAGATGTTACTGAATATGTTGTTCCGTTGATTTGTGGAAGATCAGGTCCATCTAAAAACAGAAATTAAAAACAAAAAACAAAAACAGAAATAGTAGTTTGCTATATCTTGAGGATTTCTTAAAACAAAAGCGGCAAAATCTCTTGTGAATAATGTCTATAATGTTAAAAGAAGCATTTTAACTCACAGAAGACGTTTATCCAGAGCCGATCACTGCGCTGCTCATTCACCTCATTCCTGGCCGAGCAACTGAACCAACCTGTGTGGTTGCGGGTCACCAGAGTCATATTAAACAGTTCGCTGTTGCTTGCAGCCAATATGCCGACCTGCCCACTGCCATTCTCCTGTTCCCAGGTATAGTGTATGGGTTCGGTGCCATTCTCTAGGGCGCAGTGCATCCAAAATGACAAACCCTCAACTGCTGCCAAGTGACTTTGCAAAATGTATGGTTTGGAAACAGGTACTGTCAGTGAAAAAACATCAAACAATGCTTTAAAAGTTCGATTATTTATTGCAACATACAAAGTGTGTCATTTTGTAATGTTTTAAACATTTATCATAGTTCTAATGACACATTTATTATTTCAGTTTCAGCTTTGTTTAAAAGAAACCTATATTATTGCCACACATTATATTTCAGCACAGAGGAATTATTTTCTTGACATATCCTTATCATGGAAGTTTGAGTCAGCTATGGTGCAGCACTCCTGGAGCCAAGGGGGGTTAAGGACCTTTCTTAAGGGCCCAACAGTAGCATCTGGAAAGTGATGGGGCTTAAACACTGACCTTCTGTTTACCAACCCAGAGCCTCAGCCATTCGAGACACCAATGCCACTTTATTGGCTACATTCAGTATAAAAATCAAAGAGGTCAGTCTGTTATATTGGGCCGTCAGCTAAAATGGGTCAGATAAATCCAGAGTGTCCCAGATCTTTAAATGTCCTCAGCTAATTGCTACAAATCATTTGTTCTTACCACTTTATTTTTTGCGTGGCAAATCAATTTATTGAATTAAGTTGCTAAAATGGTTTTAACATATAGAATTAACCAATCGAACTAAAAGATGTTGTGTTAATTTATAGTTACTATCTATATTTTTTTATATTTATTCACATAAAAAGAATAACCCAGGGGTCCGAGCTCGGTCCTGGAAGGTCAGTGTCCTGTAGTGTTTAGCTCCAACCCTAATCAAACACACCTGAACCAACTAATCAAGATCATGATAGGTACACTTGAAACTTACAGGTAGGTGTGTGGAGGCAAGTTGGAGATGAACTCTGCAGGACACCAGCCCTCCGGGGCCGAGTTTGGACACCCCTTCTGATAACCTGTAAATGGATTAACACAGGGGAGCCCCAAACTTGGTCCTTGGATTCTGGTGTCCTGCAGAGTTAAGTCTCAATCCTAATCAAAAACACCCAAACTAGCTAATTAAGGTCTTGCTAGATATACTTTATATCTACAGTCAGGTGTGTTAAGGCAAGTTAGAGCTAAACTCTACAGGACACCGACTATCCAGGACCAAGTCTGGTGACTCCTGGTTTAACAGAACATTACTAACCTAAAACCTGCAGAAACATGTAGTAATAATAAAGCTTGGCTCCTTCATCGGTGTCATAAAGAGCCTGACAGGTGTATAGACCCTGTGCTGTCAAAGGAAGCTTTTCTATGTACAGAGCAGCCGTGTTACTGATAATGTTCAGGTCACCCAGGTCCTGAGCCAGCTGTTGCAGCTTTGGACCCTTTCCAAAGTTATACACCACGGCTCGAATCATCTCAGTGCCTGGTTTGGTGAAGCTCCAGATGTAGACATCAGGGAGAGTGGGACCACATTCCAGTGTTACTTCATGTCCCACCACTTTACTGACCCTGCCTTCCTTGTACAACACTTGCCCGGGGTCTGTAATCTCTAAGCCTGGGGACAAACATGGATTTGCGGTAAACGGGGTGTCCAAAGTATTTCTGAAGGGGCTGCATTCAAATATTCAAACACCCAATACCAAAAGTATTCACACAGTGTACATACACACACACACACACACACATACCGTAGGTCAGTCGATACAACTAGCAGAGTATATCTCTGTCGTCAATACCAAGCACTTGACATTTAATTTAAAAAAAATAAATATAAAAATTAATATTTTCCCATCAGTTTGGGGTTTATGTTACACTTTGTGATTTAGTGAACCAGAATTGATCTGTTTATTGATAAAGTCTCCAAACACTTTATGGACGTCGCTCTGAATAAGGGCGTCTGCAAAATGATGAATGAAAAGGATGGGTTTTTATAGAACTTTAAGCATAGACAATACACAATTGACTACACACTACATTTTCAAAACATAACATTTTGCTATAATCATAAAGTGATATTTTAGCATCAGACAGTATCCAATACAAATTCTAAACCTATGTTCTAAAGCGATCTAGTAATAAGGAAAAGAAGGAGACGGGGAAAGAAAAGAAAAATCTTTGATCTGTAATCGATCTAATTTTTTGCACACTGTGTATTTATCAAGCGAGTTTGTATAGTGGCAGCTAGCTAATTATTCCAGTACATATCAACAGAGTTATTATGATGCTGGCAAACATTTAAAAGATGTTGATATATTTAGTTATTGGCCAATGTTTTTTTTACATTCTTTTTACTCCTAGGTTAATTTATCATCAGTGACTAAAATCAGTGTACGATGTAAGACCGTTGTGTTGTTGTTTTGCAAAGCTTCCTTGTTTGTCTAGCATTTTACTATAAGTAAAAAAATCCCAAACTCTTTTTTTTAATTAGATAATTTTAATAAACGAATAATTGCAATTTTACATGTGGAAAAAAAAATCACTTATATGGATCTGTTAAAAATCTACCCCAAATTACCCCAAAAGTTATCTTTTGGTATAATACGAAACTATACACCCTATAATAATCACCAGAGGTTTTATTAGGCAATGGTTATTACTGTTTTTGAGAACAACTAATGATGCAAAATGATCATCTCATTTGACATGCTTTTATTTAAGTAATTAGTTTTGAGATCAGACAAAAGAGAGCCAGTTGGACACTTTGTGGTCTCTTACCTTGCAGAAGAGGAAGGATAAAAATAGGTAGAGAGAAATGTGACAGTCCCTGTTTCATGGTGACATGACTCTTATATCCACAGTGCCGGAAATCCAACTTGGAAATCGAAATTAAGTCCAAACAGTGCATCCGACAGTCTAAACAGGCCGAGTGAAGCCGAGTATGAGCCAATTTAGACTTCATGAGCTGATATAGTGTAAATTATTCACTGATCCTCATTTCTCGCTACAGGAATCCAGCCAGGGTTTAGGATGACATGAGGATGTCTTATCCATTATTAAAGACAGAGGCGTGGATGGTCATGCTAACATTCCTTCATATTCAGCAAGCACACACTGGTCTGACACACACTCTGGTACTGGGATGAACTGTCCTTTTTCTTTCAGCGCACGTGTACTGGTTTTAGATTAAAGCTACATAATAAATGAACAAAATATCTACTGTTCATTCTATTACTGTTGACAGGAACGCTTTATTACTCAAGACTCAAGTAAAATAAATAAATAAAAGAAGCAAATAAAATGGGTTATTTTTAAAATGTATTTTAATAGACTTCCTTTATAGTATAATATGCATAACCTCTGTATGTGAGAGAAGCCGCTTCATGTTCCATAAAGACAAAAAAGGGAGGGATTATTTTTGTGCTTTGTTCTGTATCATTGAAAACATATACAAAGTTGAGCCTCAAAATTCATTTATTTATCTTCTTTATCTGCTTATTCCCTAATTCGGGGTCTTAGGGATCTGCTGGAGTCTATCCTAGCCGTCTCTGAAAGGGAGAAAGGCAGGAGGGGGACACCCTGGACAGGTCGCTAGTCCATCACAGGGCCACACTGACATTACCAAGTCTTTATTTGTTAAAAAATTCAATAATATTTTTACCCTATTTTTTGTTACATTCCATAAAACAAGATAGGATTTAATGTTCTAAACAACCGTTGCAGTGAAAAAAAAAACTCTAAAGATTTACATCCCCCTTTTTTTTCTCTTCCCAGGTGATCAGGGGTGGTGATCTGCCAATAGTAGTTTGGGGTTCTATTAAAATTTCTATCACATTACTGCTAGTACTAATGCAGTATCTTTAAGGAGCCCCAAAGTGCGCGAACCCCTTTAGAATCATCTTAACCCAACCCCCACCGCTTCACCCTGCCTTAGTGGTGCCCCTGTAGGTAATAATAATACAGCTTGGTGTAGTGCAGCTTGGTCTTTTACCAAAAAACACACAAATCTTTCTGTCCTGAAGGTGTTCAGGTAATTAAAAGGAACATTTTATCAGTGTCTCAATCTTTGAGTGTCCTGGAAACTTTTTAGGAAGAAAATGTCATCATATTAATAATTTGTGGTACATCAGACATAAAAATAAAAATTAGAAATGGCAATGAAAAAATCCCAAGGCGGATATAAGGAAGAAAACTTTAATTAGTAAAGCACAGTGTAAGTTATTAGACCTCTAAATCTGAATTTGTAGAATAAAAAAATTGTAGTACAAATATTTTCAACTTTAGGTTGGGATTGAATAAAAACTGCTGCTACTTGTTCTACTGCCATTAAAACAGGAAATATTTTTGCATTTTATGGCTTTTATCATTTCATAGTAGAGCGAAAACTTGGTTTGTATTTTGAAACTCCGGTTCCTAATTTTGCCTGGTTGTTTTCAGGAAAAGTTGAGTTGACTCGGATCTTGGATGAGCCACTGATAGTCCTGAAAAAGGTGGGAATTATTAATGTCTGAAATAAAAGTAATAAATAATCTCTATGTTTGGAAAAAAAACCCCAACAACCTGGCTTAGTCTTTTCTGTGTGTCATTTGTCTTCTGCTCCACAAACAACCTCATCCTCTGGAAAGTTGATATTTTCTCTGGATCGGCTGTTATGCCTTTAAAACCACAGTCACTTTATAAAACTGTGCTACATCAATAAATATTCGGTCTTATTTCTCTGACATCACATGCACACAGCTTTTGTCTGGACTGATAGCATATAATAGTATATTAGTTTAAAGAACTTATCTGGAGGTCATGACTTACCTGCCGAATATCATGTTGTGAAGACCTGTGAAAACACAAAGACCATAATAATGTAGGATGATGTATTATTTACAAGGAATAAAACACAAGGGGCAAGATGCTTCAGGAAATAATCAATGACAGGGTGGTGGGCTGCATCCCGATGTGAAGAAGTACAAACATTCCCCCAGTTTCGAATGAGTTCCGTTCCAAGAGTGTGATAGTAAATCCTTATGTTCATAACTCGTTATTTAACTCATTTTAAGGGTACGATCCTCTAATAATAGGCATAATTTGGTATTTGCTTTTATTCATCCTCCCGATTGTGGACCGATACATTATGTATAAACGTGCTACATCTGCCATTTTTTCTCCACCATCAAGTCTTTAATTATGGTCACCTTTGTTTCGATTGTGATGATGTTTTTTTATCACTACGAGCAATATCATCACTATCCTTCCGCTTCGATGGGATAACGAATACACAAGATTTTTCACAATAAAAGTAAGGTTACACTTTGATCTTAAGCAAGCGGGTTTCAATAAGGGGCAACAAATGGGGGGCTGGCTGGTCTATGGTGGTGGTGGTGCTGCAGCGGCGTGGGTAGCAGCAAAATGTTGTACTAGGCGGAATTGTTGCGCAGTACAAAATTTGATACTTCGGACGCCAATACGAACACATAACAAACAAATATTCATTTACCGATCATTTGTGTTCGTATCTACAAGTTCGTAATTCGGATGTTCATAACTATAAGCACGCCTGACTTACTTTAGTTTTCCTAAAGATTCCTAAAGCTCATTCTTTAATTTATCTTCTAGCACAACAATTTTAAATGAGCTAAAGCACATTATAGGTTTTTATCTGGTTATGATCACATTTATTTTTTGTTATGCTGTTCCTGTTCTTATTAACATACAATAATTTACTTACAGTAATTAATATACACTAAAACAAGTCATTTCTGAATCAGTTTCTCTTTTTTTTCTTTTATTTAAAGTTAGTCATCTACAAACACTAATAAATTTACTCAGAAACCCGAATGTAGAAGCTTATCTTTTTGAGGACTTCTCTAAAAGTCTATATGGACAATATACTCACTTCTTCAAAGGTGCTTACTGTGGACTATCTTGTGTATAAAGGTGGTCCTGTTAATTTGGTTGCCCTTCAAGATGTTTGTGACTATAAGGCAGTCGGTGCCACACAACGCTATACAGTTATTATTTCAAGAAATATTTAAACATAGAAATTGTTACTGGCACTAATGAGGTCTATTGGTGCATAAATGATTCTTTTACAAAAATAACATGGCTGACGGGGACGCGGGTTTGCTACTCTACAAGATTTCGTTTTTTTTAACAAATATTCAGAATAAAATGACGTTTAGAAATATTTCTAGTGTAAGATATTACATGCATTGTTGCTATATCACAAAAGTTAAAGAAAGATTCTGTCTATAGATTCTGTACAAATTATACCTATACATTAGAACTGCATATATACGGGGTGACCTTTCATGTGTAAAGATTGAAAAATCACTCTATTGAACATTCTATTCCACGGCCTACATTTGCGTGGTTTTACTCAAATCTTTGTGTTTTTTTAACTGTAGTTATGCTGGACATTTTGCATTATAGACCAGGCCCAGTTCCTGTCAACCATAGACAGGTGGGCAGACAGATATCCCAGATGGCAGTTTTTGGGGGTGGGGTTGAGGATACTCTCATAAAATTCAACTAATTAAATGATGGAATAGCAAAAATATTGTTGTACTAATATTCTTGCTTAGGTTTGATTAGGAAGACATTATACATTAAATTAATATAAACAGAAATCTTTGAAAACTTAAAGGAAGCTTTATTTTCAGCATTTGGAATGACTTATGACTCGACTCATAAACACAAATTCAATCAATATTATAATCTTGCTTGAATAAAGTTGGAGTGAAGTTTGGGCCAAATAGAAATTAAATATTTAAGTAATATTTTGAAGAGAGAAATAGATAGATAGATAGATAGATAGATAGATAGATAGATAGATAGATAGATAGATAGATAGATAGATAGATAGATAGATAGATAGATAGATAGATAGATAGATAGATAGATAGACAATATATAGATAGATAGATAGATAGATAGATAGATAGATAGATAGATAGATAGATAGATAGATAGACAGACAGACAGACAGACAGACAGATAGATAGATAGATAGATAGATAGATAGATAGATAGATAGATAGATAGATAGATAGATAGATAGATAGATAGATAGACAGACAGACAGACAGACAGACAGACAGACAGATAGATAGATAGATAGATAGATAGATAGACAGACAGACAGACAGACAGACAGGCAGATAGATAGATAGATAGATAGATAGATAGATAGATAGATAGATAGATAGATAGATAGATAGATAGATAGATAGATAGATAGATAGGTAGGTAGGTTTGGGTGGGCCTTGAGCCGGTCCTCTTATACACTCTTACACAACCTAATATACACTATATGGCCAAATGTTTGTTTGCGCTTTACCAGCACACTCATACAACTGTGTTAAAATAGGGGCAGCGTTAGCGATTTTACATTGCCTATAGGAGTGAGTGTGTGTGGTTGTTTGTCTGTATGTGGCCCTGTGGTAGACTGGTGACCTATCCACGGTGTACACCTGCCTTTCACCCAATGACAGCTGGGATAGACTTAAGTGGTGTTTTTATTAATGTTGTTCTGCCCAACTAAAAATCTATGGTCTCAAGCTGCTGCTGCTGCTTCTTTTAAATAAGGGTTCTTTTTACAGAGCAATTATGCTGTATAGTACCTGGCAACCGGTATTATCATCTGCTGCTGTTAGATAAAAAAAAAAAATAACACCTTCTAACCAATCTGATTTGGGAACTGAGCACTGCTGCAGTATATCTTTTATATAGTAGTGGGGAACTTACGAGGATTGTTGTTACGATTCCGCAGCACAAAAATGAAGAGCAGGACTGTAGATAATGTTGCCAGAATCATGCCTCCAATAGCTGCTCCAATAACAGCAGGATAAGCTTTAAAGGACGGGTTTGCTGGAAGACAACATGGGCAATTAAACGATTACTGAAAATTGGCAATTATAGCTCTCTAGTGTAGTTTTAATTGGATTAAATTAAATCCGCGATTTGGCCATAATAAAGCAATTCAGCTAGTTTCATAAATGACATTCTGCTGTAAATTACTCTTGGCAGCTATTTTGATATTACTCTTACACTCAGCTTAACTATTGTTCTTGTGTACATTATAAAATTGAGTATGGCAGTCTGCCCACACTATAGCACAGCTACTGTAGTCTCAGCCTCAGACGCCCCGGCCATGGACCGCTGGCTGAACGTCTGATGCATGTGACACACTTAGCTAAAACAATTCAGGTTAGTTGAAGAGTAAAGGATTTCCAGGAGACGTGTGTGTGTCTCATGTTGAATACTAAATCCGCCTGGAAACAACCCAAATCTGTCTAATCGAAGAAGTAAGCTGTTGAGTTTACGTCGGTGGTAGTGATTGATTTTGTAAAATTTTGTAGATGTTCGTATACTTGTTATTGTGGGGACATTTTCATGCCATTAAACAAAAATCGGCACAAAACAGAACGTCATTGATTGCTTAAACTGTCAGACAAACGTCCTCAAAGCTGCCAAGATTCCCAGACCTTCTGCTGTCAGTGTAATGGTCTGGCAAAGCAAGATCACAGCTACTCTAACACAAGAATCCTAAAGAAAGTCTCCTAAAAAAGCTAATTTAAATTATTCAAACCTTAAAAATAGGTAAAATAAGTGTGTTTTGATAAAAAAAACCTTTTTTTTTTTTTTTTTTTACAGTTTTTAACAAGCCCACTAAGGGGTCTGCAGCTGGGAGCTTGGTTAGCTAGGTGAGCTAAGTGCTAAGAGGGTATTAATTACATTGCATTCTTTGGAGCAATCAAATCTGTCTTGAACTTTTAATGATCTTTATAATGATGTATAATGAAGTTCAGAATATGGATATATATACATATATATATATATTAATATTAAAATATATAAAATTTATTTACAAAAGTTATAGAAGCTGGATAGTAGAATACTGGTCCCACCTGGGCTCTTGACCTGTGATGGATGTCCAGTGGTTCTGTGATTGACAGCAGTAACACGGAATGCATATTTCCCACTAGGATCCAGATCGGTGATCTGGTAGCTCCGGGTGCTTGGATCCAGATCCACTATTATTTTCTGCCAAACAGGAACATCATCACTCTTGTCTACAGGGAGTCTCTGACGCTCGATAAAGAACCCAGTCAGGTCTCCGTCTCTCTGGATTAACCATTCCAATATGACTTCTGTCCTTTTCTGACTGTTGTATGTGATCTTACTGATGGTAACGTTTGGTGGCATTGAATATCCTGAATTGAGATATAAGAGAATTGTTGGTTTAATGCTCCCCGGTCACATAATTTCGGTCTATTGTTTTGTAATGTCATTATTGAAGACCAACTCTCCATATACCGTTCAACCAGGGAAATATCAATTGGTACTAATTGCAAATCTGATGACTGAGTAATGCAATCATTGTTATTAATTATGCTTACTCATAACTTGGAGCAAGACAGGAATCTCTGCTCCTCCAACAGCATTAGCTGCCGAGCACCAGTACTGTCCACTGTCCACGTTGCTGTCTGTTTCTTTCACAGTCAGGTTAAACCAGGCAGCAGCTTGCTCAAGGACATACTTTTTAGGTGTCTCACCAACATTTCGCTTTAAGTTATTATACCAGGTGACCTCTGTGACGGCTGGGTAGTTTTTACTCAGGATGCAGGTCAGCTGGACATCATTGCCCTCATACACTGAAACCACACTGCGCTGAGTTATCAACACCGGTGCCTCTGGAAACAATGCACATTATTGAACAGTTAACAAAGTAAGAATCAATAAGAAAAAATACTATAATAAATGTCAAAAACTGTGTATATACAGTATAATGTAATATTGTCTCTTATGTTACCTCTTGAACAGATCTTACCTAACTTTAGCACACACTGCTTGCTCTCTCTAACCAGTGGATGTTTGGCATAGCACACAAATGCTTTGCCGCTGTAAGTAGCACTGGAACGCAGGACCAGGATGTTTGAATTCTCCTCTGATGTGCCCTGTGTGTCCCCTGAACTAGAATTCCACCACAGCAGAGCCCGAGGGACACCACCCTCCCAGGAGCAGGACAGCATCAGATACTCGTTATTACGAGTCGCATATGCAGAACACTTGGGCTCTCCATATGGTAACCCTGAAATATCAAGATATCTGTAATTTAACTCAATGTTTCGGCAGGTCAGTGAGAAACATACTGTATATTATACTCACAAGTTCTAGTGAAACAGGTTTGGCCAACATTTAGTGCGACATGTGAGCCATAGCAGGTGAATACAGAGTTGTTAGCCGTCTCAGGCCCTGGCTGAATATAAGTGATGCTAGCTAGACCCAATTTGTCGCTTTTCTTTAGATATGGACTCCAGTTTACGGTAGCTGAAGGATAACCTCCCATCCATGAACAGGACAGAGCTAGGCCAGTGTAATTGTTCACTGGATCAATAGAACAGGATGGACTACCATCTGGTGGATCTAAGAACACAAAAAGTATATATTGCCTTAACACAAAGCCTGTTTATAAGATTGTGAATTAAATAATACAATTGCAAAGAAATAGCTCACGTTATACATGTCATATTTAGTATATAAATAATACAAAATCTAAAAGTTTGGATGGAACTAAAAAAGTGGACGGAGATCCAAAGAGTTCCAGACAAATATTTAAAGAACTCACAGTAGACGGTGAGAGTGATGGTTTTCTTAGAGTAAGTGTTCAAGTAAGTGTTCTGGGCCAGACAGGCATAATAGCCTGAGTGCATTCGCAGGATCTTAGTGATGATCAGCTGAGGTCCAGTGTAAACCTGGGAGTTGTTGTAAAACCAGACATACTGACTGGGAGGGTTAGAGGACGCTTGGCATAGGAGCGAAACAGTCTCTTTCTCCAGAGCTGAGTATCCTTGATCTGTTACTGAGAAGGGCGTTACTTCGATCTGTGGCACATCTGGGCCAACTATTAAAGAAACCCAGCATGTAATTAAGTATGTATAAGTAACATTTTTTCCACAATGTGTACTTTTTTTATGTAGGATTATTTATCATCAATTTACAAATTGAATAGAAGTGGAATCAATACAGTTTACAAAACAAAAAACGATTGCATTCTTTAATTGCAGAACTTGTCATCTGGATTGTTGTGAAATCAATCGAATTAGTTCTGGCAGCAGTTTTTTATAGAAAAGCAACCAACAAGGGTAAATTATCTGCGAGAAATAATTAAAGCATTTTTCACTCACATATGACGTCCAACCAGAGTCGATCACTACGCTGCTGATTGACCTCGTTTTTTACCAGGCACCTAAACCAGCCTGTGTGATTGTGGGTTACTGAGCTAATGTTAATCAAACTGCTATTGCTTTCAGATAATATGGTGACCAGGCCACTGCGGCTCTCCTGCTCCCATGTGTAGTATATAGGATCAGTTCCATCATTTAGACTACAGTACAGCCATAGTGATGCTCCTTCCACAGGTGACGGGTCACTCAGCAGGATGTAGGGTTTGGACACAGGTGTCGATACTGCAAAGTGGATTTTTTTCAGTTGTTAGATATCAAACCGGTTTTAAATTAAAATATTATTTCTTACCTGGGATCTTGATCTCGGATGGATATCCAACGGTACGACGATTGAGAGGTGTTACACGAAATGCATACATGGTACTGGGGTCCAGATTGGATATCTGGTAGCTGCGGGTGCTGGGTTTCAGATTTTTAGTGACTGTCTCCCAAACAGGGACAACGTCACTTCTCTCTTGGGGGACACTGAGCTTTTGACGCTCAATGATGAACCCAGTTACATCACCATATTCCTGTAGCGACCACTCTACATTGACATCTGTCCTGTAACGCCTAGTGTAGACGATCTTACTGATAGTCACATTGGGGGGTGTTGGGTACCCTGAATCAGTAACACATTACTAATGTTTACTCTAAATAAACATGAATGACATTCCAAGTTTTTTGTTTTATTATGCATAACATTTATTTACATTCTGGTTTTTTGTCAACTTACTCATCACAAGCAGTAAAATGGAAATCTCCATTCCTCCAAGAGCATTGGATGCAAAGCACCAGTACTGTCCACTGTCCACCTTGCTATCCGTCTCCCGTACCGTCAGGTTGGTCCAGCTTGGTCCTTGCTGAACCATGTACTTCTTGGGTTGGTCACCCACATTCTGCTTTACGTTATTGTACCACATAAGCTTTGTGGGTGGAGGGTAAGTTTTACCCATCATGCACGTGAGCTGGATATCATTGCCCTCAAAAACAGAAACCACACTCTGCTGGGGTATTAAGACTGGCCTTCCTGTAAGAAAGAAGTGGTGTAGAATCACTTCATAAAGTACTAACGTTGTAAAAATTAAAACAATGTTTGATTTTTTGACATCTTTGTAGTACACTGTACCTAGTGTTACCACACATTTCCTGCTCTCTTTAATCAGTGGATGTTTAGCATGACACACAAACGATTTGCCGTTGTACGTGGTGCTTGAGCGCAATACCAGGATATTAGAGTTCTCCTCAGGTAAACCCTGAATGTCTCCTGAACTGGAAGCCCACCACACCGAGGCTCGAGGAATACCACCATCCCAGGAGCAAGACAATATCAGGTATTCATTATTAAGGCTGGAATTGGCAGAACAGTGGGGATCTCCATAGGGCAACCCTATAGGACACACAGAACGTATTGCACATTAAAAAAGCAACAAAATAGTTACAATGGTTTCAAGTGGACGTCTTTTTGTTGACATTTTACATTTACGGCATTTGTAAAATTTACAGCAGACACCCTTATCCAGAATGACTTACATTTATCTCCTTTATACAACTAAGCAATTGGGGGTTAAGCGCCTTGATTAGGGGCCCAGCAGTGGCAATTTGGTGGGGCTCAAATTAGCTGTCCAACACCTCAACCATTGAGCTACCACTTCCCAATTCCCCCATTACTTAATAATTGTTGACCAACATTGCTGACAATATTCTGTCATATTCTAGTGTTTCTTACATAGTGGTGGATATATATATATATATATATATATATATATATATATATATATATATATATATATATATATATATATAATTTTTTGGGTTTTTTTTTCACATTTGGCACTAGGCAGATACAGCTAGAGGCATTGTGTTACTCTTATGTGAACCCCTTATTATTATTTGTCTGTTGCTTAGTAATTCCTCTGCTGAGCTCCTCACTATATTACATTTTTGAGGCGAATCTTCCCACCTCAGACTAAAAACAAAGAAGGTTGGTCATTTTTTAATATCACAACCTATGTATTAGTTTATATCCTTTATATTACAGTAACTACAGTCATATTTTGTTTTTTTTTCTCAAGGATAAATGTAAGGTGAATTACTGTTATTACATTAATAAATGTAAATTACATTCATGTAATGCTCTTATGCAGGGTGACGTACAAAAGTCTTATAAATGAACAGCTCAATATCGGTTCGCTACACATCATAAAACAAAGTGTAAAACCCAACAACAAAACTGTTGAAAAGAGAGACATTGATGAAGAGCAACATAAAAGAGAACAATTTAAAAAAAAATTGATTATAAATGTCAAGTGCCAGGTATTTCCAGAAAGAGGTGGGTCTTCAATCGTTCCTTGAAGACAGCCAGTGACTTGGCTATTGTGGAATTGATGGGACATTTGTTCCATTTTGGTGCCAGAACAGGGAAAAGACTTGAGGCAGACCTACTTTGCGTCTTAAGGGATGGTGGGACTGGTCGATCGGTTCTGTTCTTGTGGATCAACGGATAGATTTAATATTTAAGAGTAACATAGAGACCGTATACATACATTAAATCTTATTATCATTAAATCTATACATTTCTGTCATTAACTCCAGTTACTCACATTTGCTGACTTTTTACAATTAACCAACACTGATTTAAACAAGTGAGCTCATACACACATGTCCTGGTGCTGCAGGTTCGAGTGCTGTTCAGTGCAACGTGGGAGCCAAAGCAGGTGAATACGGAGTTATTTGCTATATCAGGTCCTGGCTGAATCTGTGTGACGCTAGCGATACCTGGTGACATCTGTCCATTCACATATGGACTCCAGTTGAGGTTAGCTGAAGGATTACCCCCTTCCCAGGAACAGAGGACAGCCAGGTCAGTGTAGTTGTTTGTTGAGAAAATGAAACATGAAGGAACACCATCTGGTGGATCTGTGGGACGAAGCTGATTAGGTTAAAAATGTATGATGTTGGATTTTTGGTATCCAAAACAATTAAATATTAAATATAAGCCATATAAATTGTACAATATAGCTGAGACTATTGCTATATACCATACTGTCAGGCAGGGCAACAGATAGATAGATAGATAGATAGATAGATAGATAGATAGATAGATAGATAGATAGATAGATAGATAGATAGATAGATAGATAGATAGAGAGATAGATACATAGATATAGATAGATAGATAGATAGATACATAGAGATAGATAGATAGATAGATAGATAGATAGATAGATAGATAGATAGATAGATAGATAGATAGATAGATAGATAGATAGATAGATATAGATAGATAGATAGATAGATAGATAGAGAGATAGATACATAGATAGATGCTAGAATAGATAGATATAGATAGATAGATAGAGATAGATAGATAGATAGATAGATAGATAGATAGATAGATAGATAGATAGATAGATAGAGTGAGTAGTGCAAAAGTAAAAACTGATTATATATAGCCCTGTGTTTCAGTTTGTCTTTTTTTCGCTTTGTCGCTTGTCACGGTCAGTGTCACGTTCTGATTTCAGGGTCAGGGTTAGGGTCATGCTCCAGTTATGTCAGGTCAGGTTCTGTTAGTATTTTTTCATGTTTTTTGATTTGTTTGTCTGTTTATTTGTATTATGAACTGCACTTGCATGAAAACCTTATTTAATGACGCGTGACACATACAGGATGTACGGTACTGTTAAAGCTCGAGTGACTGGAATTCTTCATTTTAATAAGGAAAAAATCAAACAGTTACGATAACAAAAAATCATCCCAACATATATATATATATATAATATAACATATCATTTTTGTCAAGCATAACTTTTTTTTTGTTTTAAAAATCTGCCCCCTAATAAATTCTTGGTTAATTCTGTTTATAAGAATAATAACAGGACTACAAATATTTTTTGCATCATATTTAAAGAGCTTGAAGCGTTTAGAGTACACTGTATGGCGACTTATAACAATTGTCAACAATCAAATATAATTATTTGTGTAATAGCAAGAGATTTTTTTTTTAATAATTGCTATAATTTTTTCTAGCAAAAAACTATAAATAAAGAGATATGACTTTTCCACAGCAACTAGAAATAGCAAAATGTAATGTACTGTAAAGTTAAAGAAATAGTTATTGTTTATTTGTTTGTGTTAGCATGATGTTGATCTGAATTTTGACTTTTTGTATTTTTGTATTAAATCCTGTTTGCTGATAGCAGCGGTGTATAGTAGCACTCACAGTAGACGGTGAGAGTGATGGTTTCCTGTGCATTGTTGTTGGAATGAGTGTTCTGGGCCAGGCAGGTATAGTTTCCCGCATGCACTCGCAGAATGTTGGTGATTGTAAGTTGTGGTCCAGAGTAAATCTCGGAGTTGTTGTAGATCCATACATACTGACTAGGAGGTTTAGAAGTGGCTTGACATACAAGGGAGATGGTTTCTTTTTCCAGCACTGAATAGCCTTTTTCTGCTTCTGAGTAGCTAGAAGCACTGATCTGTGGCCTGTCCGGTCCATCTGGAGAGAAAGAGTAAAGGTTCCAAAGAAACTATATAAATGATATAGGATAAATAAGGGCAAAAGGCAAAGAAACTGTGGAGAACGTGTAGAACATCAGCTGTGTTACTCTTTGTGATTTATTCCCAATCTGATGTTTGACGTAAACCTGCAAAATTATTAGTAGCTTTAATTAGTTATTTTTTATTAAAGTTTATTTGTAATTTCCAGTAAATTTAATTCTCTTAATTAAATTAATTAAATTTAAGTCTCTTTCTTTGTAAATATTTCTTCACAAACAAAGTCATGCTTATAAATATATTATGATTTATTGCATTTTTATTACATAAGTTATTATTATGGCTACATATATAGTCATAACGCAAGATTCCTAAATAATAATAATATAAAAAAAAAAGACGCAACTTACACAAGATGTCAAGCCAGATCCGATCACTTCCCTGCTGATTGACCTCGTTCCTGGCCAGGCACCTGAACCATCCTGTGTGGTTGCGGTTAACTGACGTAATGGTGATCAGACTGCTGTTGCTCTTAGCCAATATGCTAACCTGCCCACTGCGATTCTCCTGTTCCCATATGTACTGAATGGGTTCTGTGCCATTCTCCACATCACAACGCATCCAAAATGTCGAGCCTTCAACTGCTGTGGAGTCACTCAACCGAATGTGAGGATTAGACACAGGAACTGTAAAGTACAATACAGCATTATAAGCTCGGGTTAAACGTTTCAATATGTGTCTGATAGATGGAGCATCGGTAGAAGGTATAAGGCTTCACTAAATTTACAGGACACCTTAAATGGAGGAAGGGTACAAGAAAATCCCTAGTGATTAATAGTGGGACTTTAGGTAAAAGTTAAACAATGGGTTGTTGAATTACTTTTACACTGGGGGGGGGGGTGTTATTGTAAACATCCCAGAGGAGCAGCTAAAAGTGTGAGCTTTATTGAGACAGCTAGCAGGTCTGAGAGAGACAAATGAAGGCAGGGCACATGGGATAACATAGCTATTCGCAAAGTCTATCAGTGTTCAACGACACAATTACATTTCTGGTATTTGGCAGACACCATTATTCAGAGAAAAACTTGCTTTCCCTTTGCTAAACAGTTCAGGGCCTTGCTCAGGGGCCCAGAAGTGGCAGATTTTCGGTGGAAATTGCACCCATTATCTTCTAATCGGAAGGCCAACCCCTTACCAGTAAGCTATATACCATTTCTTGGTCCTACTACACATTTTACTTGATACTTGATATATATATATATATATATATATATATATATATATATATATATATATATATATACATTTAGACGACTTAACTTAATAAGTGCTATTGAGATGTAAAGAGACTTTTAAGAGACCATAAAAACATTAGCAAGGCAAAATGATGATTGGGGTGGAAAATCGGATATATCATTTGATATTATATATATATATTTATTTTAATTCTCACATACGTATGTTACATAGTTCCACAAAGAATTGATTTACGCATATTAAACCCACATAATGTATAAAAGAGCCTCAATATTAAACTTTAAATCAGTTAATAAATGAATCTCAGAAACTCTGGAAACAGAAAAATAGCTCATCATAGTGCATTCCATTGCCTCATGTGCAAGCTACCACTTTCTTAGAGCAGCAATCCATCACATTTCTGTTACTTAACATAGAACACATAGGGGAAAAAACCAATCCCATGCCATGATACATTCACAGCCCTCGGTATCAAAAGCTTCATTTTTTGGCCACCACCTTTTTATTGTAATTGTAATTTTGCTTTGTTTTTTTTTTTTTTTTTAATTACTTGTGCAAAGCTGAGCTTCTCCAAAGCATCCGATTCTTGTTCCACTATGCATGGATCCAACTTCGTGATGCTTTTTTGAAAAACAAGGCCAGATTAAAAACATTATAAAAAAAATAGCTTACATTCCCATACAGTAGTTTTACTCATGGGTCCTAAAAGCATCTAACCTTAACCAGTTTTATTACAACAACAAAAAAACAATAACAAAGTTGAATTGGACTGCCAAGAAACTTAATAAAACAATTGTCACTCACCTAAAACTCGCAGATAGATGTAGTAATAGTAAAGCCTTGGTCCATCTGTGCTGTCATACAGAGCCTGGCAGGTATACAAGCCCCCTGCAGCTAAAAGAAGTTTTCTTGTAAACAAAGAGGCCGTGTTGCTGATGATGTTCAGGTCACCCAGGTCCTGAGCCAGCTGTTGCAGCTTTGGACCCTTTCCAAAGTTATACACCACGGCTCGAATCGTCTCAGTGCCTGGTTTGGTGAAGCTCCAGATGTAGACATTAGGGAGAGTGGGACCACATTCCAGTGTTACTTCATGTCCCACCACTTCACTGATTCTGTTTTCTCTGTACAATACTTGGCCCGGGTTCGTAATCTCTAAGCCTGGTGATATTTAATAGTAAATATTAGATTATAAAAGACGAGTCAAAAGCTTTCCTCAAAACATACAATATTGATTCAACATTTCTGGATTCCTAGTGTGCGCTTTATTAATATTTGAGTATCAGATCGTGTTTCTGAGCCGTTTCTGTGGAATCCAGTTCAGTCCATTTTTAAGGATTGATTGAAGTTTTTTGTTGATTTTTCATGGTCTTAAGCAATATTTGTTTTATATTTATATTAATTTTCAGAGATACACTAAACATGGCCTGTGATGAATACTGTGTCTGTATAAAGCCATTTAAAGAGTGCTTTAATGTATTGGAAAGATAAAAAAAAGTTCTAATCTAATCTAATCTAATCTAATCTAATCTAATCTAATCTATCTATCTATCTATCTATCTATCTATCTATCTATCTATCTATCTATCTGTCTGTGTGTCTGTCAGTCTATCTATCTAATCTAATCTATCTATCTATCTATCTATCTATCTATCTATCTATCTATCTATCTATCTATCTATCTATCTATCTGTCTGTGTGTCTGTCTGTCTATCTATCTAATCTAATCTAATCTAATCTAATCTAATCTATCTATCTATCTATCTATCTATCTATCTATCTATCTATCTATCTATCTGTCTGTCTGTCTGTCCAGTCTGTCTATCTATCTAATCTAATCTATCTATCTATCTATCTATCTATCTCTATCTATCTATCTATCTATCTATCTATCTATCTATCTATCTGTGTGTCTGTCAGTCTATCTATCAAATCTAATCTAATCAAATCTAATCTAATCTAATCTATCTATCTATCTATCTATCTATCTATCTGTCTGTCTGTCTGTCTATCTATCTATCTATCTATCTAATCTAATCTATCTATCGATCGATCTATCTATCTATCTATCTATCTATCTATCTATCTATCGATCTATCTATCTATCTATCTATCTATCTATCTATCGATCTATCGATCTATCTATAATAGATAGATGTTGGATCCAGTGGTGCCCCACCCTCTGGCTGACCCTGACTTCCTATTTAGCTGGAATATGCAAAAACTGCTGCATTTCATTTCCTTATGTGCAATAACACTAAATTTATATCTTTAGATAGATAGATGGATGGATGGATGAACCGTCTTCTTCTCCTTTCGACTGTTCCCTTTTAGGGGGTCACCACAGTGAATCACCTACCCCTATTCTCTACTTCCTCTTTACTCACACACACTAACTTCATGTCCTCGTTTATCCATATACCTCCTCTTTGGTCTTCCTCTTTACCTTCTGCCTGGTAGTTTCATTTCTAACATCCTCCTACCGATATATTCACTATCCCTCCTCTGGACATGTCCAAACCACCTCAATCTGACTTCCCTGACTTTCCCCCAAAACATCTAACATGAGCCGTCCCCCTGATGAACTCGTTCCTAATCCTGTCCAACCTCGTCTCTCCTAAAGAAAACCTCACCGTCATAGGAGATTTTAAGGTTATTGGTTAAAAGGTACTAGAATATTTCATTGATCAGCATCTTTGTTTTCCTTAAAAACTTTTTTAATCGATTAGATTTAAATAGTTTAATTAGTGCAACAGGAAGCATTATACATTGCTTATTAAAAGCAAATTAAAAGGAGAAAACCACATCATTTAGACACAGAGACAGTCAGGTTATTTCAGAGTTAGCAATATATTTTTAATCTAGCCCAGAAATAAAGGTGCTATAAGAAATTTTGGAAAAACAATGCTATAGAAGAAGAGTGAATATTTTTTCCTGTATGCTGTATGTGACCTCTTACCGTGCAGGAGCAGAGGAAGCAGAAATAAAGTAATGAAGAGCTGAAGCACTGCTAACAGTCTATTTATCATAGTGCCATGATTCTCAGGTGACCAATCTGTATCCTCGGTGGCATAAAAATGGCAAAAAAAAACACTATACAAAATATATATTACCCAGTCGACGCAGGCAGTGGGAGGGCAAGTGCGAATCTCTTTAAACTGATTTGGCTTGAATTATTCACTGTTTCCAACCTGAACCTGCAGGAATGCAGTGAAGGTAAGAAGGGAAGCTGGGTTTTAGATGACACCACGATACTTGTGGCTCATTTATTATTGAGCATGCAGAGATCTATCGCTTTTTTTGGTTTTTCCATTCCTTCACGTGAGTCAGGCTTTCGGTCTAAGAGATCTAAGAGAAATTAAGGCTAAACACAATTAAAATTCTAGAAGAAATAAAGAATAGCATGGATCGTTCTGGACTCCTTTATCCATTTCTGGGTTTAAGGGGAAGTGTTATGCTGAGGTCTAAAGCGAGTCGTATCTCAACGAGCAGCTCTTTAATAAGTTTCTCATATCTCGCTCCTGAGTAACTTGGATAATTACACCGGCTCGCTCATAGTTCGTACATTTATACATAATTTAAAAAACAGCACTGCTCGCTGCAGGGATCACTATGATGAGCTATTTTTCTGTTTCTAGAGTCTCTCAGATTCATTTATTAACTGATTTAAAGTTTAATATTCAGGCTCTTTTATACATTATGCGGGTTTAATATGCGTAAATCAATTCTTTATTATTATGGGTGGAACTATGTAACATACGTATGTGAGAATTAAAATAAATAACATAAAATATCATAAGATATCCAACTTTTATTTTGACAATTAAATGCTTATTGCTAATGTTTTTATGTTATAGTTTTATGGTCCAAACTGCCCAGGTTTTAAATATCGTATATTAGTAATTAAATTCTACGATACAGTCGTTGTTTCTATGATTATTAGTGTTAAAGGTAATTTCTTCAGAAAATTGTTTGTTCTGCTGGTCTCAAGTCTTTTCACATAAAATAAAAACAACTGTATGAAATGCTTTTTTTGCATATCCCATCTTAGTACGTTGGGGTCAGAGTGCAGGATCAGCTATGATGCAGCGCCCCTGGAGCAGGAAGGGTTAAGGATCTTGCTCAAGGACCCAACAGTGATTGGCTTGTCGGTGGTGGGGTTTGAACCCAGGTGTTTCTGGTCTTCAGATCAGCAACTCAGCACCTTAACCATTTGAGCCACCACCGCCCCCTAACATCTTGATGGCACTCATTAAGTTAATATATATATAAATAAAATGTGTAGGACCAAGAAATGTTCGTCCAATCAAAATATTAGGTCCGAACATTATGATATTTTTTTTCTAGCAGCCTGTTAACATTTTTATTTGCATACCTCTGTGCACCCTGTTCACGCAGTCAGGATACGCCACCAGCTGTAGTACTGCAATAATAATCAGTGTTGCGTTTCCATGTTTGAGTCGACTACTGAAGTCAAAGCGTCTAAAAGATGATGTCGTAGTTATAGTATTTCTTTTGGACAGGTTGGAATATGGTGTGATTGCATTTTGGTGGGGGTTTTTTTAAATGAAAAAATCTATCTATCTATTAATCTATCGATCTATCTATTCTTTACGAATTAGTTTAAATACAGCAGCAGCGGGTACTATTTTTTGTTTGGTATTTTAGTACTGTTACTAACTCTACTATAAAGTTTTCTCATCGGTGAATGACACATGATGTATTATCAGAGCAATGGGGCAAGCAAGGCAGGCAGTCGCCTAGGATCGGGTATTTTGAGGGGCCCCCTTCAACAGCTGACCATTTGAGCAATCGGAAATGTCATTATTAATAAAACATAGAGCGACATCGGGTTACGCTGGCTGTGCTTGCTTTTCCGCCTTTTTTAAACTAGCACAGCGCTTATTCGTGTGTTTGCTAACTTAAACATGACAAGGACTGTCGGGCAGCCAAAAGCAGGAAAAAAGCAAGAAGAGGAAAAAGAGAAAACATGACAGTGTTAGGTTATGGAGATAACATTGACTTAAGGATAATTATATGACAAACAAATGTTTTTGTTGTTCATTTCAGCTGTATTCTTTCATTCATTCATTTATCTTTTGGGGTCACGGGGATCTGCTGGAGTCTATCCCAGCCATCTCTGAAAGGGTGAAAGGAGGGGGGGGACACCCTGGACAGGTCACCAGTCCATCACAGGGCCACACATACACTCACACTCACTCCTATGGATAATGTAGAATCACCAATCAATCTAACATACATGTTTTTAGACTGTGGGAGGAAACCGGAGAACCCGGAGTAAACCCACACAAACACAGGGAGAACATGCAAACTCCACACAGAATCGACATGGGAATCGGACCCCAGCCTTTTTGCTGTGAGGCGATAGTGCTAACCACTTAGCCACTGTGCTGCCCAATAATTCCAGCTTATTTTCCTTTTGTTATGTGCAGGATGAATTAGTGGTAATAGTCCAATTATAATCGGGTAACTGGGAAACAGGTTAGCGTGGGTTGCACTTAGCAGCAGCAGCTTGTATTATGTAGTGTTTAGCAGGTGACAACGGGTTACTGTAAATATGAAGATTGTACTGTATCTTTATAAGTGTGTGTATTGTGTCTCCTCCCATAAATATGGAGATTGATATGTTAAAGAATAGAATCCAAAACTCTAAAAAAAAAAAATTCCACCTGCTTTTTATCTACGTTTAAAAGCAAAATTTCATCAACCCAAACATTGACTTTTTCATTTTATAATTTTTTTACAGTATATTTAGGGTTTTTGATGTATAGACTTTTGTTTATACACACACACACATTGATTATGTAGTTGTGACTATATACAGTTTAATATGGTCCTCTATAGACCCCCTAGGATAAGAAGAACTTGGTTGTTTAATGTGTTATTGATTGTAGGAATAAGGAAATAAATTAGATTTTTATGACTTATTAGAAACTGTAATGTTAGAAATTTAGACCCGAAACTAGTCCTGGCTGAAACGTGTTTTTGTGCGATTCTAAATACAATTACAACTCTTAAAATGTTTGTATTAAAAAACACACAATTCATTAAATACATGTTTATCTTTATTGCTGAATGCAAAGACTTTCTGTATTTCTAGAATACATCAACATAAAAAATAAACTTAACACAGATAAGGAAATAAAACGTCATGGCCAATTGTGTTATTTTTAATTTCCAGTCAGTACAATTATATCACATAAACACATGAGGAATATGTACAAAAACAGGACAAATAAATATACATAAATAAATAATAATAGGCATAAAGTGTGCAGGTGATTTTGCCGAGTAGAATGTGATCCTGAATTAATAACATCCTTTGATCAACATCCAGGATCAACATTTCAATCAACCAGTCATAACCATGTGATGTCATCAGTGTGTGTCGACCAAACCCGCCTCAATCCATTATTAAATCTTTGTTAAATGCAATATTATAAATGTTTTTATCAAATAAAAAACTTGATATATTTAAATGACATGTAATATATTACAGCCTGTACTAAAAAAAATAGCTATGTGCAGTTTAGTTAATTTCCCTCACCTTCACGACCAACAATAGGTGTGTGTGTGCAGTAAAATGTTTTTAGGAGTGTGTGCATGAATAAAAAGTACACTTTTTCAGTTTTAGTAGCTTGTGATTGTTAAATGTTTAAAGGTTTGTGATTTAATGTAATAATGTTAAAGCCTGTTTTTATAGTAAGAATGTTGTTCTATTGCGGTTCTACAGGTTCACCCTTTCAGAACTTTTTACACTCAATTGTTCATTAGTGATTGTTTATGATTCACTGAATCAATTCATTAATATTTATTTTGGATCATTAGAATCAGTGCAGTCTAAATTCACTAATGTTGTTTCCTGATTATCAGCAATTATTTTAATATCGTTTATAGTCTAATTTCAGGTTGTGATTTAATGTTAATCCAGGAATCGTCAGTATCAGTAAATCAATCCAAAATTAATTAATTTCCAGTCTCAGACAATCAGATATGTTTTTACTTAGTTAAAATTTCTTTGTTATTGTAATTTGATGACATCAGATGGTTATGATTGGTTGATTGAAATGTTGATTCAGGATCACATCCTACTTGGCAAAATCACGTCCACCAATACCACCACTGCTGACTTTGTTAATCTGATTGGTCAAAATGTTTTTATTACTGTTTCGATAATAACAACATCTGCAGAAACTTGTATGGCTGACTTCACATGGAGAGATAACGGTTGATGTGGTGAGGTAGAACCAGATGTTTATAACACTTATGGAATGAGTAACCAGTGTCGGTGTCAGAGGTAAAACAGGAACTTTCGGATCGAGGGAAGTCTTCAGGACTGAGGATTTTGCAGTCAGACAAAAATAAAACAAGCTGTAATCTTTTTTTAGCGACGACATTCCTGCAGTGTTAAAAGGAAACTAACTTGTTTCACAGAAGTCCAACAAGATTAAATATAAAGTACTTAAGGATGAGTTCCATAGTAATAGTAGATTTCTGAATATAATGAAAAACCTAGATATTCACTATTGCTACATTGATTACTGTCATTATAGGGCAGCACGGTGGCTTGGTGATTAGCACTGTCGCCTCACAGCAAGAAAGTCCCAGGTTCGATTCCCTTGCATGGGTCTTTCTGTGTGGAGTTTGCATGTTGTCCCTGTGCTTGTGTGTGTTTACTCCGGGTTCTCCGGTTTCCTCCCACAGTCCAAAAACATGTATGTTAAATTGATTGATGATTCTAAATTGCTCATAGGAGTGAGTGTAAGTGTGTATGTGGTTGTTTGTGATGAAATGGTGACCTGTCCAAGTTAAACCCCTGCCCTTCATCCAATGACAGCTGGGATAG
Organism: Bagarius yarrelli; assembly: GCA_005784505.1. Classification (NCBI taxonomy): domain Eukaryota; kingdom Metazoa; phylum Chordata; class Actinopteri; order Siluriformes; family Sisoridae; genus Bagarius; species Bagarius yarrelli. The sequence goes on along the minus strand of VCAZ01000082.1, from coordinate 1,857,533 downwards.
ACTCCAGCAGATCCCTGTGACCCCGAATTAGGGTATAAGTGGGTAGCTGAATGAATGAATGAATTGTATTTTACGACAAGCTGCTACAGTAATGTCTAAGGACGTGGAGACAGATGAGCATCATCTGAGAGCCAAGTTGTTCCAGCATGACAATGCCCCTGTGCACAAAGCCCATAAGCAGCTTGGCAATATGGGTTTGCCAGAGTTGGTGTAAAAGACTACGAAAATTGAAAGATTTTAACACCATTAAATGTGCCTGGAATGTACTGGAACTCTAATTGCAACTTTAGTGCCTGAACTGACTGATACAATTGTGACTAAATAAGTACAGCATGGCGGCTAAGAGTTTAGCACTGTTGCCTCACAGCAAGAAGGTCCCGGGTCCGATTCCTGGGCAGGGGCCTTTCTGTGCATGTTCTCCCCACGCTTGCGTGGGTTCACTCTGGGTTCTCCGGTTTCCTCCCACATATTGATTGGTAATTCTAAATTGCCCATAGGAGTGTGTTTGTGTGTGTGTGGATCCCTGTGACCCCGAATTAGGAAATAAGTGGGTAGAGAAGATGAAAATAAGTACAACGTTCCAGACGTTCCAGGGAAATGATTATAGGAGGACGACTACATTTGTTTCACTACATTTGTCCCTATAGTGTATAAACAGTTAACTGTTATGATGTTATTATTGACAGCTTCCTATGATACTGTATAAAGGGAATCGAACAAACACATTGGGACATGTCATTATGTTTATAAAAAATAATTCACTTCAAGACGGTGACCGTGGTTCTTCTTTATACCAGAAGGAAAAGTACACATCCCATCAACCCAAGAAAAAAAATGATGGACAATCCAAACAAACCAAAGAAATATCCACACACTGATATGTCTGTTCTCCAAACTATTTATTTTTTTAAAAGTTTGCATTAATAAATTGATTTTATTATTAAATAGTTACATATCAGTGTGTGAATGTTTGATTGTCTTCCTTACACCAGATCACATTTGTAACAGACAGCAGCAGTGGTACCAGATGGGGCATCAATAATGTGAGGTTTTTCATGTGCATACTCATACATACTGTTCCTTAGGGAAGGTGTATGACGTGCTAGGTCCAGGAGGTGTTGGATAACTGAACGTGTTGCTCTGGGGACATGGGTGCTGAGGCAGAAATGTGAGTGGTGGCTGGATGGGTGGAGAGTGCTTTTCTGAAAAGCTGTCCTTATTACACGTCAGACGGTAACTGACATAATCGGCTGAGTTTGGAAGCTCATCATATATCTGTCCCTGGTTCTGTGGAAGGGGGGGGGGGGGGGGGGGGGGGGGTGTCAATAGATTATTAACAGATCCAGTGTAGTTATTACAGCAATCCTGCTTTTAAGCTTTGCATGAAACGAAGACATCGGAATCTGGTTTATGAGCCAGCAGACAACATGAGCCGTCTGGGTTTTTTTTACTTACAGTAGAAAAACAGTTCATTTGTCATTGTCTGTTCACCAGTAGGAGGTGCTCTCGGTTTACAGACACTAAACCCCAGGGCATTAATCCCTTTCTTTTCAGCTTAACAAGCAAGCCTATTTAAAAGACAGCCAAAAAATCCCAAAAAACCGAGTGCTGTTTTACCTGGAAGTCATCAGCTGCTTTCTGATTAAAAGAGGAAGTCTTTTCACGGGAGGGAGACGAGGCGGCCCTGTTGAGGACAACAAACTTTGAGTAAAAGTGCAAGTTGATGAAAAACAAATCTATACTACGATTCTGCATTTATATGACACATGAACAACCTTTTTGTGAATTGAGAGAAAGTGAAAGAGAGAGAAAAAGGGGAAGATATATATATATATATATATATATATATATATATATATATATATATATATATATAGAGAGAGAGAGAGAGAGAGAGAGAGAGAGAGTAGAGAGAGAGAAAGAGAGAAAAAGAGGAAGATATATATATATATATATATAAATATAAATATATATATATATATATATATATAGAGAGAGAGAGAGAGAGAGTGTATATATATATATATATATATATATATATATATATATATATATACATATATATATACATATATATATATATATATATCTTCCTCTTTTTCTCTATCTTTTTTTTGCTTTAATAAATATTTATTTTAAAATTTGTTGGCGAAAAACTAGTAGATACTGTTAATCAGTGATGTTCAATGTGGGTCGGTCAGTGGTTCTCTGCTGTTCTAAACACTATCAGAATCACTGACCTACATTTACAACCTAAATTCTAATATTTGTTCCATTAAATTGTATTAATTTATTCCAGCAGTTTATTCTCTTCATTTCGTAGTGTTTCTCTCGCTGCACTGCTTCCAGTATGTGTATGTGGATGTTAGATTTTTTTGTCCAATCAGATTTCAGTTTCTATGTGCTGCCATGTTAATCTAATCTGCCTTCAGAATCAGTAGCGGAATTTATGGAACCATGGAACTTACACTATATTAGCAGTGGCAGATTGCTGATTGGTTAAAGACTGTTTCTGTAACCAATCAGATTTTTTAATTCAACTCTTATTGCAAGGGATTTTCAGTCCCCGATTTATCTGGTTGATCCGAGTAAATTCTTAGAGCCTAGCACAGACTAAAACTTGTCTGTACAGTTGAATTAGAATTTTTACGCCCACAATGGCTGACAGAGGAGGAGAAATTAACTTGGTTTCGGACAAACTTAGAAATAAGTTTTCAAGTCGGATTTTTCCGAAAAAGTTGTAGATGGTGAGGAGAGTTCGATACCCTGAAGGTAACTAGCTTGTCTCAGCGCGGGAAAGAGTTTATTCCCCACTTCCAGACCAGCGCCGCCGACCGGTAACACTGACTTACAGCCTTTAAATGTCTGATATATTTTATTGATATCTGTAATGTTTTATTGATGTTATATTAATATTAAGATAAATATTGATTGTGAACTGCTCCAGATGTTGTAGGTGGTACAGTTGTGGTTGTAGTGTAGAAGTTTGGAGTTGTGTGTTAACGGGTTTCTTGTCTCTCTGTCTGTAATTCCACGCCGTGTTATATTGTGTGTTTGTTTAGTATTGATGGTTTCTATCATTGTGATGTGATAATGGGGGTATTAAGAGGGGTATCAGTCAGTTAAATCCACACTGAAGGTCTAGGCACACTCTATGATAAATCTTTCATCAGATGAATGCATACAAACTATTCTAGCACAGTATGTCTACGTTGGTTGCATGGCACATACGAGTCACTGTCGCTTTGCTTCTTCCGCTTCTGTCTGCTGACCACAAACACGACGGCTGCTATTGTGAAGATAACGGCGAGCGCGATCACCCATCCGAGGACACTCATCACCCTCTCGGTCGCGGTCAGTGGCTGGGGGGTCTCTGTGAGGAAATACAGACACAGTGATTGACCTAACATAATAAAATAAACTCTTGTCCAGTGTTAGCAGCATCTGTGAAAATTAAATAAAGAGATATATCAGTTGGTTACTGTCCACTAATCTAATTAGTCAACAGACATTTCAAGAGTGCTAAAATTTAATAAATTGCATTTTTGTTTAATCATTGGCATTATATAATATACCACAGCTCTAATATATATAGTGGTGCCTTGATTTATGAGATTCATTTGTTCTGTGAGTTTGCAAATCAAATTACTTGTATGTCAAATCAATTTTCTCTATTAAAATGAATTAAAATGCCATTAATCCGTTCCAGTTTCCCAAAAAAAAACACCACTATTTTTTTTTTGTTAGATGTCTTTACATATAAAAATAATGTATAATGTACAGCATTTACCTTGGAGATCAGACGACTCCACTTCACACACACAAAATTACCATGTCAACACTTAAAAAACAGTTTAGTCTGTTACAACTAACGCCGCATGTCTGACTAGCTATCGAGTGAGACACTGGATGTTTACTGTGGCGTTTGCTACGCCAACTAGCGGTGAAACTGAAGCTGGCTCGTAACTTGAATTTTATTATATATGTATATATGTATATTATATATATATATATATATATATGATATATATATATATATATTTTATGTACTCTTGGAAGGCCCCCTGCTGGGCACGGAGGTGCTAAGCAGCCACTTAGTTCGCTTATGCCTTGGGTTGTCTCTGAAATGGCATCATAAGATAAATTGTGTTTGCCTCTAAATCCTTATGAATGATTTAGATTTAATTGAAAGTTATTCACATGAACAAACAGAATGCAAACGTCAGAGCCGTTGATACGTAGGCAGTAAACATCATGGGGTGTGCTATTTTAAGAAAATAATTAGTGACATGCTGGTGTAATGTGGTCTGGTGCAAAACAGAGTTGCTCATTTGTCCTACAGTAATTTACAAATGGTAAATTTTTCTTTTACATTTATAGATGAAACACACAAGTCAGTTTTTGGTACCACGTGCAATATAGCGGCTCTAAAAATCTTATTTTAAATTTTTTTTTTATTCATTCATCATTCATTCATCATTCATCATTTTATTCATTCATCATTCATCATTTATTCATCTTCTATACAAGCTTATTCCCTAATTCAGGATCTGCTGGAGTCTATCCCAGTCATCTCTGAAAGAGTGAAAGGCAGGACGGGGACACCCTAGACAGGTCACCAGTCCATCACAGGGCCACACACACACTCACACTCACTCCTATGGGCAATTTAGAATCACCAATCAATCTAACATACATGTTTTTTGGACTTTGTGAGAACATCGGAGAACCCCACCGTGCTGTCTCATACTAATGAATAATATTGCATTTTTCTTTTGTTAAATAATAATACATATTACTGGTTTTGGATAATGTTGTGCGTCTGCCTGTGATTTCCCCTCTAAGCAGTGCTACTGTTCTAGACAATTAATCGCCTTCTTATTAATCGGAATCGACAGTTTAACATGTGAAATAATGTTAAGGAACACAAGGGAAATACTTTATCAAATCATTCATTTATGCAGTGGTTCTCAAACTAGTTTGACGAATCCCCCCCCCATCATGTTGGAACCCCTTACTTACTGCCCCCCCACACCCCAGCCCACATCCCACACACACAAACTGGATGATCCCTGTCTTAAAGACCATCATTTAATCAGACTCCTATTTGTTCTAAGCCAGTGGTTCCCAACCTTTTTTTTGTCCCCAAGAAAATATTTTAGGGCCCCTTCACCTTTAATGATATTATTGCTTTTGATATGATAGCTCTTGGTATTTCCTGCATTTAGTGTTTCCAGTATTGCTGCACTGTGACCTGAATTGGTGGGCTCTTCCTCACCTGCAGGGTCCAGTATGTCTGGGTCATAACTATCAGCTGCTAAAGGAGAATCGGTGAGACTTGATCACTTTGTGGAGGACGAATTACAGATTTGTCCATTTTAATGCTCAATCAGGGGATCATGGAAAAAATTAGCTAAAGTAATATGATCGTTCTACTCAATGCTCACTGCTTAACACTTTTCCAAATATGTATAAAAAAGACTCTTACAGAGCTCGCTGAGGCCCCCTTGTGGGTCGGGACCCCCCCCCTTTTAAACCGCTGTTCTAAGGGAGAGTTATTTCATTATTAGAATAAAGAATGACTTTTAACAAACCTAATAAAAGATTAGCATAAAATATATGTAGGTAAATTAGCGATAGTGCTGTGCCTGTTGAGTTGCATTTTTTTGGTAATAAAGGTAAAGGAAATAAAGCCATAACCGAAGATAATCCACGTTATTTTAGTGGCATTTTTATTTAGCTGCACCATTAATATCTCAGGAAAACTTGACCTTAGCCTTCAAACACCCCTAACATTGTCTAAATACCCACTGGAAAGCTCTAAAGCCCCCCATTAAGAATCACTAATCTACAGTATAACTACACGACTCCACAATATTGCCGAAAGTTTTGGAACGTCTGATTGTCACATCCACATTTTCCTAAACATCCCTGTTCCAGATTTAATCTTTTTCTTACTGCTGTTATAACCTCCGCATTTCTGGAAATGTTTTCCACTCGCTTTTCAAACATGTCTGTGGGGATTTGCAAATACAATTAAAATAGCAGGCAATTAAACCATGTCTTCATGGAGCTCCGGGGTTTGGTGCACAGTGACATTGTCATGCTGGAACTGTGTTCGGGTCTCTTGTAGTTCCAGAAACAATGCTGCACCATACAAATGCATTCTAAACAAGTGTTTGGGGAAGACAGTGTATGTAGGCATGCTGGAAAGGTTTCCACCGGATTTCTTGTTCCCATCACAAAGCAGCAGTGCATTTCCTGTTTTAATGTGTGGGTTTTTGTGTGTTAAACCGTGCCCACTCAGCCCTGTAAATCAGGGTCGCATGGATGCCCTTTTCACATAAGCATTCAGCATACATCAGTGTGTACATAAGACAATGCGATGTTACTTCCTGACCAATAAAAGACAATGGTTGGCCTCTGTCCAGGTAAACAGAGACAAAAGCCATCTGCAAACGAGAAGCCTTTCTCCTAACACATCACTACTGCAAAGTGGAAAAAGAAAAAGAGTTTGCTGTCAGGACCAAATAACAAGCAGCCAACACAGCCCAGTTACACAGCACAAAAAAAGAGCTTTTGTGCAATAAACAAGACCATTGGAACCATTGTGTTTCTCCTCCCACATGGAACTGATTACAGGGATCGGTACGGATTATTTATTTATTTATTCATTTTTTTTTTTTCCACTTTTTTTATTTGCAAAAGAATTTGTGTGCTTTATGCCCAGAAATCCCAACAAATACAAATGCAAGCTTCACTTAAACTATGAAATACAAGTGCAACCCACAGGGAAAACACACACACACACACACACACATTCATTTAACAATTGACATGCCAGTGAAAATATACAATATACTGTACAGCATAAGTCATTTCACAATAGTGTCCTATTGCACAGCACTCAACATATCGCAAATATTTACAAAACCATATACAGAGTCATTATATCCATGTGCAAATAATAATAATAATTAAAAAAAACATTTAAATCATCACATTTCAGGATTTTGTAACACTTTGGTGAACGGAACTGTATTCAAGCACAACATATACACATAATACATGTACGCTTTATTGTATCCCGCTACACAAAAAAACACTTACACGTATACAACAAATATCTACAAGAATGTGTTGGTAAATCAATAAATTACATCATACACATTAAACCATCAATGAATTGAAGATATTTTTGGTAATATGGTGAAATGTCGACTTTTCTAAGAGTCTTTGGTGGAGTTTGAATGCACCACATGCACAGTATTCACCTGTACAACTCTATATTTATAAATCATTTTCATCATTTCATGCAGCTTCATTAACTATTATGGATTCTGAAGAATTTCTTAAACCAGTTTGCACCTCCAGAATATTTTTTCCCCAATGCTAATAACTAATACGATTCAACAGGATTGTGCCAAACACATTAACCGGACACGTTCTGCTAAATGACACGTGAATCACTGCATCTTTACTGTAATTTATAGCCTACAGCCGAGAATAAATTCATCACCCATTGCTTGAGCTCAGCTTGGATTTAATCTGGTGAATAATTTGTTTGCTGTTGCAGCCAAACTAATTCTGTCTTCTCCGCACGAACGACTGTCACTTCCTTATATGGTCACAGCTTCCTGAGATAGCATACATACACTTTATTTTCCATTTCGATGGCTTCGAATAAGACTTTTTCAGTTGTTTGGGAAGATAGAACGTAGCCGAGTAGAAGCTGGATCTGATCCAACGAGTAGAGCTGGATCTGATCCAACACCCTGTGGTCAAGAATCTAACACGGACAACCAAACCGACTTATTAACAAATACATCCAGTCTGAAGACAGGATTAGAGCAGTGGTCCCCAAACATTTTTTTCTGTAAGGGCCACATGATTGTTTCTTTCTTTTTTGGGGGATGGGGGTGTCGGACGCCCCCAGCAACTGGGGGTTAAGGGTCTTGCTCAAGGGCCCAACAGTAGCAGCTTGGTGGTGCTGGGAATCGAACCCACAATCTTTCAATTAGCAGTCCAACACCTTAACCACTGCGTAACGGAAAAAATACATGTGCCGGAGTGACTTCCAGTATTATTGTTTAGATTTCTTATGATTTATTATTAATATGGGCAGTATGCCTCCTATTATTTGGTGAAAAAGTATACAGACAAAAAATAACTGTAAAGAGATCTATAGACTATTAAAAAATAAAAGATGACAGATGAGACAAACAGCTGTTTCGGTGCATTAAACAAAAATAAATCACTTGTCCACTTTTGCTCAAATTTCCAGTCCACTTTTTATTTTCAAGTCATTCGGCCATTTTGGTGTCTCTTTAAAAGTTCTTGCTGTTCAGTGAGCAGTAGCACCATGGAACGTTATCTTAAATGCCTGTTCATTCACCCTGCTTGATTCATGCTGGACCGGTCCAAATGTGGGGGTGGGCTGTAGTTTGGGGACCCCTTTATTAGATTGATTATCTAGCTGGTCAATCTTATGATCTTCTTGTTCTGCAGTAAGAATGTGATTTGTAGGCTTGTAATGTTATTTGTTGATCATCTGTTACTGCTCGTTCAGACTTTCTGATTTAAACCAGTCAGTGATGTAAAACGGGGCTCCATAACAGATGATGATTTATTTAATCTCTCATGAAAGATTCTCTCTCATGAAATGTTAATAAGCTCAAGTTCACTTTGTGCAACTTTCCTCCTGTGACTGATTAACAGTGTAATAACTTTAACTTGTAAAAACTTTAGGTAGCGAATTAAATCTATTTATTCATCTTCTATACCCACTTATTTCAAATTCGGGGTCACAGGGATCTGCTGGAGTCTATCCCAGCCGTCTCTAAAAGGGCGAAAGGCAGAAGGGGTACACCCTGGAAAGGTTACCAGTCCATCACAGGGCCACACACACACTCAAGGGCAATTTAGAACCACCAATCAATCTAACATACATGGTTTTGGACTGTAGGAGGAAGGTGGAGAACCCAGAGTAAACCCACGCAAGCACAGGGAGAACATGCAAACTCCACACAGAAAGACCCCTGCCTGGGAATCAAACCCAGGACCTTCTTTCTGTAAGGCAACCGTGCCAACCACTAAGCCACCATGCTGTCTGGTAAGTTCTAGCGGTAAGGCAGACAGCGTTAGCAAACAAACTACAGATCTGTGTGTGTGTGTGTGTGTGTGTGTGTGTGTATGTGCACATGCTTGAGTGGTAGCTTAAATGCAGTGAGGGGCAGTGGTGGCTCAAATAGTTACGGTGTTAAGTTATTGATTGGAAGGACACTGTTGGGTCCTTAAGCATGACCCTTAACCCTTCCTGCTCCAGGGGCTCTGTATCATAGCTAATTCTGCGCTCTGATCCCAACCTTCTAAGACAGGATATGCGAAGAAACAAATTTTACTATGCTGTAGATGTTTATGTGACAAATAAAGACATGTAAAAGTGGTTTAGGCTTTGGGTTGTTGATTATAAGATCGCGGTCTGAGCCACACCACCGACAATCTGCCCCTGTTGGCCCTTAAATCTTCCTGCCTTCCTTAGGGGTGCCATATCATGGCTGACAGAGAGTAAGGTATTCTACACAATTTGTCCGATTATTGGTTCGTTCTGGTAAAATGCATATTTGTATAATATTATTATACCTCCAAATGCTTCTTTGTGTACGGTTGACATCACACACACGTACAGAACAGCTGACTATATACTGTACATGTCAAATATCAAGACGTTTTGCTAAGTAAAGGAAGTATTATTATTCCATCGAACATTTCATTAAGTTCCTTGTTTCCATAATAAAGAATATAATTATCTTTTCGCCATGTTTTGCTCCGAGCAGTTTTGGATTCTGTCTTTTACACTGCTTCAGTGAACATTTCCAAGCTGATAAACACAATGATGCTGCTTATGTAAAAAAGGAGAAATGAGCAGCTTTGCTTTCGGTGGGGGCGGAGCTAATATCCAAGCAAGAATAAAGTAAGCAAAAAGATTTTTTTTTGTTAGTTTTTACTTTAGAATTACATAATTATGATAGAAATAAAACATCCTAACATTACAAAGTCACCTTTAAAGCTGCAACGATATTTAACGATGTAAATTGAGTCTGGCTGGAAGCGTAATTCAGATACACATTACAACACCATCTGGGCCTGGATTTAACAACGTGATGATATAAGTCTCGCTCTAAGCACACTCTCTCTCTGACACTTTGAGAAATAAAAGTGCATTTGTTACTAAGCTCTGTCCCACACATGCTATAAAACCGCAGAAGTAAATCTTTACCGTTAAACAAAGCTTTTTGGTGCAGTCAATCGAATGATACATCTAAAAGCAGTGAAAAAGAGCTGTTTTTGCGAATCTGATATCAACGGGTATCTTTACTGAATTATAATTTTACTTGTATTGTATATACATTAAAAAATAGGGTGCAATTCCAACATTCAAATTTAACCTCTTAAAATATCTATATCTATATATATATATGGGGTTAATCCACCTATTTACTTATATATTTCAGCTCAGTGATGTTAGACGGGGGCTCACTTACAGATGATGATTTATTTAATCTTCACACTCATGAAATATTAATAAGCTCAAGTTCGCTTCGTGCAACTTTCCTCCTGTGACTGATTAACAGTGTAATATACATGTTGCAGCATCGTTTCACTGCTAAACACGACGGACTTCATGTACCGAATTAAATGTTCTCCTTATTTTTCTAGCGGTAAGGCAGACAGCGTTAGCAAACAAACTAGACGTAATGTTTTAAAGACAACATTGTTTAGATCTGTGTGTGTGTGTGCACGTGTTGAAGTGGTAGCTTAAATGCAGCGAGGGGCAGTGGTGGCTTAAATAGTTACAGCGTAAAGTTGTTGATTGGAAGACCAGGAAGTCTGCCACTGTTGACCCTTAACCCTTCCTGCTCCAGAGGTGCTGTATCCTGCGCTCTAACCACAACTTTTTAAGACGGGATATTCAAAGAAACAAATTTCACTGTGCTGTAGATGTTCCCAACATCCAAATTAAACCCCTTAAACCACCATATATATATATGGATGTTGGAATCAACCTATTGGGTCACAGGGGACCGGTAATTATGCAATACTGTTTATACTGATTCTTATTGCTGTATTTAGTTAAACAAAGTTGCACATTGTTAATCTGTTTTACTTTTAGTTTGTGCTTTCAACCATCTCACTTTATAATTTCTGTCGAAAAACTTAAATGTTTGGCACCATCATGAATCTGTGTTTGTCAGGAAAGTAACAGTGGAAAATCAGCAGTAATCCATATTAGCAAGCCGTCATAAAATCTTTTGTAATTTGTTGTGCACGCATAATTTCCCTCTTTTTCGTTCTTTGAACTGCTTTATTTTTTTTTGTGTCTTGGTTAATTTTTAGTGCCGTTGACAATTTTACATTTTATTGTCTTGTTTAAAAACATCTACAATATCTAGTATAACAACAAACAACAGTGCAAAAGTTTCACAGTAGACAAAGTGCCTGAAAAACGTTTGAAGGTTTGGTTCGGAAACCCGTTCGGTATGCGTGTGCGGTGCTGCGACCTCTCACACACTTTTCTTAACACCGCTAAACTGTTTAGACTTTACTAAATTCACTCATCCCCAACTGTCTCTCTCTGTGACCGGGTTCTGATAATGCCAAGGTCAGGCACGAGTGGATCTGCTTTGTAGAGTGTGTGAGCTTCTCTGTAGGAAAAAAAGATTTCTTAAACAAGACGGTATTTATTCATACCTATGAATTATAGAGCCATTTTCTGCTCTGTTAAGGACTAACAACGAATAATGAAAATATATTAAAAAAGGGGTCAAAGTAAAAAAAAACAAAACAACGGTCACTATTTCCAGCCTGTACTGTTCGATCCATATTATACAACAGCCATATATACACACACAAACACGCACAGACACGAACACAGTGTGTATATATATATACATGGTATATACATTTAAGGATGTGCCACTAGCTAGCTCCTGTTATTACGAAAGCCGGACATACATCGTATGATTATTGATGAATTTTGAGTTGGTATCTGACTCATATGAATCTTTTTTTAAGTTTTGTTGTTGTGCATCTTTCTTGTTTAGCAAATAGCCTTTCCTGACCGGCGATTTCGGTCACCCCTCGTGAGAATATCGTACGTTTGCGTGCACCGCACCGGCCGGCGTAAAACGTAAATCTTGCAGCTCTTATGGTAAAGACTTAACCGAAGCTAAAAACGGAATAAATAATAGATCTTTAATACAGCAACAAAGAGAGAGAAAGAGAGAGAGATCTGTAAGTTCTATGGCTATAATTCTAATCTTCTAGGCGTTCATATACGCGGGAGCCGTTTTTGATTGACTTCTTTTTAATTTTTTGTCTAAAAAGAAAAAAATTCTTTCGCTTTTAAACCAGTCACATGGTTTTGGGTTCGGAGGTTTCCACACGTTTACGTAAAGTGTGTTTGCACATTTAATGCTAGAAGTTGGGTCGCATCTTTACGACCGGCTTTACACTATAGCAGCGATAAACAGTTGCTCTCTCACATTTTGCTTAGAATTATTTCAAAGAATAAAAAAAAAAATAAACAATAAAAAAACCACAATTAAAAATCACATCCAGCCTGTACATTATTTACCTTTTATGAAGACTTCGTTTGCTTAACATCTTCTCAAACAAATTAAAAGAAGGATTAATTATTTTTAATAATTAACACATTTTTTTGGACCTGGATAACATGGGATGGCCAATGTAAAATCCCCCATGATCGATTATATTACTATAGCAGCAATAGCTGATGTTATAGAACATTTAACACCTTCAGGCCAATCAGGTTAAAAAAATCCCAATATTCCCAACTGCATTCCAATATCAGATATTGATATAAATTTGAAAAGAAAATCAGAATAAAACGTTGATCCATTTATTAGGATTTTAAGCTCTGTTTTCTTTCACTTAAAATGGAAAGGAAATCTAACGATGGCAAGGAGATGAATTTATATACAAAGCATTTTCCTCTTCTTCTTTTTTTTTTTTTTTTACACATACCACTCCTCCTTAGAGATGACAGAGCCATCCTTTTGAGGAACCATATCCACCGAGACCTCCAATTCAGACCCGAAGCCATCCCTGTAGTTCTGTTCATTATATCTCAACCGCTTGCTGTCCTCCGCTGGACTGTAGGGCTTTATGTTGTTAGGAGGATGGTTATGGAACTCCTGAACCCTTTCATCTAAGAAACTGGAGCCTCCATAAAGTTCGGGCTTCTTCTCATCTTCCGGGTAGTTCAGGTCTTCGGGATAGGTCAGGCTCTGAGGCAGAGAAGGGCATGATGATAGGTCACTTGCTTTGCCAAAGCCGTTGGCCAGGACCTGTTTTTTGGTGCTGTAATCTCCTTTAAACGTGCGCCTTTGCCGATGAAAGAAGACCACCAGCAATATAATGGCTACCAGCAGCACTGTACCACACACAACCGCTCCCCCAATAGCAGCGCCTGCTCGCTGTTGCTCAGCATGTGTGGAGCTAGGGGACTCTGGGTAAGGAGAGATGGAAGGGAAGAGGGTGTAAGGCTTTTTCGCTAATTCCGCTAAAACAGCCTCGCATTACACTTAAAGCTGCTGGATTTTTACATTTATCTCTTTTTATACAAGTAAGCAATTAAGTGCCTTGTTCAGGGGCCCAGCAGTGGCAACTTGGTGGTGCTGGGAATCGAACCCCATCGATCCTCCAATTATCAGTCCAACACCTTAACCACTGCACTACCACTTTTAAGAATTTGGTTTGTCCTAGCTTCCCCTTTTTATTTTTAATACAAAGATGTTGTTTTTTTTTACAAAGGAAAGTCTGTCACCTTTACTAAGATATCACACGACATGAAAATGCAAAAATAGCCTCAACGAAAGCTGGTATTTTGGTTAGCATACTAGCATTACTTGGCTAACGACGGGACGTTGACTGTTTTTTCCCCCTAGGGCTCTATTTGCACACATTTTTTTTCTGATCTAACCTCAAACTAGCATTACAGTATATACTTTTAATCTCGGCTAGTTTGCTATAACCCCTAGATCTTTCTGCGTTGTCATAATACACTTTTTATGGGGTTCGATTTTGCATTGCTGGATGTAGCTTCAAGGGAAGTGTAAGCTATTCAGGTAAATTAGCTAGTTAGTTAAAAAAAATAGCTCCAGTTAGCTCGTTTAGTAGTAACCTGATGATCTTTGCGCATTCAAAGCTGACGATTGCAAAACTAACTGACAAAAAAAACTATAGCTATCTAGCTAAAAGACATTATGTGGTCTTGACTTATGTTCTATTTTTTGTCTTTTAGCTAACCGACTAATGATAACCAACTAGCTTTGTAACATGCATGGGTATAAAAAATTCACTCCTTTTTCTTCCCTGAATAATATATTTAAATATTACTCACAGCACCTTAAAAAATGATGTAAAAGAAAGGAAAATGAGGGGAAGGGTTATGACTGTGTTTTGATAGCTAGAGCACTTCCACTCTGCAGAAGAGATCCAAGCAGACAGCAGACACACAGCAGCAAGCATCACTGAATAGTTCTAACAGTCCAAATCTTTGACAGAACATGACAGTCCATTACTACAAGCAAGCGAGTACAGAGTGAAATGAGACGTCATGCAGGATTTCCGTCTTGTTACAAGGTTTCTATGAAGTTTATACGCTGATCAAATCGAGTATAAAAACAAAGCCGAACATGCAGCTCGAAGCTAGATGAAGAGGAATGAGGCAGAAAAGGACAAAATGCCGTTCCAGAGAGTCATCATGACTAACGGTGGCTGTAAAATGGTGATGTTTTAGAGGCAGTTTGAGACAATGACACAAGCATTCTTCCATATAACATGCAGAAGTGTAAGCGCTTGTGTATTCACTGTGTTCGGTTCTAGCTCTTACCTGAAATAATCACCTCGACTGATGCTGATCCCGTACCGATACTGTTAGTGGCATCACACATGTACGTCCCCGCCATCTCGTAGGTTACAGGACCTTTAAAGATAAGTGTCTCACCACGCTGCTCAGCTATATTTGGCATAGATCCGTTAAGACTGTGAGGACAAAAAAAAGGGCAAGAGTGTTATATTAAAAAACATGATATAGAGAAGTTAAATTCTAGAGATTTTTTTTTTTTTTTTTACTATTTTGTTTGCAAGAAATGTTTGCAGTTGATCTGCTGGTTATAATGATAGACACTGGATTCCTGACCATGTAAGTAACATCTCTGTATGACAAACAGGAAGACAGAAAAAAAGACCTTGACCCTGTTTGGATCAATTCCAATCAAAGCAGTTCAGCTGCTGGTGGCAATGAATTCCAAACAAGCTCTCCAAACATTCTTAAGAAAGCCTGTTAGTGAGAACCTTAGACATACTTATAAAGGCATGAAAACCCTTTAACTGAACTGTTGATTATGTAAGGCAGGGGGTTTCAAACTTTTTTGTCATCCGAACCCCTTTTGACCAAATAATTTACTTAAAGTACCTTTACGTATATTTTTTATGTATATATTTCAATAATTTAATAGCCCATTTGCATGTTTCCTTTAACGACATGTATTATTCATCCTTTTATAAGTTTTAAACAGTAGTATTTATTATTATTACACATTTGGACATGTTTTGTTTCCAAATGTCTCAAAAACGACTCGTTTTATACATTCATTTGCCAGTTTCGCCAGACAGATAACACACACGGGAGAAGATTTGCCATTAGAACCATCTGTGCATGTCAATCCGAATTTGTAGTCTCCATTGTATTTACGCTGCTTTTCTTGCTTTGGTGCATAAAATAAACCTGTCCATTTTGAGTGACTTTACTGTTTTCTAATATCGTGTATGTTGCCACACAAATTAAACAAATAATTTTAATTTTTGTTCATAAATTTTATTTATTATTATTATTATTATTATTATTATTATTATTATTATTACAGTGGCAGCACGGTGGCTTAGTGGTTTAGCACTGTTGCCTTATAGCAAGAAGGTCCCGGGTTCGATTTCCCTGCAGGGGTCTTTCTGTGTGGAGTTTGCATGTTCTCCCCATGCTTGTGTGTGTTTACTCCGGGTTCTCTGGTGTCCTCCCACAGTCCAAAAACATGTATGTTAGAATAATTAGTGATATTAAATTGCCCATAGCAGTGAGTGTGTGTGTCCCTGTGATGGATTGGTGACCTTGTCCAGGGTGTCCCTCTCTTAAGAGACGGCTAGAAAAGATTTCAGCAGATCCCTGTGACTCAGAATTAGGAAATAATAGAACATATAGAAATGAATAAATGACTTTTATTATTAGGTAACCTATCATTATTATTATTATTATTATTATTATTTATAATTATAATTTAATTATCTGCTTGTCATTAACTCACAAACCTCCTGCAATTCCCATGCAAACCCCTGATGTAAGAAATAAAACATGCTGCAGGGACAATGACTGGGTCATGTGATACAACAGGAAGCCTTACCCATTCCATAGCCACAGCTAATAATTTTCTTATCAGAATAAAATCTCTAATCTCAAAACAATAATTGATTTTTGAAAAAATGTATTAACATATGAGAGTCATGATCATATTGGTATATAAATAAAAAATATACGACCAAACTACTGATATGATCATAAAGCATGTATGCTGTTTATATTCATTTTAAAATAAAATTAATTATTGCCCATATAAGTGAAATATTATAGATGTTTTAACATATAAAAAAAGGCAGAGCTTCTGTTAAAGCCGGGACAATAATTTGGTCTGTTATATTGAATTTATTCCAGAAATAAAAGAAATATGTAATCACTTAAGGAACATTTCCATTAATTCTCATTTCCACTGGAGCCCATACATGTTTTACACAGTTAATATTCTGTATTTGCATATTAGTCTATTTGCATTTTAATCGTACAATTCCAGACTTTTTTAATTTCCATCTTTAAAAGCACATTTGATTGAGCTTAGACTGCTGATTTACACCCAATTTCGGCACCGATTTTCACTGGTTGATTTTGTGCAATTGCAGACAAATGGCTAAAATCTGAGGTCAATCGGTGCTCGTTTATGCGAGTGACAATCACGCAGTGTGAATAATCAAAGATGAGATCTGAGATCGGTGGTGTATTGTCGAATCCTGTGAATTATTTAGCATGCTGAATATCTGGACCTGTCAGTGCAAAAAATACATCCTCCAGCCAATAAGACAGTAAGATACCGAGCAGCGGGAAGTTCAGGGAGGAGTTATAGACCACAAGATCAGCAAGCATGACTTCAGTTCTGATATTTTTTTTCTTTTTGCTACAAATCAACGCACAGAACATTTGTATCGTGAACTTCTTGCGGGCTACCATTTTAATAACATTTCCAGTCTCGTACAAGAACTCGCAGCAACTGAACGTCACCCCAGATATTTGTGCAGTGTGAACATCGGCGATAGCAGGAAAGTTTGCATCCCCCATGATTTCTGAATAAGCAACTGACAAAAGGCAAGAATTCAACAAATATCTATGTTTTGTTGAAAAAAAGTGCAAAACAACCTCAAAAAACTTGACCTTCTTGTTTTCCAGACCAGTTGTGTAAACAGCAGAGCAAATACTGTAGGAAAAATCAATAACCAAGCAGTTTGGCAGAGTTAGAACTCTTAAAGAATTTCAACTGAGATGGTCCAAAAATGATTTAAATCCCTGAGCTCCATAAAAGACATAAAGTTTTTAAGGTTGGTGTGAAAATACACAAAACTCTAACTTTTACCCCACTGAACACCTTTGGGAGAAACTGAAACACTGACTGAACCCCAGACCTGCTCACCTTACGTTGGTGTCTAAACTCACTAATACTGTGGTGGAGAAATGAGAAAATTCCCACAGGCACAGACACTCAAGAAAATCTAGTGAAAAGCATTTCCAGAAGTGTGGCGGCTATTGGAGGCTTTAGAGTGAAAAGTGGTGGATTAGTGGTTAAGGTGTTGGACTGATACCAGAAAGCCTGAGGTTCGATTCCCAGCACCACCAAGCCATCTCTCTGGGCCCCTGAGCAAGGCCCTTAATCACCTATTGTATTATAAGCACTTATAAACACTTATACTTGTAGTATAAGCACTTATAAACATTGTACTTATACTACACTTGTTACTACACCCTAGTTATTGAATAGATTTTAAAATATTGTTAATTACTTATAAAGCTCTAAATGGTTTAGCATCTCGATACCTAAGTGAGCTCCTATCCTATTATAGTCCTCTACGTCCGCTGCGCTCTCAGGACTCAGGCAATCTGTCTCTTGTCTTCTAAACGGCCATCCGGACAAGACCACGGAAACTGGCATGAGTAACCTACTGGTTT
Source organism: Bagarius yarrelli (assembly GCA_005784505.1). Taxonomy (NCBI): domain Eukaryota; kingdom Metazoa; phylum Chordata; class Actinopteri; order Siluriformes; family Sisoridae; genus Bagarius; species Bagarius yarrelli. The sequence goes on along the minus strand of VCAZ01000082.1, from coordinate 1,839,187 downwards.
ATCTGGTCAGAGGAGCACTGACCCCTTGACTGAGCCTGGTTTTCCAAAGGTTTCTCCATTTTGTCACCGATGGAGTTTTGGTTCCTTGCCACCGTCGCCTCTGGCTCGCTTAGTTGGGGACTTTAAATTTATGGATTTCAATCAAATGGACTGTTCAAATAAATGTTTAATATTGTCATTTCTGATGTATTTCTGTAAAGATGCTTTGAAACTATTATGTAATGTACTAGTACTTGACTAGTACTGTAATGTACTTACTATCGCCACTGATACGTAGAAATGGCTGGATTCGCATCGGCCAAGCAAGTTAGCTGAACATTCTCTCGATTTTTATACCAGTTTCCATCAAAGCCCTCAATTCTCACCTCCGGCTCGTCTGTGCATAACAGACACAAAGCAAACACGTTATCAGAGCATTTAAACCATTTTGATGAGTATATGCTAAACTTATAAATATAAACCCAGACCTGGGAGATACATGGTCTTATAGCTCATGTGAATATTTTTGTTTGTTAGGAAAATGGAGAATTTGAGGCTGCTTACATTGCACGTTAAGAATGACGCTGTCTGTTTGCTGATCGTTATTGTAGGTGGAGATGCAAGTAAGTCGCTGCTCATGTGCTTCACGACTGGGTGTCATGATGTAGTCACTGCGCACCGTCATCGTCCCATCGGGGTTCCTGATCTCCTCAGTGTTTGCTTCACCGTCTAACTCGGTGTCCCAGGTGACCACAGCAGGAGGCTTTCCATTGGCTGAGACACACGTTGCTACAGTCATTTTTATATCCTTTGATCCCGCGACTACGGTAGGTGTAGACAGACTCATCTGGACCATCGGCCGAGCTGTGGGATAGAAATTATGCGATGTTTATTCATTTCACCTGGATAGATAAAACTACTGCTGTGCAAATTCCAGGTCTCTTATTTACATATCTGCTCATAGTGATTATCTTTTCAATAAACAGCACCGGTTGACTTACTTTTAGACACATGTATGACATACGAATCTATAACCCCGCCGGCAAAGGGACCATCATATTGAGCCTGGATCCTCACATGTCAAGTCAAAAATGTTTTTTCCCTTTTTTTCTGGCGCTTCTCTTTAAAATATGTGGATCCCTATATATGTGCTCTGTGACAATGTGTGTATATATATATGGATGGATAGATAGATAGATAGATAGATAGATAGATAGATAGATGGATGGATGGATGGATGGATGGATGGATGGATGGATGGATGGATGGATGGATGGATGGATGGAGGGACGGACGGACGGACGGACGGATGGATAGACAGACAGACAGACAGACAGACAGATAGATAGATAGATAGATAGATAGATAGATAGATAGATAGATAGATAGATAGATAGATGGATGGATGGATGGAGGGAGGGAGGGAGGGACGGACGGACGGATGGATAGACAGACAGACAGACACAAGACATAGACAAATAGATAGATAGATAGATTGATAGATAGATAGATGGATGGATGGATGGATGGATGGAGGATGGATGGAGGGAGGGAGGGACGGACGGACGGATGGATAGACAGACAGACAGACAGACAAATAGATAGATAGATAGATAGATAGATAGATAGATAGATAGATAGATAGATGGATGGATGGATGGAGGGAGGGAGGGACGGACGGACGGATGGATAGACAGACAGACAGACAGACAAATAGATAGATAGATAGATAGATAGATAGATGGATGGATGGATGGATGGATGGATGGAGGGACGGACGGACGGATGGATAGACAGACAGACAGACAGACAAATAGATAGATAGATAGATAGATAGATAGATAGATAGATAGATAGATAGATAGATAGATAGATAGATAGATAGATAGATAGAAAGATTAAGTAAATAAACGAATTTGATTCCTGCAAAGTTTCTATAAAAAACAACTGTTTACACTGAAATCCTGGCTCTGGTTTCTCTAATGGGAAAATAGAGCGAAGAATCTGCATTCTGTTCCAAATCTGAACACCACATCATGAACTCGGGCCACCAGAGACACAGAAACACGTATCCTTGGCTTAAGTAAAACAATGGATCTTTACCAACACTATACTAATGTTTTTAGCTCACAGGTTTTCCTAGCGCTTGGATGAAACCCGACTTTGCCCAGATTAGCAGTTGGCATAAACAGTAAATAAGTCATTCTTAGAATGTTGAGGGCTTTTTTTACCCACCCAAACTAACACTGAATGTATGATAAAGAAAAAGATGTCCCCAGATGGCTGTAACTGTGCATGCATCAACGTACCGTAAACGGTCAGATTGACCATGCTCTCCCTGTTACCCGCGGGAAAGGTGTGTATCGCAGTAGGTTATCTTAGCCTCATCGGGACAGTTTTCGTACGTAACGACGTGTCAGAGTGATTTTGAACCGGCTGGGTTCTTGAACCTCCATGCTCTCCCTGGGTGGTAGGGCCACGTTCGGGTTAAAAGACTTTTGCCAGGTAACTGTAGGTGGTTGCTGTGGGTGAAAGGTGGTGATTCGCAGGTGGGGGGTATTCGCAGATATACGTAGCCTCATCGGACAGTTTCAGGTTGTTAAAGACGATAGTCGTGTCCTCCAATGAAGTGCTTTTAAGCCGAACCGCTGGGTTCTTGAACCTCACCCGGTCTTTAAAAGCTGGGAGCACGGACACACCCAGAGCTGGATTGGCGATGGCTACGTTCTGCTTGGTGCCATTAAAAGACTTTTGCCAGGTAACCTGTGAGATCTTTACCGGTGGTTTGCTGTTGGAGAAATGACAACGCAGCTCCACCTGAGTGCCCACATAGCCTGAGCGGTCGCTATCTGTGTGAACAGACTGACCACTGGTGCCTGAGAGATGAGAAAAAGAAGATAAAATAAGATCAGATTTGCAATCATTCATACGTTCTGGTCATGAATTGCTTACATTCCAAAGGTTTTTCAAGCAATACATTTTTATACATTTTATTTATTTCATTTATTATCTCAGGTTTTGTGTTACTTGCCAAGACTTGTACTATCTACAGACATGCGTGGGAAGTGGTAGCGCAGTGATTAAGGTGTTGGACTGAATTTGAAGACCAGGTTTCGATTCCCAGCACCAAGCTACCACCGTTGGGCTTAACCCCCAATTGCTTAGCTGTATAACACAGAATAATATACGCTGCTCTGGATATGGGAGTCTGCCCAATGCCGCAAATGTAAATGTGATAGTGATAATATGCTAACGGTATTTTGTCCCTCATATTGCCAGTCTAATCTTTATATACAGGACATGAGAAACCCATTCCTCTGTGATCTGCGTGTGCTTAAAATGAATACGTTAAAAGCTCTCAGTTTACAGAAAGACACTGAAAGTAAGCTGCAGTTCATCATTGGCTCAGTGTTTTACATATGTCATTGTACTTGTGTGTCCTAAAGCCATCGCAGGATAAGTAAAGTATTAAAACATGGTGGCGAAGCCGACGTGTAACTAAAACAAGCCGGTATTGTATTGCAGAAAAACCTCTTATGTAACCATAAAAATATTTTTCGAATCGAAAAAACATTCTCGGTATGTCATGCACAATTTTTCTGTCCTGAGCGCTGATAAACTAACCAATCATTTTTATAAATTTGATCTTAGCATAAGCGATTAACCAAAAATCAAAAACCTGTTAAATTGAACATTTTTCTCCGATAATGAATATATATACCCGCTTATTCCCTAATTCGGGGTCACGGGGATCTGCTGGAGTCTATCCCAGCCGCCTCTGAAAGGGAGAAAGGCAGGAGGGGGTCAGGTCACCAGTCCATCACAGGGCCACACACACACTCACACTCACTCCTATGGGCAATTTAGAATCACCAATCAATCTAACATACATGGGTTTTTTTGGACTGTGGGAGGAAACCGGAGAACCCAGAGTAAACCCACCCAAGCACAGGGAGAACATCCACACAGAAAGACCCCTGCCCAGGAATCGAAGCCAGGACCTTCTTGCTTCTTGCCCTATTTTTATTTTATTTTTTTAATATATTTTATTAACTCTTTGTTTGTGACCGCCGCAATGCTGCTTCATGGACACTGACTGGACCAGGTAAAGTCACATGACTTCCAATGCGGTTGTACATTTTTAGAAGGAAAGGATTAGGAAAACTAAATAACCGACATAAGAAAATGGCGTCGGTTAGAGGTTCTAAATTTGGAATTAATCGTCCAACCCTAACTAAACATTAATTTTTTTGTGATTGCAGTAAAGGTTATCTGTCAAAAATGATTCTCTTCTTCTTTTTGCATGAACATACACATACTATAGGAATAAAGCCAACACCATCAGTTCCCATCAATTATGCAAGCCAGGGATTTGATGAATAGTGGCAAGACAAATTATTCTTGACATACAAAGAAAGTAGGTTGGAGAAAGTTTCACAACTTCCAGTGACTCATTTTTATGCCACTAAACAGATTTAAATGTCCATCGGCTGCCCACTTGGACAAAAAAACGCTGCCATGGGATCCAGATCTTCTGCCATTAGTCTAAAAGTCTGGCTATGCGGGACTATGTTTAACATTGCAAGCACCTCTGTATTCTTATAATTTACTTTTGGAAGACACCTGAAGGACGGTCTGCATCTGTCCCTTTTTTTTTTATCAGATTGACAAAAATTTAAATAAGATTTAAGCATACGGTAACGCACGGTTTGCTTATATAGCAGCGTTTGCACAGGCAGATAACATTTTCCTGTCACATTTTGAAGCGTAATCATCAGGTAAGTATACTAATTTTATTTTTATAATTTAACTGTCACTCAAGTGACTTCATATCATATAGTGATTCTAGAAGAAAAAAATGATTGGTGGGGGATGGGGGGGGGGGGTTGTGAGAACCAGCAAATAAACACTTCCTTGCACATCTTCATCCAAATAACACGACTCTTCAGACTATTTTATATCCAGGATAAAATCCAGTCATTTCATAATATAAAATCTCTTGACAATACAGGGTTTAAAAAAACGGGATTAACATGGGCACCACTAACTGAATGAGGTGTTAAATGATGCAGGCATTTGGAGAGAGAGAGACTGCCCTACATTAGAGTAGACAGAGGGGGTGCGGGTTCACCGTAGAAGGGTCGATGGCTATTATTAAAGGAACACAGATACGGTTAAGTGCTGATGAAGTGCTGTAGTCCTGAGTGCATTGGTTACAGCACTAGATTACCACACTCAGTAAGGATATTAAAGTCCAGGCTGACGTCCAATTGCGTGGATTAGAATGATCAGCCCTTTTTGCCCCCTAGCATTCTGCTGCACCAATAAGTGAGAGATTACAAACATATATACACAGTGCATTTAAACACAAAAAGCAGTGATAGGGGAAAGGAACCATTAAGAATCCTTAGAAATTATGAAATATGTTTTTGTTTTTCTTGTACATTTAATTTATTTCATGTGAACTACTGAAAACCTGAAACACTCAAGGAAAATTCATCATATCAAATTCTTCAGCTATAACCTGACAGCTGTAAAGCTGCTGTCAGCTGTCTACGTCCAGCCAAGAGCGAGAAATAATGGCAAATAATGGCAAATATATATATATATATAATGCAGAAGCTTAAAAGGCAAAGCTGATTTAAACACATAAAAAAACGCAGGAACTTGTCTTAAAGATGATTTGTTTGATTTTGCGAGTCCACCTGTGCATGTAACAGCTAATTAATGTTTAAATAATGTCAAACTGTCTTAAATTCTTGCATAAAAAGCTTCTTGGCTGCTATGTAAAAGGGAAAAAAAGGAAAAACTTCAGCTGCCAAACTTGCCTGTTTGTCTTGGCTGATGAACTACATTTGGGCTAAAGGGAATGTCGATTTTAAAAATTCATTTTTGGCCAAACTTCCCTTTAAGATTTATGAAGAGTCCTACAAATATTTTCATCCCCGAAGGAACATTTACTTTAGGCAGAAGCAAAGCCATTCTAATGAAACCTTATAAATGCACATAGTTCAGGCAGGAGAAACACCAGGCATTTCTACTGGTTTGAGCTTTTATACGGTTTATATTTAGCCAGCGAGATTAATATTATGTATGAGTTAAGCTGTGTTTTATCTCTGCTCATCTAGTTTTTAGCAGAACTGGATACCAAGATGGCTTAATAACCCTTTCAACACATATCACATGGTGTGCTAATGACTTGATGACTATACAGACTTCTGACATCAAACCAAACATCTTCCTGGAAGTTTCCTTTCTGAAAACTCAAAAATATATGGTTTATTTTTTAGGGCATTTTGCCTTTATTTATAGGACAGACGAAATGGGGTAGATAGAGGGGTTGGGACTGGAAAAGACCCTAGCCAGAATCGAACCCGGGTCACTGGAGCGCAACTGTGCATGTGGGTGCTGGCGTCTTAAACCCACTACATTACCGCACTGGCCAAATTACATGTTTTTTACCGCATACAAGGCAACTGTATCTGCCCCAAAATTTTGCCCCAAAGTTAGTAGCATTTAAATGTCCTCTCTCATCCAGAGGGGCAAAACACTGTATCAGTGTAACAATGCCCCTGTGCTACATAAAGACATAGTGTATTATTACATTTACGGCATTTTGACAGATGCCCTTACCCAGAGCGACTTACATTATCCTTTGTAAGTCGCTTTGTGGGTCTTGCTTAGGGGCCCAGCAATGGTAGCTTGGTGTTGCTGTGGATCAAAGCCCGGTTTTCCAGGTGGTAGTCCAATGCCGTAACAACCACGCTACCACCTCCCTGGTTGGTTGTGGTATGGTTTAAAGAACTCAAGTGACCAGCACAGAACCCTGACCTTAAACCCAGTGAACCTTCAGAATGAACTGGAACCCCAGACCGCCTTACCTAACTTTACAGGAAATCTCAGGAAAGCTATTCAATAAGTGTGGAAGTTATTATAGTCGTATAAGCGAGACTGTGTTCAAAAAACATCTGTAATGAAGTGAAAGCTTACATTCGAAAAAGCCAGTCTCTAAATTGTAATTATTCTTTATAAGCACAGTTGAAATAAATTAACCAGTTCTGTTTACAAAAATTAGTACATGCTGTTAGATCATGAGCCCCAAATGCTTATAACCCACATGTTTCCTCTGGGGTCCCTGGTTGGATTCTGAGCTCAGGTTTCCGTCTGTGCGGAGTTTTGCATGCTTACCATGTGTTTGTGTGGGTTTTTGTTGGCATCTGTGGTTTCTGAAAATTGCTAAATATCATCTAGATGTGGATGTGTTTACATAATGGACTGCCAACCCATCGAGTTTATATTTCCAGTTTTCTTTCCAGGTTTATTTTAGAGATGCCCTCTGGGTTCACAGAGACCACCGTTGGAATAAAGCAGTTACTGAAGATGAATGAATGTGTTTTGGAAATAATAAGTCTGTGTAAGTCAGACTAAGTATATTTACACTTTCCTCATCTCATGTGGGGGGTCACTTTCTGGTTTAACACAATATAAACATATATAATATAATACAAACTAACACTTTTTTCACGATTTCTTCATTTTGCAATAATAAATAAATAACAGAAAATCAAGCAAGCGAAGATGCTCGAGAGACCCTGACTAGGTGGTTATATGACCTTCAAGTGGGAAGTGTGCAAGGATTGGTGTCGTAAATTACACCTTGATTTATTGGAATGTGCTGTGTCGGGCTCCTGCAGTACAGGCTGGACAATGGATGTCTGCCATTCACTTTGAAGTCTGGTTGCTATTGCCTCTTTTCATTTCCCAATGGAGGGACATTTGGTCGGTAAGCACCCATTAGTGGTAAGGTTTCTTTGAGGAGCTAGGAGATTACATCCCTCGCGCCCGCCCCTATCGCTGCCGCCCTGGGACCTCGAAGTAGTTCTACAGACACTGGCTCAGCCCCCATTGGAGCCTCTGAAATCAGAAGCAGTTAGAAAGCCTTCGCTTAAAACTGCACTTTTGCTGGTGCTCGCTACGGCAAAGCAGGTTGTAGAGTTTCATGAGCGAGGACTGTCTCCACTTCGGTCCAGGGCAGCAATGTGACTCCCATCAGAGCTCAGACAGTCTCCCTGTCTGCCCTGACAGGACCACCCGCCTCCGGCGAGATAGAAATTAATAGCTTATTTTGTCCATTAAGAATCCAAAGTTTATATGTTAACCGGAACAGTGGCATTTCACCAGTCTGACCAGATCTTTGCGTGCTTTAGGGGCTTTCTTACTGGATCTTGGATGCAAAAGTTTGGAATGCCCGCTTAACGTTAAAGCGCCCTCTATGGGATCTACAGCCTTATGTGTATGTGTTTTGCTGCTGGATGGTCTTCTCAGAACACCTTTGCAAGATTCTATAAATTGGACATATTATTGGTGGCCTTGCAGATCCTCACAAAAGAATGTTTAATAATTCTATGGCCATCATTTGACTTAGTGAAACATATGGTGTGTAACACATGGTTGCCTTTTGACTTGTTATGGACCTGTTCAAGGTTAAGTGACTTTATTATGCTTGCCTTAATAGTGGTGCTTTTCACTTGGAGTATTTTCTCGGTATTTCAGTAACTGCCGCATTAAGGTTACTTCTGAGTTTTTCTTTTTATTTTGACTGGCTTATCTAGCGCAGGATTTATATGAGTAAGTGCCGTCCAGCTCTTTAGCTCAGTGGTGCGGCTCTACGTGGGGACCGGTGAGTGTATTTGATTCTTCTGTGTCTCTCTTTAAGCAGATAATTCTTGAATTCTGCACAGGGGGGTACTGGAATCCATTACCAAATCAAATGCTCCACAATGTTAATTAAAGCTCGAATGGGAACGTCTCTGGAAACCAGACACTGTGGATCGCCAACATTAGGAATTTTACCACTTTCACAATTCCTTTGAAGATTATTGGCTAATGCCAAGTAAAAGCGACTGGCAAATTGCCTCTGATATGCAAACTGAGATATGCATATTAAGTATAAGCTGCAGAATACTTCACAAGAGTTGGTAGGAGCACAGTGGTAATTTAATCAGAAACTGAAACTAAACACTACTTAGTACACAGCAGCGAGCGTGGTGATGACGCCAATGTTTCATTTCCGCTCTCTTCCGCACTACTAACCGGAGAGGTTTACTTGAGATTTGAGCCAAGATGTGTCATGTGACGTCATCAGAACACACATTCAGCCTTCTTTAATTCATGTGCATTAACACAAGTACAGCTATTACAGAAAGTAATCACATGTGTGTCTGCACAAGTGGTACTTACATAGTAGCTAAAAGAAGAATCTGCTACATGTAATTTTAACAGTTTAATAGTTTTGTTCACGAAAAGCGAAAAAAAACCGATCTGCAATTAAAAAAAAATACAAACAAACAAAAAAAAAATCAAACAAAACAAATTGAATCTAAAACGAATTAAACAATGTTAACCAAAGTAATAACAAAAAAAATCACTAATTATATTTGCTATTGTAAAGTGACAACAATGACCTCTTTTTGTAATCGCTCCATTTTGATCTCAGCCATTTTTTTTTTTCCAAACATTGATGAACATTTTTAACCTTTTTTTTCTATTTTGTTCACCATAACTTATAAATTCTGTATGTATGTACTATATGAACGCATTATTCTTATATTCTTATATATATCTATAGCCTTTCGTAAAAGATCTCCGATCTCTAAGAAGGAAATGACGAATGGCTCTAAAAATGAAAGTCCACTGCTGACAGATCTGTAATCTAAAAGTAATAAAAAAGTTTGATGGAGAAGCACAGCACACCTGTGGCCCACTCTGTCGCCGCTCACGACCCACTAAAGACAAGCGCTGGTCTGTGACGCGTAATAACACAGATAAAATAACAGCGTGTCAGACTTCGGCTCACCCACTGAGACGACATTTCAGCACTGATAAGTGTTAGATTAAGTGCTGAAATTCTCTCCTCCACTCTAACATCTATGATTAATGTTGAATTGGTATTTTTAGAGAAATTTCCATATTCTGCTGTTAAAGCACTCTGTGTCTCTTATCGACCAGAGGCGCCCTAAGTGTCTGAGTCGAAGGACATGGATTTCCTGGGAAGGTGTTATGCCGTTAGTGTTTTAGGTTCACTGTGGTAATTTCGTCAGTCAGAACGGAGACGATTTCGGATTATGATTAAGGTTATTAAGGCTGTAAGTCTAGCATTATTTGTTAAATAGATAAGCAGGGGATTTGGTTTATATGTGTATTCTATAAAGACAGATCGTGGCATGCTGTCCGGTTTCCCCAAAATGAATTTCTAATGCAATCTTATATTCTGTTTTAATAATACCGCTTTGTCTTCCTTTCATTAGGATAAAATGTTTCGTTGCCATGTTTTACCAGGCGAAATGATTTTCTAATTATCCAAAAATCCCTCCATTTATTCCTATCATGAGACAGTAAATCGAAAAAAAAAAAAAAAAAAACGTAAAGCGGTTCAGGAATTAGCAGCGCCTTCGAACATTCTAAAAATAGAAACAAAACCTTTTCGGAAAATCTCCCGTTCTAATTTTCAGGACGACAGACTAGACTTGCCAGATGTCTTGTCTTGTCACTTTAGCAGGGTCTCGGCAAGGCTGTGCTTCGGAAGACGGATGTCACGGTCCTGAGTACATGAGTTAATGAGAACTGAAGGCTGTCTTGGAAGTCTGTGTCAGCTTTTCTTTTATGTCAAGAATAAAGACATAAAGACAGACACCTCTCCACACTGTAGGACGAGTGAAAACACTGAATGTTTTACAGAACAAGAGTGAATGACAGGAACACAGCATAACAATCATGTCCTGATTTGCAGGTGATAATACATTCAGATTCGATTCCATCGTTAAAAATAGACTAGAACAATCTGGCCAACAGGTGCAAGAGCCTTTTGGTGCCTTTAATCAGATAAAATGGAGGGTTACTACCGTTCTGCGCTGTTGCTTTAATTGTTTTTAGAATAGTGTTATTTTTTTTAAAAACAATTAGGAAACTATTACGGCATAAAACCCGTTGTCTATTATCCAAAGCTGATCATAATATCTCACCAGAGAACATGGGGGAAAAAAAAACGGCAACATTTTAAACAGAAACAAATAGTCTTTGTTTGCAAGTGCTAATTATTTTCTAATTAAAGTGTTAACAAAACAGCAGAATGTGAAAACAAGGAACATTAACCATGGGTGAGGCCATGGCACGCACACCGACACAGGAACATTACAACACTAAAAAAAAACATTACTTAAATTGCAAGGCTAACAGAAGTAACGTGAAGCAGGTGTGGGTGATAAGTGGGGCATGACACATGGTCATATGTCGTGCTGAAGGTGACGGGTAATGTAGATCGGTGCCGATTTTTTTTTTCCCGCTTCTTATTCTTTCCAGAAAAAAGCTTTGCCAGAGAGGTTCACACTGCATCTGCTTGAGACGAGATTGTGAATAGAGACTGAGTTTCCAGCAGCATCCAATTAAAGGTCATGGGAGCAGAAGTGAGCAGATATGAAGCGTGCAAGACAAACAGTGCGCGGAATCGTTTTACATGCATGAAGCATCTGCAGCATTCCTAATAGGTTGTATTCCAAGCTTTCACATGCCGTCACGTCCTTATGGGAACACCCCCACTGGCAGGCAAAACAATGTTATCTTCCGCTGCCCAACAGGTCAGTGATTTATTATTTTTAGCCAAAATGCATGCATGGAGAAGTGGTGGCTCATGGTTAAGGTAGAAGAAGTCGCTCTGGATAAAGGCGTCAGCCAAATGCTGTGAATGTAAATGCCTGATAGTTGTTGTGCAATAATAGGATGCACTAACCCAGGGTTTCCCAAACAGGGGGTTCGCAGGGGAATTGCAGAGAGTTTAAGAGTTGATGACAAGCAGATAATTAAATTTGTAATTATAAAGAAACCCCTTAATTTTAAAATAAAAAATCGAAATATAAAACGTATTAATTCAATTCAATTTAGTTTTATTTGTGTAGCATTTTTTTTTTTTTCACAATGGTGATTGTCACAAAGCAGCTGTACACAATCAAAGAAATTATAAAATGCAAATGAACCAGAAATCAGTTTGTCCCTGATTGTCCCTGATGAGCAAACCGAGGGCGATGGTAGCAAGGAAAACAAAAATTTAAATCATTTGTATAATTTGTGTCATCTGACAACGGACACGATCTAAAATAAACGCAAAGTCACACAAAAAAAAGATTTATTTCACGCATAAATAAAAGAAAATCACCAGAAGGTCCAATCACAAGCCAGCACAAAAAAAGAACCGAAGCAAGAAAAGCACCGTAAGTACAAAGAGGACAACAAATTTGGACTGACATGCATAGACGGTTCTATGTAAACATGCAAAAGTGCTATTTAATCTAAAACATATAGCTATACTTAAAATCTCTGGAGTACTTTAAGTAAAGTATTTGGTCAAAAAGGGTTCGTCTGATGAAAAAGTTTATAAACCCCTGCACTGAACGACAAAGAGACAAGCATGGGCTGTGCTTCTACAGATACCCTGCTGTGAAAACCCCCCCAGGAATTTGAGTATTTGTTGTATTAAACGTGCCTCTGTCCTCGGGGAGGGCAAATAATGGCAGCCGCCACAGTACACTTATATTTGCAGTGAACAACTCATCGCAGATAAGCTCACGTAAACAATGGATATATTAATCATTTAGCTATAATTCATAATATTGCATAAATAAAGCAATCAACTATAGTGGCCTTGATTAGGTAATTGTTACACAAATTGCCTGATAAAGATAAAGTCAGATAATGTGGAGATTTTACTGGGACCTGGCGGATATTAAAGACTGAAAAACGGTGGCGGGTGCGCTGTATATGGATCGCAAGTTGCCGAAACTTGCAGTTTGTGTTCATAGCTAATGCTGTGTTTTTACATTTACATTTAAGGGGATTTGGCGGACATCCTTATCCAGAGCGACTTACATTTATCTCTTTTTGTACAACTGAGCAAATAGGGGTTAAGGGCCTTGCTCATGGGCCCAACGGTGGCAACTTGGTGGTGCTAGGATTTAAACCGTGATCTTCCAACTGGCAGTCCAACACCTTAACAACTGAGCTACGACTCCCCCTTTCTACAGAGATCCCTGTGTAAGCCATTATGTTGGCTAATTTTTTGCCCGCCATGTCGTACATACGCTACATGACTGAAAACTATCAGTTCTACAGCATAGTGCTTTGGGGAAATAATCTACACTGCTTAGAAGTTAAAAAATAACAGTCCGGGGAATATCTTTAGATAAGATCTGATATAAACTGACATGATATAGCTGAGGTTGCAAAAAAAAAAGCAAGGTTGCTGTCTTTTTCTTTTCTCTGTGGTTTTGTGTTTTCTGGCGTTCCCAGGAGCATAGGGGTACAGTAGGGTCTGTATTTAATAAAAGAACAAAAGAAAAACCTGAAAAAACCCCCAGAAAGCAGTTTAGGTTCTGCCCATTTTGGATTTAAAGCCAAGAAGTTACACTTCCATACATAATCATGCATACATTAGCATGGATTGTATTCCATGCTAGCTCAGCAGGTTGGGTTGTGAACCCATTGGCAGAAAGTTTACTTTAAATCTGTGTACTGAACCAAAAAAAGCCATGTTAGACCCTAGAGCAAGATCTATAACGGCTCAACTCTGTGCTCTGATTGGAATCTCCCCAATTGGAAGCTGTCTGTAAGATGAATAAACGAACATGTGATAAATGTTCACAATAAAGCAAATCTGGCAAGAGTTAACCAAAAAAAACCCTTTTCTTACATTGTATACTGGCTAGTTTTAATCTAGCGTTGATAAAAATCAGTGGAAACAGATGACAGGCAAACTTTTATCATTAAAGTTTTAGATTTTATCTTTTCGTCACTAGAGGATCCTAAGTATTGTAAGCTGTGTTTCTCTTAGGTTTCTATCTTATCTGATCTTTTTGATTTTGCAGGTATTTTAGTTGGATGGCACATACTTGAATTAACTACTTACATTAAAATCACAATTCTTAACTGCGCCTGATCGGAAGACTCGGATAACAGTAATGTCTTTAAATCTGTTTACATGTTTATAGTAATGTGCTACAGCAAGAAGGCATGGGTTCGATTCCAGGGGTCTTTCTGTGTGTCCCCCTCCTGCCTTTCACTCTTTCAGAGACAGCTGGGATAGACTCCAGCAGATTCTGTGAACACCCAATTAGGGAATAAGCGGGTATAGAAAATGGATGCATGGATAGTAATGTTCTAATTCTAATCATGTTATTTTGTCTCTGGTAACAACTTATTCCCAGGACTTAATGCATAATTAATGAATTAGTAAAATAAGATTTTTAGTGAAACTACAGTTTTAAATGTAAGTTTCACCTTCAAGTTTAGATTTGTAACAAAGTTGGGAACAAATGCTGGCAGATGATGCTAAGAGGTATAGATTAAACGAAAAAAATTGGTTCCAGGGACAACCCACAACAATAAAGGTATAGTGGGACATTTTGGAAAATAAATGTAGCTTAATAGCATAGAAATTTTTGCTCCCACCCTTGCAGTCCAAACCCACGCCTCCTAAACGTATAGACTAGATGACCAGAGGCAACATTACTACAATACATCTAGAAACGTCATAATACAGTTAGTAAAAGTACTAAAATACACAAAATTAAAACAGTACCTGATTAAATGCTGCTACTGTAGTTGAACGACTCCTAAAGTTACACAAACTACATAATTACATGAGTTCCTATCAAAACACACCAAAATCCAATCACACCATTTTCCTACTTGTCCACAAGAAATTCTGTGACCATGACATCATCTTTGACTCCAAAACACAGATAATAATTTGGGTTTTTGCTTTGTTTTGACAGGGTTGCCAGATAGAGTTAAAACTGTCCATTTGATACACTTGAAAAACATGGAACCCACAGCAGGATATGACTATATTTAATTCAGGGCAGCAAGAAGACAGAAAGAGTAACTCTGGTTCAGTCATTAACATTTTTTGCTATTACAGAGCATCTGTCATCGTTTATTCGTTATAGACTCTTCGACACAAACTCATGGCCATGAGTCATAAGAATAAATAAACCAAAATTTGATGCCACTGGCAATGTAATTACTCTACTGTATTACTCATTTTTCTCAGGAAAGAAAATCACAGTAATGTTATATAATGCGTACGGAACTGATTATTACTCTGTCTTACTGGAAGTCCCTTAAAAAGTGAAATGAGTCAAAGTTGACTCAGTCATGTTAAAGCTTCTTCTTTCCCACAAAAATGTCTGCCGATCCAGCAATCCAGATGTTCAATTCTTACTTTTACACATTTAGTATTACTTGCACCACAGTTTCTGAATGATGTGCTTTAAAAATAGGGTTAATAATAAGGCCCAGGGTTAATGATCAAAAATTGGGGTTCTAGCAGTAGCTTTGGCAAGCTGCTATTGTTGGATCCTTGAGCAAAGCCCTTAACCCTCTTTCTCTGCTCCAGGTGTGTTATTACATGGCTGAACATTAGCTCTGACTTGCTAAGCTAGGATAGCTAGCTCCATTTTTAAATGTCCCTTTTAACAGCAAACACATTATCAAAATAATATTTATGGATTTATTGGAAAAAACAACCTGGACTTACTATTTGCTGTTTATTCTTGGTCTTACAGGTGCTTTTTTCAGAATATTGACCAACGATTATTCAATTATTAATGTTACTATCGTAAATTAAGTTAACTTGGGGTAGTGCAGTGGTTACAGTGTTGGACTGCTAATTGAAAGATCAGGGGTTCAATCCCAAGCACCACCAAATCACCACCACTGGGCCCTGAGCAAGGCCCTAACACCTAAGTGCTCAGCTGTATAAAAGAGATAAATGTAGGTTGTTCTGAATAGGGACTTCTAGCAAATCCCAGTAAAAGTAAATTACACAACATGTGGGTTTGCTAAATTAATGAAACATGATGACTATCATAATGTAATCTTTAGACTTAACACTCAACAGATCCTAACTTTTGGAACCCATGTGTAAGATTTTGGAGTGCTGTATTAAATATCACTCTACTATCATCATCATCAACATTATTAATTTATCTTCTATACTCGCTCATTCCCTAATTCGGGGTCACGGGGATCTGCTGGAGTCTATCCCAGCCGTCTCTAAAAAGGCGAAAGGCAGGAGTGGTACACCCAGGACAGGTCGCCAGTCCATCACAGGGCCACACACACTTACACTCACTCCTATAAGCAATTTAGAATCACCAATCAATCTAATATACATGTTTTTGGACTGTGGGAGGAAACCGGAGAACCCGGAGTAAACCTACACAAGCACAGGGAGTACATGCAAACTCCACACAGAAAGGCAACCGCACGGGAATCGAACCCGGGACTTTCTTGCTGTGAGGCAACTGTGCTAATCACTAATGCTGAGGTAAAGCTAATCCAAAGCCCTACTTAAGACTTTTAGGTACATTTTTTTTAGATTATTTGTTGCTCATCTGTGTATATTTACCATATATTTATTATTTTTATATGTTAGCTTTAGGGCAGCACAGTGGCTTAGCAGTTAGCACTGTTGCCTCACAGCACAATGGTCCCAAGTTTGTATTCCCATTTAATTTGTTGCTACAATGCCAAACTAAAAGAACAAACCTCGAATATTAATTAGGATTTGCTGAGTTTGATTTTAATGTCATTTTAATATATCCTTAATATAAGTGGAAAAAAGGCCCACCAAATTCGAAAAACAGTCTAGCATATGAACAATGTGACTGTGTTATTTCTGTATAGAGTAGAATGTGCCAAGAATCTCTTCTCATCACTGGTAAGTACATAAAATGTGATCCAGATGTTGACCGTACTCTGCTTCTGATTAAAAAAAACCCCATTGGGCTTTAAACCAGATCAAATACTAGCACTTCATACTGTATATATTTCACACACCGAAAAAGGCATAAGGGGCTGGATGAAACCGAGGGTTTGGTGCAACTATGATTAGAGATGTATGATATACAGTACAGGGGTGGATTTTGCAATGCACTGCAGGAGTCAATTCAACGTTCAGATTGCACTCATGTGCACTGTGTATAGATTAACATAGAAAACATCTCCACAGACTCAGGGTCAGTGCAAGTTCACCAAACATAGCAGGCAAACTGAAAGCCGGGATATTCAACCCACATTCCATTTTAGCCACCCGGGAATACGATATATATTCGCTCTGCAAGCAGCGGCCGATCAGTCTGTAGAAAAAAAAAAAGGTGTCATCTGATATCATCCATGTCCTGGAGCTTTAGTTGTTTTTTATATCTGCTGGATTTCAGAGCTGTTCCAACAGTTTCACTCCAAAAAAAAGATGCTATGGTTTATCCTCGTCAATAATGATTAGACATCATCCATAGCCTTTAAAGCTTTTTAAGGCATTTTAGTCTGCACAGTGTTTCAGTGTCATAGCTAAAACTTCTTCATAGAAGTCGAGGACAGATGCTGGATCATATCCCTGTAGGATCAAATTGAGAAGTGTGACATGCTCATGCATTTTGCACGGTGGCACCCAACCATTTGCGTCATATTAAAATACTATTCAGGGGAATAGGCATCAGAAATGGAATATATTCGTGACCGTTCGACTGAAAATGATTTAAATAACAGGCAGGTAATAGGATGTTATAGAAATGACATCTTATCTCAGATCTCTGCTGCGTTTTTTTCCCCTCCTGAAGGAAACCTCAGGTATTTCATCGCTTTGTCATCTTGGCTCTGAGTGCAAATTGCTGGTTGATAACACCATGCATGATTCTGACACATCAATCCTGTTCCTGAATGTGATAGAAACCAAAACTAAGTTTTTCACATTTTAACAATTTTAGCGCTGCATGTTGTCAATTACTGTGAATTTTCTAGTCGTTCTGACCATTGGTTACCATCGTAGTAGTGAAATTACTGTCCATCGGTGGGTGGCAACTAGCAGTGGGGGCAGTGATGGCTGAAATGATTAACGTTCTGAGGTGTTGATTGGAAGACCAGGAAGACCTGGGTTTAGGTCCCAACATCGCTAGTCTGCCACTGTTGGGTCTTTCAGCAAAGACTTAACCCTTAACCCTTCCTGCTTCAGGGGTGCTGAGTCGTAGCTGTCCCTGCACTCTGACCCCAACTTACTAAACTGGAATATGCGAAGAAACAAGAATGTAAGAATGTAAACTATAAAGACATTTAGAACTAGGGGTCAATCTTGACATTCGAATAAAGAGTTCAAAAAGATATTTTGGAGTTTGTAGGACTAATCAATGCAACTCCACGCTCACATCTAGTCAGCAATGTCAGTGACAATAATGTCACAGGAAGACAGGAAGTTGACACGTCTCACTAAAGATAAATGGTCTCTAGTTGATATATCGTTGGGAGTCGCTGTTTGTGTAAAAGTAGCAGAAGTGTTTGGGCAGTAAACACCAAGAATACCCATCTATGTACTGAGTAAAAGGGGAAGTGGTAGCTCAATGGTTATAGTGTTGGACTACTGATTTTAAATCCCAGCCCCCCGAAAAAGCTACCACTGCCGGACCCCTGAGCAAAGCCCTTAGCACTTAAATGCTTAGATGGTTGGAGCCAATATATGTAAGCCGCTTTGAATAAGTACGTCCACCAATTACCAAAAAATGTAAACATAAAATAGCCTCAAATGAGGACTAAAGACAATTTCCTAGAACCACCAAGCCACCACTGTGCCCCTGAGCATGGCCCTTAACCCTCAATTGCTCTGTGTGTAAAAGAGTTAAATGTAAGTCGCTCTGGATAAGAGCGTCTGCCAAATGATGTAAATGTAAATACATAAACTGAGGGGTCCAGAGCTCAGTGTGCCAAGTCATTTCACTAACACACACACACACACACACACACACACACACTATTTTTATTATTCTGTCACACAGAGGTTATGGAGCTCAGGATTAAAACTTAATGCCACTTCACAATAAATCTTTACACTTGGGTATGACTTGTGTTCCTGACACCAAACAGAGGTTAACTATTATTAAGTCCAACTATTTTTAAGGTAAGACAATGGGGCTGTTGTCTCTTCTTGTTCTGCCCGCGCGGTCCCAGAAAACAAAAAACTAATTCAATTAACTTACTTTCATTGACTAAATCAAACATGGTATTTTAAAAGGCCTCAGAGGTCCCACACAAACAATATCATGGGTATTTATTCAAAAACAACAAAACAATAGCCCATATTTAGCAACTGACTCATGTTCAGGTGGACTGAAGGCTTGCAAAGGTCATCATCCCCTGATATTGTATTCATATTCCCCTGGGTTTAGTAAACAATGCCCGGAAACGCTCTCGTGCCCCATTATACGACCTTGACGGAATTTCATGGCTTTTTTTTTTTTTTTTTTTTTACATATTTCAGTATAGTCTGATCTAATTCACAGGAATCAGACCTGTAAAGCAAAGACTGATGCAGTACAACACTAAACATTTTATTAACATAGTTTACTACATAGTTAACTACACTGGCTACACTGCCAGCTTCAATGATTTTTTCAGGTATTTTGTGAAGTTTCACAATAAACAAATCAATGCAAAGAAAATCTGATTACTGAATTAAATTACTGTTTATTCCTGAAAACCTCTTTGTTACAGTAGTAATAAAACAATAGACAATAGGTGTATGGATGGATCGGTGGACAGATGGGGTGGATGGACAGATAGATAGATAGCTAGATAGATAGATAGATAGATCTATGGATGGATAGATATAGATAGATAGATAGATAGATAGATAGATAGATAGATAGATAGATAGATAGATAGATAGATAGGATGTAGGGATATGGATGGATGGATGGATTCTATAGATAGATGGATGGACGGGACGGACAGACGAACAGAACAGACAGACAGATAGACAGATAGACAGATAGATAGATAGATAGATAGATAGATAGATAGATAGGTGTATGAATGAATGGATGGTTTCTATAGATAGATGGATGGATGGATAGATAGATAGATAGATAGATAGATAGATAGATAGATAGATAGATAGATAGATAGATAGATAGATAGATAGACGATAGACGGACGGAACGGATGGACGGACAGACAGACAGATAGATAGATAGAAAGATAGATACATAGACACATAGATAGATACATAGATAAATAGGTGTATGGATGTATGGATGGATTCTATAGATAGATGGACACGACGGACGGACGGACGGAAACGGACGGACGACAGAGACAATAGACAGGACAGAGACAGATAGATAGATAGATAGATAGATAGATAGATAGATAGATAGATAGATAGATAGATAGATAGATAGATAGATAGATAGATAGATAGATAGATAGATAGATAGATAGATTTGTTAATTAAATTAAGCTCCCCCCAGTTTTTCTATAAAAATGTATTAATAATAGAAGAATCATATAGCTGAAGATAACATTAGCAGACAGATGTTATAAGGGATTATATTACCAGTAATTACATTGAGTTTGTTATTGTGCTACTAAGTACAGTTGGGCTCTCTTACAGAAGGCAGCCTTAAGCCAGACATTATGCTTAATACAGAGTGCCAGGAAGCGGTAGGAGCTGTTATCACACTGAGTAATACTATTAAGCAGGGTTAGTCACACTTGACAGTGTTACTGTCATTGCATGCCATAACATCCCTACAATCTATGATTTTATCTGCGCCCAAGCTGTTCACATGACACATGGAAGGATGAGTTTGCTCCGAAGACTCTTTCCAGCGTGTGATAAGAAAGCATCGTGATTGGATGTTTGTAATCTGGTCCTGCTGAGCTCGGCTGTTGCAGTGTTCTGTGATTACCCTGTCTTTGTAATCACTTCTCCTGATTACTGAGCCTTGTACAGGCTTCAACTTCTCACTAAAATGACCCACGGCCAAGTCTAGGTATTTCTTTCATAGCCTGTGACCTGGTGCAATATTATGTGCATGAATAAGTCGTACAGTATCGCCATGGCAACGGTCCAGAGCGTAACAGATGGTCTGAGCGTGCTCAGTAGAGGCTAAAGAGGGATTGATGAGACCCAGAGGGCGAAAAGTGGGTCAGGATTATCCTCTGTACAGTCAGATGATGCGGGACGCTCGAAATAAACACATACATGCAAATTCCCCGTGAAGCAAGGATGTGCAGGATGTGCATTTGAATATATTAAAAAGATTATCTGCAAGGCTTTTTTATAACTGTGAGAAAGGGGGGAGGGGAGGGGGTTCTCTCAGAGTTTAAGCCCTGAGCTTGTTGCATTATTCAGAAAAAATAAATTAAAATTAGTTCACAGGTTTTAGGCTGATTTACAGGTGGACAGATAATATATATATATATATTTATATATATATATATATATATTATATATATATAATATATTTAATTCCAAATAGAGCAAAAAATACTTCAAATCTAACACTTTAATGCGAATAGTGCACATTTTTGGTTCAGCAGGAAAATGCTTTACTATTTTATACAAAGGTTTTTTGCCGCATTTTCAGCGTGTTATTTCAGAGTAAATAATGTACCTGTATTAGGCAATAATTAGACATTATTTTGACAGCTGTCATTAGTTAATAAAGCCTGTAAACACACACAGAGTTAGTGCAATCATTTTCTTTGTAAAAAGTCTATAAATCCTTAGCAGCAGCTAAGGACGACACCCCGTTGTTAAAATTGCAGACTTTTGTAATGTAAAACCCTGACTAATTCAGCCATTGCTGTAGGATTTTTCTTTTTATCCATGGTCCACAAAGAGCTTGCAAAAGAAGGATGTACAAAATCCCACTGTTATAAAGTATCGATCGGGAGATGGTCCTACAAAGCAATTTCCAAAACATTCAGTGTGCCATGGAAAACAGCAAAAGCCATCATTATCAGCAGGTGGTAAAATTGGGTCACCACAATGACGTTACTAAGAACAGGATGTAGGAATGGCTTAATTTAATGCTTAAAGTGTTGAAATCATGATAATAGACATGTGATCGAGTCGGACCCGATGATGGTTTGGGATTTTAATCATCCAATCCACCAAAGTAACAACTTTACAGCACAGCAATGAGTTGAGTGACACCATATGGATCGTGCATGTCCACCCAAATTCTTTTAATTTATAAGGAAAGATAATATAGGACAAAATAAGATAAGATAAGATAAGATAAGATAAGATAAGATAAGATAAGATAAGATAAGATAAGATAATATAAGACAAAATAAGATAAGATAAGATAAGATAAGATTAATTCTTTATTTGTCCCAAAGAAAATTCTTTTTCCAGCAGCTGCTTATTGGAAAAAACAAGTACAAAGAATTAAAAAGAAGTAATTGAGAAAAATAAAATGGAATTTAAAAATAAAGAAATTAAATATAAAATATAAATAAATATAATAAAATATAAAATATTGATTATTTTTACAGGAAGGTGCTAAAATTGTCTGTATTGTAAAAGAATGTTATTGCTCCTATATTATACCTATGGTATCTCTAATAAAAATAATATTGCACATTGAGTTGTATTGCACTGTACTGATATTGTAATTGTACTAATTAAGGCATGAGAATTTGGTTATTGTCCATGCTGTCATCAGAGCTCCCGAATAAAGCAGGAAGAGTTTGATGGCCACAGGTAAGAATGACTTCCTGTGGCGTTACGTTGTAGACTTCGGTGGTCTCAGTCTGCGGCTAAATGTTCTCCTGTATAACAGTGTGGCATGCAGGGGGTTATAATCTTTGATTCATGCAGGTTAACGGCCCCTCCAGGATTTTTTTCCAGAGCAGAAATGAACACAAAATCAAGACTCCACAATATTTCACAGATTTGGTCCATCAGCACAATAACAATTTAGCCAAAGCTTTGTTTGATTCAAGTCCATCCATCATGAATACACTATCAAGAAAGTAATTACATACAGTTTGAAGAGTTCGAAGAATCTAGTGCTTATAACTTTGCCAATTTGAGCCATATTCTGCAGAAAAATCCTAGCAAACTATAGTAAAATCAGGAGTTTTTGTCTGCAACACTCACTAAAAACCTTAAAATTATAGCGGAACTGCATTCAGACACACTAAATAGACTAGAACACCTTAATGTTCCAGGAAGAGCTTTCTGAATTGGAAGACATCAGACATCAACAATTAACATGTCGGTCAAGACGCCACTTCGTCTCGGTTGGTTATGAAGCTTCTTCACCGAAGACCAGAGGTCACATGGCATATGGTCAGTTTCCCAACAAGCCTTTAAAAGGGAAGATTTTTTGAGGTTATTTGGCGCTGAGATTACTGGACCCTTTTTTTCATCTCAATGTACTGCATTTCTTTTTCAAACCAACTATAATACATGATTTGGAAACACTTGGGAAGTGGTAGCGCAGTGGTTACGGTGTTGGACTGCTAATTGGAAGATTGACGTTCAATTCCCAGCACCACTAAGCTGCCACTGCTGGACCCCTGAAAAAGGCCTTTAACCCCTAATTGCTCAGTTGTCCAAAAAGAGATAAATATAAGTCACTCTGGATAAGAGAGTCTGCCAAAATGTCGTAAATGTAAAACTGTTACAAACTGCTGACACCAAAAAATATCCTTCCATAAATGTTTATGAAAACTTTGCTGTCACTTTTTTGTTGTTGAATTACCAGACATTTATTAATCTGTTTATTAATAAGTAAAGGAGGCACCTGTGTGGTAGCTGTTACTATAGAAACAATAACGTACTGTATTAGAACAAATATAACGCTGGAATTTGGGTAATTGCTGAATCTACTTTCAGACTTGCTGTCCGTAAATTGCTGTTGTGTTTACATGTACAGCATTTGGTAGACGCCCTTATCCAGAGTGACGTACATTTATCTCATTTATACAACTGAACAATTGGGGGTAAAGGGCCTTACTTAGGGGGCCAACAGTCGTTGTTTGGTGGGGTTGGGAATTGTACCCACAATCTTTGGGTTGGTAATCCAACACCTTAACCATGAGCCACTATTTCCCCACTTATTTAACAAGACGAGACCCCATTCATTCCTAAACATAGCTCAGGGGTGGGCAATCTCGGTCCAGGAGTTGCAACACCTCAACCAACTAATAAAAATCTTGCTAGGTAGACTTGAAACTTACAGGTAGATGTGTTGAGGTAAGTTGGAGCTAAACTCTGCACACCCGCAGAGCCCTCCAGGACCGAGATTTCCCACCCCTGACATAGATCATACTGCAGATCTACTATCAGACTTTACATTGTATTACTTTCACCCAGTAGTTGTGTAGAAATCCAGCTGGAGACCCCTAAGATGATTCTGACACGACAAATAGCAATAAAAAGGAATTATGAGCATTAGAAAGAAACCTGAGAGTTCAAAACTGCAACCACGACTCCTCTGGTAGCCAGTTAAAATATATTAAATTACCATTTCAGTGTTTGGTATCAGTAAATCCTGACTTCGTCTAGCTGTATCGTACTCCATCCCTAAAATTAATCGTTGGGGTTTTTTTTTTTTGATTTCCTGAAAAGTTCACCTGGGAATAATGGGATGCTTGTTTTGAGTCTCATTAGCATCATTCCGAGAATATGGAATTTAATCCCATGGGATTTGGAAGAAACACGGTTTTATAATCCGCAGCACAATTCGATGAGGAAAAGTGAAACAAGGGTGTCATCATTTAATCCAAGACAAAGAGAGGAAATCATGAGCTGATTATCTTTTTTTTTCTTTTCTTTGTTTGGTTTGTATGTATTAAGCTTCCATAAATTCGTCATTGAAATTAGGAACGTGGCTTATGTGTGAATAATTCATTGAACATTCTAGCAGAAAATAAAAGAGATTCTGTAAGGCATTTTTAAAGCCTTGTCAGAAATACAAATCATGGGCAAACCTGTTATAAGTAATTACATTTTCACACTTAGGGCTTATTCGTCAGTGGAAGCTTTTTACATACATAATGCATTTGCTTCAAGAATGCATTTCCTCTTCAATGAGGATTTGTGGTTTAAATACACAGCCCTCTTGATTAGAACAGCGTCTCATTGGTATCCTAACATAAAACAAAACAAAGTCAGGCAGAGGAACATAATCTTTGTTTTAATAATCAGACATACATTAGTAAAACTAATATTAACCATAAGTGATGTGATTTAGTTTTCAGTTTTAGTCGACGGGAGTAATAGATATACCGTACGCCATAAAAAGAGCAATGCATTATGCTGTAATATGATATACAGGGGAAAAAAACACACACTAGCTGTACGGCATATAAACGGCGTATAAATCATCGAAATGTTGGCTCGAAATGTCTTTTAATTGCATATCATATGATTATCTTGCCACCAAATGTAACTCATTCAAGCATAAATCATAGAAAATGCATTACTGTATATGACACCATAGCGTGCATTAAATGAAAAACAGGGGAATAAGTAGCGCAGTGGTTAACATATTAGACTGCTAATTGGAAGATTGGGGTTTAATTCCTAGCACCACCAACCTCCCGCTGTTGGGCCCCTAAGCAAGGCCCGGAACCCTTAATTGCTTGGTTCTATAAAAGAGATAAATGTATGTCGATCTGGATATATTGATGCAGTGATGTCAGCTTATTGCAGCAGAAGTAAATCTAACCACCGGAGTTATTTTCATTGTCATATACCTGCTTTATTCCTCTTGTACCCTATCAATTCGACAAAGATTATCAATTATTAACTTTGTTACATTTAACCTGTGGCTTAGTGGTTAAGGTGTTGGACTGATACCAGAAGGACTGGCGCACTATGGGCCCCTGAGCATGCTCAGTTGTATAAATAGGAAATAAATGTAAGTCGCCCTGGATAAAGGCGCCTGCCAAATGCTGGGAATGTAAATTTACATTTCTGGCATTTGGCAGAAGTATTTATCCAATACTACTTTTAAACAACTGAGTCGTTAAGGGTTAAGGACCTTACTCAGGGGCCCCGCAGTGGTGGTGCAGCTTATTGGTGCCGGGAATCCAAGCCAACATCTATCGATCAGCAGTCTAACACCTTATCCACTGCGTCACCACTTCCCCGCGTTTAGACTGATGCATCACGATTTGTCTGTCAGATCGATGATCACTTATGTCAAAAAATAGTGATTTTATATACATGTTAAAATAGATCTGGTCTTGAGGGTCCCATTCATAATAACAGCTTTGTCGGGTTAGATAAAAACGAGTGTTCACCAAGCCAGTCCCTGTAAATGAGTTATTACCCTAGAAACAATTAAATATTAAAATGAGGCTGTTAATAGCCTATAAATCTGTAATTTGCAGCCGTAACTACTTCCAGCTGCTGTTCGAGAAAATAAATCAACACCTTCATGCAACAGAATCGACTGTTGCTTTAGTTCAACCTTGTTTTTGTAATTCTCCTGAGCATATTAACAATTAAGAGAGAGAAAGAAAGAGAGAGAGAGAGAGAGAGAGAGAGAGAGAGAGGAGGAGAGAGTGAGAGGAGAGAGAGAGAGAGAGAGAGAGAGAGAGAGAGACTTTTTACTTTTAAACATCATTTATTTTTCAATTCATTTTATATATGATAAAAGAGGTTGACTTAATCATAAAGAAAAATCATAAAAAAGAGAGAAAGAGAGAGAGAGAGGAAGAGAGAGAGAGGAAGAGAGAGAGAGAGGAGAAAAAGGAAGAGAGAAACAGCTGGAAGTTCTAGCCATCTGCAGCAGTTGCAGCATCCTCCTCTCTTCTTCATGCAGCTTGCAACTACAACCCACCATTCATTAAGCAGCATCACACAACACGAGCCTCTGCTTTTCAAAGCACTGAGTCTGATTTCACATCTGGAATTTAACCGATGGGTTTAATGTGCGTTAAAAACCCCAACCTAAAAACCCCTCAGCGGACAAACAGCCATCGGAACAGAAAAAAAAGCCGCCAATCTTACCTGATAGGGCAAAAGCAGCGATCAGAGCGAACTGGACAGCCAAAGTGAACATGATTCTCTCTTTATCAACAGATTTAAGCGGGAGAAATAATCCAGAGTCCCATTTATCGCTGCGAGTTCATCAGGCGGAACATGAAAAGTGCTCTTCGGTTCAGGCAGGGATGCGCTCTACATTCACACTGGATAGAAAAGCGCGCTCTCTCTCTCTCTCTCTCTCTCTCTCTCTCTTTTACGCACACACTCTCTCTCCTACACACGCTCTCTCGCTCTCTCTCTCACACACACACTCTCTCTCTATCTTTCTCTCTCTCTTCTTCTCTCTCGTTACGCACTCTCTCTCTCTCTCTCTCTCTCTAGGCGCACACACTCACACACACACACACACACACTCTCGCACTCCCTCTCTTACGCACACACTCTCTCTTTTTGTTTCTCTTTCTTACGCTCTCTCTCTCTCTCTCGCACACACACACACACAAACACACAACGCCTCTTCTACGTCTCTCTCTCTCCTCTCTCTCTCTCTCTCTCTCACACACACACACACGCTCTCTCTCTCTCTCTCTCTCACACACGCACACACACACTCTGTCTCTGTCTCTCTCTCTCTCGCTCTCACACACACACACACACACACCAACTCGCACACACACACACGTCTCTCTCTCTCTAACACACGCAACACACACTCTCTCTCTCTCTCTCTCTCGTCTCTCTCTCACACACACGCTCTCTCTCTCTCTCTCTCTCAAAAAAAAGTCAAAAAAGGCTTTATTGGCATGACCATATTTACAGTTACATTTTTGCCAAAGCACAAAGGAACAAATAAACAAATTAAAGACAAAAATATACAGAAAAAGACAGTTGTGAAATAAATAGAGGTACATTGGACAAACAGGGCTGTGTGTGTGTGTGTGTGTGTGTGCGTGCGTGTGTATGTTACTGACTGTCCCTCAGTGTGCGACATGCGGAGACGTACTGCCCTGCTAAGACACAACTCTCCTTCTTTTCCCCCAGTAGGAGGGGCAGTTCGTGAGTGTGGGGTAGGTTGATGAACTGGGGGTGAATTAATTCAAATTTATTGAAGTATTTTTCTCGTAGGTCTCTCCTCTCTCTCTCTCTCTCTCTCTCTCTCTCTCTCTCTCGCTCTCTTTTACGCTCTCTCTCTCTCTCTCTCTCTCTTTTACGCACTTCTCTCTCTCTCTCTCTCTCTCTATTTTACGCACTCTCTACTCTCTCTCTCTCTCTCCTCTCTCTCTCTCTCTCTCTCTTTACGCACACTCTCTCTCTCTCTTTCTCTCTCTCGCGCTCTCTCTCTCTCTCTTTGTGCGTGGGCAACGCTGAACACAGGACACCGACATTAATGAGCTACAGGTCACAATAACTACAACAGCCAGCGGTTTTTGACAGTATTTGCTGACTCTTTTCCTTGGACTGTTTTTAGCTGTTCTTCCCCTCTTCTTCCTCTCATTGTATTTAAGTTCACGGTTGTTTTTACACACTGCCTATACCTGAGTCTGTGGGCACAAACCCACAACCCGACAGCATCTTATTACACACCTTTAAACACTTTATTCTCTGACTTTACATAGAACCTTAACCTGGATTCAGTAAAACATCTGTATGTAAAAAGGGGCGGAGTTAAAAGAATGAAAGGGTGCTGTGATTGTCAAAATGTTTTTTTTTTCTCTTTTAACAATGTAATAATTGTAACAAAACTTTGGATTATTTTTTTATGAAGTAGAATATTTTCAGAGGAAAAGAAATAAATATTATTTAACAGAAATAGTATCAGAAAACGGTGCACGTTGAATATTCCGGATATGGAAATCAAAGACAGCCCCCAAGCTTATATACCACGCCCACTTTTCTTTGCGTAATAAGATATACTGTAACTAGAGTTCAAGAAATTTTATTATTAACTAATTTTAAAAATAGTTTATTATTTACTGGTAAAGTTTGTTTAAAATAATGAAAAAATGTTTTCTGGGGTTTCTATGCCATTGCAAAAAAAAAAAAAAAAAAAAAAATAAATAAAAAAAAAAAAAAAAATATAATATAATATAGATATATATATATATATATATATATAGTATATATTAACAAATAATTTTATATGTGTAATTATTTAGCATCATTACTGTTTTACTGTTTATGGAAAAAAAAAGTCTGGTACATCCATGATGTTATGATATTTAATGCCACTAGCTCCCCCTTGTGGTCAGGGCGTGTTGTTACAGATCATGTTAAAGCCGTATTACATTTTTGGCATTCATTCTCATTTTCATTTGCGGCATTTGGCAGACGCCCTAATTCAGAGCGACTTACATTTATCTCTTTTATACATGCTGTGCAATCGAGGGTTAAGGGACTTGCTCAGGGGCCCAACAGTGCCAGCTTGGTGATGCTGGGAGTCGAACCCGGGTCTTTCAATTAGCAGGCCACTGCTACCACTGTGCCACCACGTTCTTACAATATATATAAATAAATGTGACTCACCTTTATCTCGTATTTATACAACTGAGCAATTGGGGGTTAAGGGTCTTGCTCAGGGGCCCAACAGTGGTGGCTTGGTGGCATAATTATTACACTTACAGAAAAGTGACTTTTTTTGCAAGTTTGTGTTCTTATGGCAGAGGGAAAGTAGTGGCCCAGTGTTGACCTGCTAACCGAAAGATTTCCAGCATCAGCAAGTCAAATAATTCTGGGGCCCCTGTGCAAAGCTGATAAATAAAAGTTGCTCTGGATAGAGGTGTCTACTAAATGCTGTTAATGTAAATAATTAGAATTTCTATCAGTTTTGTTATTTTCAGTAACTTCTTTGTCCTATAGGTGGTAGAAAGGACTCACAGCCTATACATTTATCTCTGGGTGTAAGGGGGAAAATGTAAGAAAACCTACACAGAGATGGGAAATTCCATGGTGACAGAAAATGGACTGAGCTATAGACTGAATTGGATGCCTGGGTGGTGTGAGACAGCAGCGGTGTCACACTGTGTAGTTTTCTTTTCCCTTTTTTTTATTTTAAAATGTTAGAGGTTAGCCCTGTTGACTCACAACAAGAAGGTCTCACGTTCGATTCCTGGGCAGGGGCCACGCAAGCACATGTTCTCCCTGTGCTTGCATGGGTTTACTCCAGGTTCTCCGGTTTCCTCCCACAGTCCAATAACATGTATGTTAGATTGATTGGTGATTCTAAATTGCCCATAGGAGTAAGTGTAAGTGTGTGTGTGTGTGTGTGTGGCCCTGTGAAGGACTAGTGACCTGTCCAGGGTGTCCCTGTCCTGCCTTTCTCCCCTTCAGAGACGGATGGGATAGACTCCAGCAGATCCCTGTGACCCCGAATTAGGGATTAAGCGGGTATAAAAGATGAATGTATTTAAAATGCACGTTTTATTTGCGGAATGTGAATTAAAGTGAATAAAATGTGATTAAACTGTACATTCCTGACCTGCTTCAGTTTCGATATCAGTTTCTGTCCCATAGCTGTTTTTTTTTATTACAATTACACAAGCAGAATGAATTAATACTGTGTTTGTGTGTGTATTTGTATGATGATATGACTAACTTATGTACATTAGCATGATGATACAGGAACTGTTTAAAAGATTTAGCCTTTTAATTCAATCCGGAAAGGCAACCGTTCGTGTCTACGCTCTACATTTTATGTGGGTTGACAGGTTCTTATTTTAGAACACTTTCAGATGCAAAATGCTTCCCTTCAGATCCCCCCTGTCATTACCATCACACAAGGGGAATTAGCAATGCAAACTAAAGAAGTGGAATTTATTTAGCTGCTATCTGTCTGTGTCATATCAAACACAGAAGATTTTTTTAAGGGTGCATAAAGCTGGATATTTCAGATGTTCATGTTATTGTGCAATAATACAAGGCTGGCATGGACAACCTGTTTGCAGTACATCATTTCTTCTAACAGACATGTGTTAACTCCGTTTCAGTCCTGGCTTAGTTCCAGCTGAAACCTGTGAATACCTCGCATGGAGTGGTGATTTCTCACAATATCACATGAAATTCAGTTAACTTACAATAAAAGTATCAGGTTTTAATGATAGTTCATACAGTGGTGTGTAGTCCAGGTCAGTCAGTTCTTCTCTGCTGTTCTAAACACTATCAGAATCACTGACCTACATTTACAGCCTAAATACTAATATTTGTTCCATTAATTGTATTAATTTATTCCAACAGTTTATTCTCTTCATTTCGTAGTGTTTCTCTTGCTGCACTGCTTCCAGTACGTGTATGTGGATGTTAGATTTTTTTGTCCAATCAGATTTCAGTTTCTCTGCGCTGCCATGTTAATCTAATCTGCCTTCAGAATCAGTAGCGGAATTCATGGAACTTACACTATATTAGCAGTGGCAGATTGCTGATTGGTTAAAATTATTAAGAACTATTTAATAGGATTATTTAAGATGGCTCAGCATTTTTCCGTCCTCTGATTGGTCGATCAGAGTTAAAACTGTTACAGTCTGTACGGTAGAATTAGAATTTTTAGGCCCGCAATGGCTGACGGAGGAGGAGAAATTAACTTGGACTCGGACAAACTTAAAAATCTGTTTTAAGGCGGATTTTTCTGGAAATGTTCTGGTAGATGGTGAGGAGAGTTCGGTACCCTGAAGATAACTAGTTTGTCTCAGTGTGGAAAGACTTTATTTCCCACTTCCAGACCAGCGGCGCCGACCGCTAACACTGACTTACAGCCTTTAAATGTCTGATATATTTTATTGATATCTGTAATGTTTTTGTGATGTTATATTAATATTAAGATAAATATTGATTCTGAAACTGCTCCAGATGTTGTAGGTAGGGTACAGTTGTGGTTGTAGTGTAGAGGTTTGGAGTTGTGTGTTAAACGGGTTTCTCTGCTTTAATAAAAATGGTTTTTTATTCTCAATATGTGAAATGTCCTCTGTCTCTGTCTGTAATTCCACGCCGTGTTATATTGTGTGTTTGTTTAGTATTGATGTGTTTCTATAATTGGGATGTGATAGTGGGGGTATTAAGAAGTGGATCAGTCGGGTAAATCCACACTGAACGCACAGCCTACCACTTGAGACAGTGTCATGCTGCATCAGCATTTGTACCTCTTAAATTTAGTTGAAAAATAATTGAATGCTGCAAAATACAAAAAAAATTATATTTTGTGGCAACGGTTTGTAAAAGACACAATTATAGGTGTGCTGGTAAACGTTGTACTACCAGCGTTTGGCCATATAGTGTATTTAAAGGCAGGGGGTATTAATAATTTTTACTTTTTAAGTGTTGTAAGTCCTCAATGGCCGGATAGCTTTATGTTAATTACCTCGAAACACATTAACACATAAATATTAACCCTCTGTTTTATCATTTAGCTTCTCCTGCTTTCCTCCAAAGACATTCTGGATTAAAAAAAAGCTAAGAAACATAAGAAATAATCGACTTTCTTTATTTTTTCAGTACTTCTGTTACACTGTTCTAAACATGTCTGGTAACAAACATGTCAAATTATAGTCCAAGTGTTTTTGTTTTTTTTAAAGTTCCATCAAAAAACAAAAATAATATGAAATAATCAAAATGCAGACATTTGTGTAAATAACTTGATGTATATTCCAAAAATATTGCATATAATATATTGCATAATATATATAATTATATATATAATATAAATTTTTACAATAAATGTTTTGCTTGATTGGAATTGTACAATAAAAATACAAACAAGTGCAAACTGGAGTCAGTTGGAAAAATGGACACCAAAATGGCATGTGTCCACATCCAACAGACAATATGAAAGGGGCGGGGCTTGTTGGGGATAACAGACTACATCAACATGTCCAAGTGAAATGCTAATTCGTAGAGTTTCCTGTGTTGGGCTTTTAAATGAATGTGTTTTTATACAATTATTTTTAAAAAATGACTTTTTACGATTTATTTTGTATTTCGTTAATGAATATATTAAAAATATGGTATAACCGATTAATGTTTAATTGTTTAATGTTGGTTAACAGTTGTGTAATGTTTAATTGTTTGATGTTGGTGCTTTAATAACAGACGACAAAGTTTCTGATTCTTTAAAACAAAGAGAAAACGAGAGAGAGGTGATAAAAAAATAATAAAAAATGGATATTCTTCTAATAAAGACACTGATGCAGACGGAATAATACAGTTATAAAACATTCTATATGCAAATTAGATTCTGTTTCTGGGCCAGTTCTATATATTAGTTTATTTATATTTCATTATTTTTTTTCCCTTTTTATTTCAGTAAAAAAATTATAAATTGTTTAAAATGTATTGAAAAAAATCTGTGGTATTTCCCAACTGTAATTCTGACCCCCATCTAACACGTTGGTTTGGTCCACTGCAGAGCAGGCGAGTGGGTGTGTGAGAGAGGAATGCAGCACTGCAGCATAGAAATCTCCAGACTGATCAGGGATCTGCTGTAGAACACACATCTCCAGAACCGTTACACACAGCTGGAGCTCTCGTTCTCTGTTTATTTGGTGGCCGGTGCCCTTTGGAGGAAGACAGCGGGAATAATGAGGCTGCTGAAAGGACAGGTTTGGCATGACAAATGTTTTTCTTTGGGAATTACTAAGAATACACATTAGCTTAGGTGTGTGTCAAATAGATATAAAGCTCATTAGCTGGTAATGATGGATTCTGATGCACGCACTGACCTTATCGTCTTACTCAAATGCAAAATTTACAAATGTGACTTTTTATTCCCTGGAAAACTCTGTATTGTTTTCTAACCAGTGAGATTGACTTGCTTTTTTTCTCTTTTATTCTAATTCTCTCTTTTTTAATATGGTTCTCATTTTTTTTTTATCAATGTACAGCTGAAAACACACCTACTTGTATGGACTGTCACTTTGTCAGGTAAGAAGCTCTTAATAACGCTTCAAAAGCTTGGAAATGCTTTTAATGGTTTAATGGAACGTAGTTTACCCCATGTTCTATAGGAGCAAAAACTGCCCCTTTCCTGTCAGTCTCCCCTAATCAGACTGGGAGGTCACAAAACAGTTCTGCATCGTATGGACTGAAGTTTATTTCAGTGGCACAAATAATTAATAGGAAATGATCCTTTTGCCCGGGTATCACTGATTATGGTGGCTTTTTGCCTTTGGGGGTGAAGTATTGATTTTAATCTTTACCCTGTGTACAAAGAGTTTCTGTATTTACCCCCGACGGCCCCTGTTTAGGCGGATTGGCATCTTAGTTCTTTGTGTGTTGGTGGTGGTGGTGATGGTGGGGTTGGAATGGAATAAGCAGTACATAAAAAGGATAAATAATATAAATATATTGCACGTTTCTCTATGACGTGCTAATGAGTTTGCACTCAGAGCCACTGGATACCCAAATCCCTGCTGTGAGTGTTGCTGAAATCCAAACTGCCACCCTTAAGCTAATAAATCGTGTGTGTGTGACTTTTGCTCTTCAGTTTTAACGAGGCCTATTCTTTCCGACGATAACGATGACGATGACGACGTTGACGATGACGATGACGGCGATGATGAAATGACCGTGTGTCAGGAGGAGGATAATGACCTCAGAGTGACCTGCCCGCTGCGACCAAAATCAAGCTACCACACTGAGTTTGAGTTCTCGATGTCCAAGGGCAGACGAGAGGTCATTATTAACACCAACGTCTCAGGGACGATGCCCGATCCTAGCTTTAGGCACAACACTTATGTGGAAGAGTTGGAACCATATGGGTTTAAGTTGACCATGATGCGCTTCACCCTCACAGAGAATACAACGTTTATCTGCAAAGTGACCCAGGAGGACAAGCGACTGTTTGTTGACGTGGGTATGTAGCTACTAATTGGTGTGGTGTACTGCAAATGTCTTTGTTTTATTGTGTGTGTATGTTTTGTTACTGTATTTATTTGCGAGTTGAGAGGTTTTGGGCCACAGCAACGCAGCAGAACAGCTTGAACACATTTTGCTATAAATTCTCTATAAAAGTTTCTATAGTGGGTGTTTGAATGGAAGTGGTGAAGAGCGCTGTACTGTGCTCTTCTGATAACGACCATAGCTTATGATTTAGATGATTGTCATCCTTATCAAATTGTTCAGTAAACCCTTATGGCCCATGGAGTCATACTGGAAAAGATCAGCAGATGGCAGCACAAGGATGCATGCACAGTCTGGATTTAGCTATATCTTACTGCTAACTGACTGATAGATAGATAGATAGATAGATAGATAGATAGATAGATAGATAGATAGATAGATAGATAGATAGATAGATAGATAGATGTAGTGGGGTATCAAACAGTTTTGAGACACTTCAACAAATGGCAGCACAAGGCTGCATATACAGTCAGGATTTAGCTATATCTTACTACTAACTGATAGTATCAAAAAGTTTCTAGACACAAAAACAGATGGCATCTATCTATCTATCTATCTATCTATCTATCTATCTATCTATCTATCTATCTATCTGTCTATCTATCTGTACTATCTATCTATCTATCTATCTATCCATCTATCTATCTATCTATCTATCTATCTATCTATCTATCTATCTATCTATCTATCTATCTATCTATCTATCTATCTATCTATCTATCTATCTATCTATCTATTTATTATGGCCTTCTGCTGTTGTAGCCCCGAGTTGCTGCTGCCACATGATTAGCAGAGTGGCCACGGACACAACTACATAACCCCACTGTATGACTTTTTCAATTTATTTGTTCGGTGTGCCACCCCAAGATTTGCTGTGACCTTCTTTGGCCCCTATTAAAAGTTTCTGGGGTTGCCACTGAAGAATATCAGAAAGGACCATTCCATTTACGTCCAGGTGTTCTTATTAAGTGGGCAGTGACTGTAAATATTTAATGTTTTACACTTTTGTTTTTCAATATTAATAATGTCCCATAGCGTCTGCCATTTTTAAAAGAAATGTTATATCTTAAATCATATACTTCCTGCTTTTCTCTTTTAGATGCCCTGCAGCCCTGCTGTGCGATCAGTGTGTTTCTTCATAGTTACCCTTGGCTGTTGAGTCTCCTTCTTCCTCTGGGTATTATTAAGACACTGGAAGCCCTTTAGTCATCAGTCTGAAGCACAGCTGTCCTCTGTCAATGTATCAGTGTCTCAGTATGTCAGTGTCCTATCAGTGATGACAGCCTGGGAGGGAGGAAAAAAAAAAAGGCTACATCATTATAATTTTACAGCACTATTTTAGATGTACAGTGTCAATAGCTGCCTCTATGATGGTGTCTTTTGTCACGTTTCATGCTTTACCAGGCTATTAAAAACCTGCTACGGCTGCGTAAAACGATCATGTTCTCAGTCTTTAGATCGAATTTAACTGTAGCAGCTTTTTGTGATGAACCTTTGCGATAAAGTTACTAGACATGACAAATCATTCAGGAAGATCAAATTTTCTTTTCTTTTCTTTTTTTTTTTGCATTGCTAATTCTATTTGTTCAATTCGTTGATGCTAGCTTAGCACTTGCAGCCTCATATTAATATATCTGTTATACAGAATCGTTGAAGGCGTACAGAATTTTATGAATATAAAAATTTATTGAGTGTTTTCTTTTGTTTTTTTTTTGTTTTTTTTAATTTAATTTAATTTATTATTATATTTTTTTAAATGTTGTGTATGTATCTTCTGAAAATGACACTATGGCTCTGTTCCAATACCCACACTATGCCCTAAGGTCTATTTTGGAAGTGCACACTGTATTTGTCAGTGCACACTGGAGACAAATGCAGAATTGGGACGGTTTAAGGCGTATCACTCATCTACATCAAAGGTCATTGCTACGTCATCGTCGGGACACCCTTTAGACAAAAAATGGCTGTGCGCAGTATAGGGGCAGCACGGTGGTTAGCACTGTTGCCTCACAGCAAGGAGGCCTGGGTTCGATTCCCGGCTAGGGGTTTTCCTGTGTGGAGTTGCATGTTCTCCCCATGCTTGTGTGGATTTACTCCGGGTTCTCCGGTTTTCTCCCACAGTCCAAAAACATGTATGTTAGATCGATTGGTGATTCGAAATTGCCCATAGGAGTGAATGTGTGTGTGGCCCTGTGATGGACTGGCGACCTGTCCAGGGTGTCCACTTCCTGCCTTTCGACCTTGCAGAGGCAGCTGGGATAGACTCCAGCAGATCCCTGTGACCCCGAATTAGGGAATAAGCGGGTATAGTGAATGAATGACTGGATGAAAGTACGCAGTTTTGCCACTAAAAAGGATAATTACTTGAATAAAATTTTACTTAAACTTATCTTTCCTGACGCTCTTCCCAAAAGTCCGCCAAAGCCACTCACATTTCGTCCATTTTTTTTCTTTTTTAAAATGTCATACCATCAGTTGAACTTTGGGTAATATCCTTAAGGAAAATCCTTAAAAGTGCATTAAGGGCACAAGTAGCTCTCCAAAGAAGCTCCCCTTAGTGGTATCGTGCAAATGAGGGGCACAGGGGTGCGAGTGTCAGTATTGGGACAGGGCCTATATATTACATTAGAAGACTGGAATTTTTTGCACCCAAATGATGGTTAATGTTTAATTAGGAGACTACAGTACAGTTAGATTAGACAAAGCAATAAACAAAGATATGTAGTATGTAGCAAAAATTAGAACACTGCAGCAGCAGTAAAAAGACACCAGTGTTTCATAAGGTTTTATATGTTGGGGTACAAAACGTAATACCCAAAAGTCATTAAAAAGTTATGAGGCTGGTGTCGTGGTGTGGTGGGTTAAGGCACTAGCACTCATGCGTGCAAGGTATTGTGCTCCAGTAAACCTGAGTTCGATTCCCATTCCACCTTTCTCACTCTATCACACCCATTTCATCCCTCTGTCCTATCAATAAAGGCTAAAAATGCCCCCCAAAATATCTTTAAAAAGCAAATTCTCAGTTCGAATGGTTTTTTTTCTTTGGTAATGTTTACTCATAATGTTAATAGAAAATGTATTTTTTTTTTTTTTTGCATTCGATAGCCATAGAAACTGAACAGTACAAAAGTGCTTATGGTTTAGTCTGATTACCTAAATTAAATCTATGCTCATTAACCAGCAACCAGCAACCAGGGCCAATTTTTCTTTTTCTTCTTTTCTTGTTATTGTTGTTTTTCATTTTTTTAATTGTATTTATTTTTGTATGTGTTTATTATCAGCTTTTGCACTGTAGCTGACATTAAAGGATCTCTTTACCATTCTGAATCCTGCATTCATATTCTACTTATAGATTTCAAATAAACAGTCTGGCTATGAGTCATATTTCTGCACTGAGAGGCTACAGTGAAAATCTGGGTTTAACCAGGCAGGTGTACAAATATCAACATCAAGAGGGCTATTTATACTATTTTAGGTTGTATTTAAGTTGTTTATCTCCTCCACGATTACAGTACTGTCTTAAGATGAAGTGTCCCGTCATTTTCAGGGTTTTTTTTCTTTATGAAATAAAATATTAGAAGGTGTCCATGCTAAATGATACAACAAATGAAAGGGGGCAGTAAGGGACTATGGAAAAAGGGCATATATTATAATATGTAAGTATGTAAACACTGACCAATCGCATCATGTCAATCATACAGAAAAATTAATACTTGGTACGTATTTTACCAGGAAAAGTAGAATCTATTCAATTCAATTCAATTCAGTTTTATTTGTTTGGCGCTTTTTACAATGGTGATTGTCACAAAGCAGCTTTACACAATTGAAGAAATAATGAGATAAAATGAAATCAGTTTGTCCCTGATGAGCAAGCCGGGGGCGACGGTGGCAAGGAAAAACCCCCTGAGATGAGATAGGAGGAACCAGACTCAGCAGAGAACCCATCCTCATTTGGGTGAAAAACAAGTAGCAGGGATTATGTGGTTACACTGTGTGTGTGTGTGAACAATTTAAATCATTAGTCCTTAAAGAACAGCTGGAACGTCTTTATGGCGAAGTGGGTCCAACAAGTCCGGGGTGGAGATGGGGTCTGGATCACCGGCAGCTCTGTTGCATGGATAGTAACTCAACAGTAAGAGAGAAAGAAAGAGAGAGAGAGAGAAAGAGAGAGAGAGAGAGGGAAAGGAAGCAAAAAGAAGAAAAAACAGTTAAGTGACAATGTAGTCACACGGCCTGGATTGATTAAATGAATAATCCAGAGTAAAGCATGGACTCCGGCAAGACTAACTAGTTCAGCATAAGTAAAAGGAGAACCAGAGGGAAACACAGACACGAGGCTCCCTGATATGTTAAGCAACCAGCCGCTCTCATCATCAACACCGGTGATCAATAAAGAGAGGGGAAGACAGCATCTAAACATACCAGATCATCATAATACTCAACACCCATGAGTCCCCCAGATCTGCTCCTTTATCTAAGGGGAATCAATACAAAAGGCTTGATTAAATAAGTATGTTTTTAACCTGGACTTAAACACTGAGACTGTGTCTGATTCCCGACATACATAGGGAGGTTATTCCATAGCATAGGGGCTCTGTGAGAAAAGGCTCTGCCCCCTGCTGTAGTTTTTTATAATACGCGGCGGTACTGACAGGCAGCCTGCCATCCTTTGATCGAAGTAGGGCGTGGCGGAACGTAAGACACTAGAAGTTCGCTTAAGTACTGCGGCGCGCGAGACCATTTAGAGCTTTATAAGTTAACAGTAGTATTTTAAAATCGATGCGGTGTCTCACTGGGAGCCAATGCAGTGTGGATATGGACCGGCGTGATGTGCTCGTATCTTTTAGTTTTTAGTAAGGACTCTCGCTGCTGCTTTCTGGGACTAACTGAAGTTTATTAACGCACCTAGTTGAACATCCAGACAGTAAAGTGTTACAGTAATCCAGCCTTGGAGTCTAAAAATCACACCCAGATCTTTTACTGTTGCACTGTCTAGGGTTAAGGTGTGATCAGGAAGCTTACTTTTAGCTACCTGTGGTCCTAGAACCAGAACCTCCGTCTTGTCAGCGTTAAGCAAGAAGAAATTGCAAAACATCCAATCTCTTATTTCCTTCACACATTGCTCAATTTTATTAAACTGGCCTTTCGCATCAGGCCTTGATGAGACGTATAACTGTGTGTCATCAGCGTAACAGTGGAAACTGATATCATGCTTACGAATTATGTTTCCCAGGGGCAGCATGTAAAGAGAGAAAGAAGTGGGCCTAAAACCGAGCCCTGTGGAAACACCATACTTTACAAGGGAGCACGCAGAATAATCACCATTTAAATCTACAAACTGGTAGCGATCGGTTAAATAGGACCTGAGCCACGCAAGAGCTGTTCCTTTAATTCCTACTGATTTTTCTAATCTGTGAAGAAGAATATCGTGATCTATGGTGTCGAAAGCCGCACTAAGGTCAAGTAATATAAGCAACGAGACACAGCCTTGGTCGGATGCCAGTAAGAGGTCATTAGCTACTTTGACCTATGCCGTCTCTGTGCTGTGTTAAGGCCTGAATCCTGATTGATAAAGTTTTTTGTGTATGTTATTTCTTTGTAAATATGAACATAGCTGCTGCGCTACTACCTTCTCTAGGATTTTAGAGATAGAGATAAACGGAAGGTTAGATATCGGCCTGTAGTTTGACAGCTCATTTTGGTCAAGGTAAGTTTCTTAATTAAAGGTTTAATAACTGCTAATTTAAAAGATTTGGGACATACCCACTGCTGAGAGAAGAGTTAACTATGTTCAACAGGGGTTCTGATACTGCCGGTACAATTTGCTTAAGAAAGTGTGTTGGTATAGGATCTAACACACAAGTGACGGTTTTGTGGAAGAGATGAGTGCGATTAGGTTTTTCTCGTCCAGAGGAGTAAAATTTTCTAAACTCTGATCTGATGCGGTTAGTTGTTTATCAGAATCATTCAAAAGGTCTGGTTTTAAAGCGTGAATTTGAATTTCTGCCTAATGTTTGCAATTTTATTATCAAAGAAGTTCATGAAATCCTCACTGCTGCACGCAGTTATGGTGCAGGTTTCTGAGGTCGTCTTATTCCTAGTTAATTTTGCAACGGTGTCAAATAGAAATCTAGGATTATTTTTATTATTTTCAATAAGGTTAGAAAGATACGTTGATCTAGTTACACTAAGAGCTTTTTTTTATAAGCTAGAATTCCCTCTTTCCATGCCTGCCTGGAAAACCAGCTATCTAGTTTGGCGCCATTTACGTTCTCTAGTTTACGGGCACTCTGTTTTAAAGAGCGTGTGTGTTCATTATACCATGGAGCGAGTTTCTTATTATCTTTAATTATTTTTCTGTTAACTGGAGCCACGTTATCTAACGTATAGCGGGAATGCGGCATCTATATATTCAGTCGCCTGCTAAAGTTCTGTTGGATCAGACGGCGATCCAATGACAGAAGACAATTCTGGAAGATAATTAATAAAGCTCTGAGCAGAAGTTGATGTGAGTGTATTTTGTTTAAAGCGGTTAGCGCGGCGCTACATGTGCATTATTAGTATGACGCATTTTAAACGATATAACGGTGATCAGAAAAATAATTCGCACTGAGGAGTTGTTACTATATTACTTATAATTATTCCGAAAGATAATATTAAATCTAATGTGTGACCTGCTTTATGAGTGGGTCCTATTACACACTGATTTACTCCCACTGAGTCGAGTAAAGACATAAATGCTGCTGTTCTCAGCGGGTCGTCCTCTGAGTTTTCAAAATGAATATTAAAGTCTCCAGCAATTAGCGCTTTATCGACGGAGACAACCAGGTTAGACAGAAAAATCTACAAATTCATTAAGAAATTCGGAGTACGGTCCAGGGGGGTCTGTAAATAAGAACTAGAGAAAATCGACTGACTCTGCTTATTATTTGTCTCTGCAGATGTAAGGTTACTGTAGAGAGCTTCGAATGAATTTAAATTTTGTCCATGTTTCTGTACGATAGTTATAGCTGAATGCTGCAGGACTAGCTTCATTTAATGCTACATACTCATTCGGTTTAGTCCAGGTTTCTGTTTAAACACAAAATGTCAAACTCCAGATCTGAGATCATTTCATTAACCATAAGCGCTTTAGTCAACGATTAACTAGTCCTATTCTAAGACTATGAGCTATGTTGCAAGAAAAGAGAGCGGCTCCTTCCCGGATGGGATGGACACCGTCCCGTCCTAACAGGCCAGCTTTTGCCCTCAAAAGTTTTTCCAATTGTCAATGTAGCCCACACTGTTTTTCGGGAGCACCAGCTGGACATCCAGCGGTTCAGTGACCATAACCTGCTGTAAGCTATGTCACCACGTCGCCTTGGTATGGGGCCAGAGCATACTACGACA
This sequence comes from Bagarius yarrelli, assembly GCA_005784505.1. NCBI lineage: Eukaryota > Metazoa > Chordata > Actinopteri > Siluriformes > Sisoridae > Bagarius > Bagarius yarrelli. Next base: position 1,797,099 of record VCAZ01000082.1, on the reverse strand, counting down.
TAGGACATCGCCTTCGCTAATTTAAACACCTCTATGAAGCGAGCCTTACTATAGTTTCCGACTGTCGAAGGCGTATATCGTTTGTGATATCGTAATGATAGCCACATGCTTACACCATGTTCCACAAACACAGAGCATCTCCCAATCTAAGAATTCAATTCTTCAGTTCCTGGAGTTAGTGTCTACTATAGCAGGAATAAATAACAAAGCCATAAACTATCTATCATACTGTATATCATACCTAATGACACAAGCAGACAAATAGAGAGAGAATGGAAGGGGAAGAGCATCGACAGACCATATGACATGGAATCCTGGACTTTCCACTTTTATTGTTGAGCTAACGGTCTTCTGGGACAATATTATTAATAAAGCATACAAAAGGAAAAAAACTGCTCTATGCCACTCAGAGGCTAATGAAAGAGACTGGAGTGTGAATGTGTGTCCAGTGGAGGTTTGCTGCCAATTCTATTCAAGGCTTCTGAAGGAAATGGGCATCAGAGGGCAGTCAAAGAGGAAGCCCATCAAAGAACTTGCCACAGTCGCTGAAAAGGGCAGTCACTGGATAAGAAACAAAGGAGAATCAAGTGACCACTCAGTCCCCTGGCAATACACACTCAGCCAGAGGTGGCCCTGCCTTGGCGGAGGATGTTTAGTGATAAATGGCCAAAACACCCAATAAAGCCAACGTACATATCTAACGATGTGTTGTATATCTCACCAACTAAGATGATGCCTCAGTTCCCACGCTGACTTGTTTAGGATTAACAACTAGTCCTATTATAAGAAGTTTAAAATATACACCAGTACACCAGAAAAAAGATTGAGCTACTTTTTAATAAATATCTCTTTACAACAATTACACTGGTGTTGGATGACATTCATATAACATTTATAGAAGAAGTCTCCACTGGCAATGCTTTGTAACAGTCAGGACAATGGATTTTTAACGCTCTGCTGTGTTTTTGCTGGGCACTGTTGCCTCACAGCAAGAAGGTTCCAGATTCGTGTCCCCACCAGGCGTCTTTCTGGTCTTTAGTCCGGGTTCTCTGGTTTCCTCCCACAGTCTAAAAACATGTACAGGGGTAAGTGATAGTGCGTGTGGTTGTTTGTCTATATGTGGCACTGTGATAGACTGGTGATCTGTCCAGGGTGTAGTTCTGCCCAATAACAGCTGGGATAGACACCAGCAGATCCCTGTGACCCTGATTAGGAATAAGCGGGTATAGACGATGGATGTTTTTTTGCTGACAACTTTGTTATATTAGTTTCAAGGAAGAGAAAAAAATGTCCGCAGATTTTGTATGTGTTGTGGAGATGTTCTACACAGTAAATCTTAACCAATATTTGCAGTGGGTTTTTTTTTTTTTTCATGCTAAATACTTTAGAAATGTGTAATGTGTATTTCGAGTATACATACAAGACTTCCTAAAACTATTCGTGCAATAATCAGACAACTCAATAAATGTCAATCCTTTATTTCATACAAGTAAGAACAAATACACTAATACCCTTGATGAGTCAGTCATACCTCTTGGCTCCTCTAAAGTACAAAAAATTTCCAAAGGAAGTCAACACCAAAGCAACAACCACTGAATAAAACAGCAAGAGGTTATACCACATTAGGGGTTCCTACAGCTTTCATTCATCTAAAACATTCATCTACTACAGTACATTATGCTTAAAATCATATTTTCAGATTTCATTCCCTGCATTGCTGCCATGGAATAAGATTAATCAATAATTCCATAAATTAGCAGGTATTACAGAGCGCTGCCGTCAGGATTCTGACTAAAACCAGAGAATCTGATCATATCACACCGGTGGTCCTCACATCCGTACACTGGCTACCAATTACATCTAGAAATTGGTTTTTAAAGCACTGTTACTTGTTTTTTAAATCACTTAAGGTCCTATAGACTTATATTCCTAAGTGTTTTCATTCATTTTTGTTTTAATTTGTCTGTTTTTACCTTTGTGATTTTTTTTTTAATCAACTTTAATTTTTTAATGAATTTTAATTTCTCTTATTTAAAAGCACTTTTTACCACAGTGTATAAAAAAAATGTATATATATATATATATATATATATATATAGATATAATAAAGAAATGTAAGGGGGTTGTGACTGTATATATCTTGTATATATATATGTTGTGCATTTAGCTTTAAATAAACTTTAAACCTTTTTCCCCAGATGTATAAGATGTGTTTTTGAGTTGAGTGTTGCTTAAGTGGTGCACCCACACACATACACTTGGGGAACTGGTGGCTTAGTGATTAAGGTGTTGGACTGATACCCAAAAGAATGGGGTTCGATTCCCAGTATCACCAATCCACCACTGTGGGCCCCTGTACAAGGTCCTTAACCACCAATTGCTTTGTTGTATAAATAAGAGATGAATGTCTCTTTTGAATAAGGGAGGGAGTCTGCCACCAATGCTGTGAAATGTACACACACACACACTGATTTCAGAATTAGCAAATGTAAATATGTTTTTTATTTTATGCCACGTACATTCACATTTCTTCGTTAGCCTCGTTCAGCCATAATATTAAAAACCACAAACGTCAATTATTTTACCATTTGTCGTAAGGTTGGCCCTGTCTTATGTGTGTGTGTTATTAGTAAACACAGATTAGGAATGTAGAAATGTGTGTGTGTGCTATCAATAACATAAATATCAGTAACAGCAGCAGTATCAAAGCTTGCATATACATTAATCAATAGTGAACTGTATTAATCATATAATTATTAATAGTCACGCAAATTAGCCGACAGCAGGCACATAATGAAGTCAACGAAATTCCGGCCACATACATGTAGCACAATTGCGGAGGTTTTCATTGATAGGTTGAGTGACAAGAGAGTCGGACCATCTTAAAACCCTGGTAAGACAGCTAATTCGTCTAAAATGACGCAGGGCCCCAGTAGCAATAGTGCGCTTAATGAGAGCTGTAAGAGGAAGAAGAGAAGTGGGGGGGGGGGATAGGATAGAGGATGATAAATACATCCCTAGTTGACAAGCATGTAAGATTACCTATATTCAATTTGGATAAAATTCAAAAATAAAAATATATCAAAATATATTTAAAACACACAAACACACACAAGCAGTTATCATTACAAGGGGAAGTGGGAAAAATTAAATAAAAATAAAATAGAGTACTTACGCATCTTATGTAGAGAAAATAGGCCGAGTACAAGTAATAATCCAAAAACTACAATTAAGTGCCCTATTCAAGGCCTTAACAGTCAAGCCACTAAGGATGCCTTTCATATCCTTTATTAATTACAGCCATTGTTATAACTGAAATGTTTGAAGTGACGATTTTATCATTTAGAAACACTAATATTTAGGGAACATCAGTATGTCTTAAATCCCACACATGATCTTATTCCAGATCACTTGGAACCATGCTACAGTTAAGAGAAGCCCAGGCAGTGACCATGCCGGGTTTTCTGCACTAAGTGACCTTGAAAAATCGATTTTTTTACTCTTCCAACATTAACATTCAGCTTTATAACAATTTTTTACTTGAAAATGATATCAGCTGATCTTATTAAGATCCCGAATGACATACACACCACAGCCTAACATGCCATCAGGCCTAGATGAGACGTATAACTGTGTCATCAGCGTAACAGTGAAAACTGATATCATGCTTACGAATTATGTTTCCAAGAGGAAGCATATAAAGAGAGAAAAGAAGTGGGCCTAAAACTGAGCCTTGGGTAACACCGTACTTCAGATTAGTGCACTAAGTGACCCTGATAATCGATAATCGTTTTTACTCCTCCAACTTTAACATTCAGCTTATTAAGATCCCAAGTGACATACACACCACAGCCTAACATGGCGTCAGGAAGTACAAGAAGTGTTACATTTGGTCCACTTTTCACTATAGGTGCAGTACAGTTTTGGAGACGAATCACTCCTGGGCCCAAATCATCTTTAGCCCACATTATGGTGATTACAGAGGCATATTTAGATCACTGCAACATATAATTTATTAGTGAATAGAGTTAAAGCGTAAAGAGTAGACTACTTTTTTAAGTAGTCTAAATATACAGTACATAGGAATAGTCACATGACTAAACAAAGTGTACAATAAATTCATAATAGATCTAAAATCATTGTAATAATTATAGTAATTTTGTAAAAAGTGCTGAAATTGTATTATAAAAGCTTAGGGCAATACAATTATTGAGATAATTCTAAGATAATTTAATAAATAATACTAATTAATAAATAATAATAAGTAAGAAAAAATGGATCATTTTATAATTATATAATAAAATGTAAAAACTATGTCGCTATAAAATAAACACATGCTAAATGCTCATCTCAGCAACAACAAGACTAGTTTTCGGAGGTTCTAACTTTATTTTTCCGAACTTTCCATGGCAAGTACTTATATACCTGTTTTAGCTACAAAACCTTAAAATATATATATAATAATCTTTGATACAATGATTCCAAACAATAACAACAACCAACTCCAATCAAACAACAATCAAACTCAAGTTCAGTTTTCGTGATAAATATATATATATTTTTTACCGAAATGGCAAATATTGAGGCCACGACTTTGAATACATAAACCAAACAATGTTAAGAATTTTTAAATAAATAATAAGAATTTAGCTTCTGATTAAATCTGATTAACTTTAGCAACAAGCTAAAGTTAATATATTCTGCTATGTAAATATAAATTAATATGGTTAACTAGTGTAGAAGCGAGATTAACTGAGCAGTAAGTAATAGCTGATTTAGAACAAAGGTAGTTTTTTATTAGGTTATACTAATATATTACTTCTATATTAGTTAACAGTATTAATTTAAGTGTTAATGTAGTACTTTCTGCATAGTTAACTTTAACTACCGACCATTATTGTTTTAAAGTTTTTTTATGTCTATATATTTCTCTGACTGGAAATTAATAATAAACACATCCTAAGTTATTAAAGAAGCTAGAATAGCCACATGCAGAGGAAAAGTGTTCTTTAAGTGTCATTTAACAATTTAATGAAAGCTGTTATCATAAATAAGCATCTGTGGTTTGCACTGGATAAATAGGACCGATAAAATGACACAGCCGTCATATCTGGATCTGCAGCTGACGTCTTATTGACAGGTACCGCAGCACACCCTCAGAGGTCGAGTCCAGGCCTCGCGGATCAGATCTGTTTTGGTGGTAATCGTGGGATCTACACAGTATTCGACTGCTGGATTTAGTCTATGCTATACAGATGTTAACTTTGTAGATAAGTAAAGAATTAAATATCTATCTGATCTGTTTTATAGGTTAGTCTAGCTGCACGTTCGCAGAAATGAAAGTGAAAATAAATTCTTTTGTTTCATGTGGATTTTTGTTACATAAAAACCACAGACACAAAACGAGTGTTATGCTCAAATCCCTAATAAATATATATATTTTTGTCATGGAATTAAATATTTATGTTAAAATCCAGAAAGAAATACAAAAGTGAAGATACAATTAGTTCTTTTTATTCATTAGTAGACATTTTAACACAGTGGGTTTTATTTTTTAATTTTAACATTCATAAACAGAACGTTTTACAACAATTTAGCAGTCATGGAATCGTCCTTGTGTTGATTTTGGAGGAATTATGTCAATGATCTGAATGCGTGATGGATCCCACACACAATCTTCTTCCAGACCACTTGAAACCATGCCACTATTCGGAGGACACCAAGCAGTGTCGTACCCATGATCATGCCAGGTTTTCTGCATTGGGTGACCTTGATAATCGATTTTCTTCACTCTTCCAACATTGACTTTGACCCTTATAACAACTCTCTGGTGCTCAGGCAGCTCCAAAGGGTATCTACTGGCTTTATTAAGATCCCGGCTGAGGTACACACCACGCCCTAACATGCCCTTTGTAGATTGTTTGAAGCCGTATCTCATGATTTGTCGAGCAGCATGTTGAGAGGTGCCATGATACATTCGGTACACTTTTCCATTAGTAGGTTCTGACCGGCTTTCAAGACAAGGAAATCCTGGACCCAAGTCATTTTCAGCCCACATGATGATGCAATCACTGCAACTAGAGAAAATAAAATGAAACAGTGGCTGTAGAGAAGCCAGAGGAAAATGTAAAGTCTTTAAAAAAGCACAATCAACTCAAAGTATATTAGTAATAAGACTGAATATATACGTATACAGTACATACCTTTCCAAGTTAACCACAAACTGGGACTGAAATGTCTGTACCGATGACCTGGAAGATAAACCTTACAGATTGACAGGGTTAAAACTTTATTTTAGACATGAGAGAAAATGAGTTGGATGTATTGTGTGTACAGTGATAGTGATACTAGCAAAGATCCGAAATTTTTTTTGTATGAGAGTAAAAAGCAAAAAGTATTTATTATTTGCATGTTAAAATATCTGAACGTCACACGCATTTATTGATTAAACTCTTTATTCTTTATACAATCTCTTTACACTTTTCATAGTGAAATGTCTTAACCTGATACTACGCATTTAGTGATCGAGATCATTCAAATAAAAAATATCGCAGTAAAGGATTTTCAGTTCATTAGTAGTTACCTTAAAAAAAGTTGGTTTTGTTATTATCTTTACAATGAATTACACGTATGATATATTACCCGGTGGTTATTTATATAAAAAAAGACACTCGCTACTATATAATAAACGGCAGAATAAATATGAAACTGCTTACCTCAGAAACAACTTTACTCTTCTGACTGAGCCGGTTAATACAGGAAACTTTTAGAGGGTGTGTCCTGAAGGTTTTTTTCCTGTGTTTTACAAGTCAGTGTTATGAGGAACAAAACTGTACCTTACTATGATAAAAATGTTTTTATTGAGCGTTAAAAAACACGAACGTATTACATATTTTTCCTCCAAACAAAAATGATCAACCTAGAAAAATCAGGAACGATCAAAATGACAGATATAATAGATAATAAACTGTCCGTGCCTACTTTCAATAAAATATATATGTTTTTAAATCAAAGAGATTGTAACTAAGATGCATAAACATAAGAAAAAATTAAAAGCTAAGTCTATTTTTAATTCTTAGTAATTTTAGAAAACCCCTTCGAACTCTTTACTTTCCTTAAGTTTCATTTTCTCAGCCTGTAGCTTGTGGTTTTAGGTGTAATAAGACCTTGGTCCTGGTTTAACTAGACATTTTTAATATTACAGAATATTTTTGTTTGGGTTTCACGTCCTTGGCTATAAATGAAAATTATAGGTTTGTGCTTGCTTATGTATGTTACTGTTTAGCAACAGCTAATTCAAACAGGATTTATATAACTGACATACTTCATAAAATAATAATAATTATTATTATTATTATATTAATCATTAATTCATTTATTCATCTTTTATACCCGCTTATTCCCTAATTTGGGGTCACAGGGATCTGCTGGAGTCTATCCCAGCCGTCTCTGAAAGGGCAAAGGGCAGGAGGGGGACACCCTGGACAGCTCGCCAGTCCATCACAGGATTACACACACTCACACTCACTCCTATGGGCAATTTCGAATCATCAATCAATCTAACATACATGTTTTTGGACTGGAAAACCAGGAAACCAGAGTACCCGGAGTAAACACACACAAGTATGGAGAGAACATGTAAAATCAACATTTACTGTAAAACAGCAGCACACAGAGTAACCCAAACTTTGCCTGTTTTATCTTTGACACCAACTATAAAAGACACAGAATAAGAAATAAGTGTCCTTTAATATTTTGAATAAAGATTTTATTAACTGATAACTGTAATTAAATGTATCCCAATTATGTTTTTGAGTTTTATATGCAATAATTTTATCTTCTTTTTGCTTTTTGTTTCAAGAAATGAACCACACTGTGACCTAAAAACACCAGCATCACAGACTTCAATACACAAACTTTAATAAAGTACCTTCATGCTATTTTAGACTCATTACAATGGTTAGATATTGTATAAGTAAAAAGGATTTTATTTAAGTATAAATCTTAATATATATATATATATAATTGTCTCTGACTCATTTTCACTTTCGTTTCCTCAGCTTATGTTTGTGAAAGGTGTGGTTTTCCTCCCTTTTTATTCTAACTGCATTCTCTGGTCTGTTAATAACTCAATAAAAACGATTTACATCGAGTAGCAATAGTAACGCTTTTTGGTGGTTAACAGCAGATATATTCTTTTATTCTAGAAACTTCTTTCTGGTTAGCTATTTGTCCAGAGTAGGATGAATCAGAATCAGAAAGAGACTAGAAGGTTATTGCACATTTTGTCTAAAATAATAAACACAGACACAGTATTATTGCAGAGAAAAGGTACAGTTTTAAGTAGTAAGATGGGCTTTTTGGGCACTAGTTCAAAAACAAAACAAACACAAAGTTAAATCATAATGTTATACAGTATTTCCTCTATTTTAATGATTTCCCAGGCAGAGTATACACTGACATTCTCATACATGGTCAAACAGAACAGAAAATGGAAGTAAAGACATCACATAGTTTGGGAGTGAAACAACCCCCACTTGGTTAACTGCCCTTATTACAGAGCTTAAAAAAAACCCCTCCAGGAAATCAACATTTAGCAGACGACAAAAACAAATTTAGTAGTCACGAGCATGACTATGAATGTAAAAATAAGAAATAAGGCCTGTTTTGATCTAGCAATGGCTGTTAGATATGAATTTAGGCTAAAATGAATTTTAATTCCTAAAATTAAAGCAGGACCAAGTAGAAACGTAGAATAAAGTAGCATTGTATGGCACGTTAAACGTTTCCTTTGTTAATATTGTTGATAATTATGCAGCATTACTTTAACATGTTTTGAGAAGTTAATTTTTACTTGTTCATCTTTTTGCTTGGCAGGTGGTGAAATGTTTAGTATATTGTTGAAAAATACTTAAAAAAATTGTGCAGGAGATAGACCGAGTATGATAATGACTAATAAATAGCTAATTATAAAATATACATATTAGGAGTAGCACTAAAAAGAAGAAATAAGAGTGAGCTAAATATGATGTAGGAGAAGGAAAAAAGGAAAAAGAACAGGATGGTGTGCTATCAAAAAGTTTTACCAAAATATAACTAATCATAGAAGTGTGTGTGCACAAATAAAGTAGTCTAGTTGTAATACAAAATCAGAAAAACACAGACACAGTGGTACAGAGTGGAACAGGTTTATTGGAAAGCCCCATATGCTAATTAAGTGGAATAACATCAACCTCGTCGGCCGTGTGGCAGATAGGAGGAGACGGGGGAGGAATCAGACTGGATGATGAATCGTCAGAGAAAAACAACGGTGATGGCCTTGGGGAGACTGGTGGTGGAGGTGAGGCCCAACGAACCCGTTTGACCGGATTGGAGGGCCCATCACTGTTAGTGAGATCCGGAGGCATCACACAGTCAGTTTGGGTTCCTACATCACAGGTTCGAGGAGAGAAAGTTACACGCACAGGTGAAGTTTCGTTGAGTGTATGTAGATGGAACTGACGATGCAGAAAAACACTGATTTCCCCACTTAGACAGGCTAGCTGAGAACGCCACATTGGTCTTATGTATTCTCTACGTTCAGTAGTTAAGCGGGCTAGAGATAAGAAAGGAAATTTAATTGAGTACCACTGGTCATGATTCTTTCAATATAATAAACTCATAGAAAAATAGATAAGTAGCAGCTGTGTGTCAAAGTAACCTGAATTATTAAGAAGAATAATCTAAATAGGTGATTTTTGTTTTAACTTGAGCACTAAAATATATACATATATAACACTCACAAAAAAGAGGAGTAAGAAAAATAGAACTTACGCATTGCTGTGTAGAAAAATATTGCAGAAAGTCCACAAATTGAAAACAAGGCCTCGATTTGTGTAAGTGAGCAGAAGGTGAACAGGTTTATATAAGAACTGCTGTTTTTTTTTTTTTCAAACAAGAGGTCAGTATTCGGTTTTAATGGTAAATCATTTTTAAGGATGGATATCTTACAAAAATAATTAGTTTTAATGGTAAATCATTTTTAGGGATGCAAATGGTACATCATTTTTAATGAGGATATCTTACTGGGATAAGGGAAAAAAAAGAAAAATAATGGAATGAAAATTATTTTGTTAGTTAAAAACAAAAGGGGGGGGGCTGAAATTCGGCAGGTATAAAAGGGCAGGATTGACAGTAACTTTCTGCATTTGCCCTGGTATTGTACTCTGTTACAGAGGTCTTTACTTTGCTTGTGCCATTTATTGCTGAACAGACTGCCTTCTGTGGATCCTTTGAATGCTTGACGACTGCAATAAATTGGAGTTTTTTGCTCTTCTCACCTGGGACTCCAGAATCTTTATTTGTTTAAAAAAAAAAAAAGTTTATTATTTTCTTTGACAGTTTGAGTTAAAACATAAAGGTAATTGACTCAACACGAGGCACCCCTGCGAATGTGTCTGCTCGGAGACGGGCTCTGAGTTCCGACAATATATAGTCATGTGTTCTGTTTTATGCTTCGACTTCCAGACTAATTCTGTTTTTCCTCATAAGACAGACCAACAAAAAGGGTTTTTTTTATAGAATCAAATCAACAAAAATCTGTTTTATTAGCATAACATGTCATGTTATCAAACCATATAATCTACAGACATTACACATATAAAATAACAGTCTCAATGTCCCGAATTAGTACTAAAGCTAAATAAAAAAAATTACTAAGATACTACAGTCTTATATATGTTATTATTGTATTTGTTAAAATAAAAAGACAAATTAGCTACCTAACTAAATCCCTAACAAACTAGCTAAGTAAATAAGGTTTCCATTAAGTAGTATCTATTAACGTCTCCATCATTTGTGTGTTTTAAGTGTGTCTGGTTAATGCAAAGGACATAAACATTCCCAGATAACTAAAATATGTGTCTTTAGATAATATATGTCAGTTTAGGAGAAATGTTTTTTTAATTATTGTAGGGAGAAAAAAAAGCGTTACAAACACACTCACACACGCAGTAAAAAGTCATTTCTGTCAGCTTAGTATACAAGTTTATGGTGACCGGGAGGGGACATGTTGGGTTTACTTGATTTTGTTATGGCCTCAAAATATAAACCCGTGGGAATGTGATATTATGTCATGGACTGGAGATCATTTTGTCAAGGTAACGACATCCTTATGTGGTCACCACACGCGAAGTCATGGCCTCAAGATGCTATGTTGAGGGAATGACATCCCGTGGCCATGACTTCATATGTTGAGGGACGACTTGTAATAAACACTGACCTACATTTACACAATTAGAGCCTAAATTCTAATATTTGTTCCATTAAATTGTATTAATTTGTTTCCAACAGTTTATTCTCTTCATTTCGTAGTGTTTCTTCTGCTGCATTGCTTCCAGTATGTGTATGTGGATGTTAGATTTTTGGTCCAATCAGATTTCAGTTTCTATGTGCTGCCATGTTAATCTAATCTGCCCTTTAGAATCAGTAGTGCTGCCCATGGAACTTGAACTATATTAGCAGTGGCAGATTAATAATTGGTTAACATTATTAAAGTCTGATTCTTTAACCAAACCGGTCTCCCGAGGCCCACTAGCTGGCACACGATGGCATCAACATTTTTCCGTCCGCTGTTTGGTTGATCAGAGTAAATTTTTACAGCCTAAAACACGTCTGTACAGTTGAATTAGAATTTTTACTCCCAAAATGGCTGATCGAGGAGAAGAAAATTAACTTTTTCTTAGACAAGCTTTAAAATATGTTTTTAAGGCAGACTTTACGTGAGGAGAGGTCGGCTAACCCCAAAGATAACTAGCTTGTCTCAGCCCAAGAAAGTGTTTGTTAAATACTTCAAGACCAGTCGATTCCCAGGCAGGGGTCTTTCTGTGTGGAGTTTGCATGTTCTCACCATGCTTATATGGATTTACTCCAGGTTCTCCAGTTTCCTCTCACAGTCCAAAAACATGAATGTTAGATTAATTAGTGATTCTAAATTGGCCATAAGAGCGAATGTGAGTGTGTGTGTGTGTGTGTGTGTGTGTGTGTGTGTGTGTGTGTGTGTGTGTGTGTGTGTGTGGCACTGTGATGGACTGGCGACCTGTCCAGGGTGTCCCCTCCTGCCTTTCACCCTTTCAGTGATGGCTCCAGCAGATCCCTGTGACCCCGAATTAGGGAATAAGCAGGTATAGAAGATTAATGAATGAATGAATGAATGGAGGGATGATTTTCTGGTAATCATGATATTAGATAATATGTCATGTTGGACTAATTTGAACTGCATCATCACGTGATATTTAGAAAACATTTTAAAGATTTCTGGAATTTTTTGTTGATTTGCGGTCTGGATATATCTTTTTTGGGGTAGGGTGTAAGTGTATGTGAAGGGGGGTCCGCAAAGGTACAATCCCTGGTGGGCACCACAAAATTACGTGAACTGAACATATCCCCTCTCGGACACCGTAACAAATAAATATATTTAAAATTATATTATTTGTCACACGTTTAAAAACGTTTACTTTTTTATTAGTATATGGTAATTGGTAGAAAAATCTAATTCTAGTGTTATGGCAGTGAAATGAAATGTTAGTTTTATCAGTCGGCAAGGTTTCAGCTCATTCGCGAAATTACGCTGTACTTTTTGTCCCTCTGCGTAGTCCGTTTTGTGACGTAGATCAAAAACAAAATGGCTGCCTTCAAGAGCGCAGTAAGCGCCAGTGCCAGTATTTCAAAATCGGAATATTTAAAGCGCTACTTATCAAACAGTGAAGATAGCAAGAAGTCCAAAGAGACGAAAGTTAAGAAAAAACGTCCTAAAATCGCTGGGAGAGGGTAAATATTAGAAATAAATCGTCTAAATAAATAGCCCAAAGGTTGTAGCAGGTAGAAAGTTAGCTCTGATATGTAAATACTTTAAATAATGAAGGTGTTAATTAGTCGGTCTACCAAAACAGAAATGGTTTTGAAAATATATTGATAGTTTTTTTTTTATTTATTTTATTATAATATATATATTTATTATTCTTTGCAGAATAAAAATTGTTGATGATGACATTGACTGGAAAGAACTGGCTTTGAACAAGGAAGAGGAGAACAAAGATGAAGATGAAGAGGAGGCACCTGTGGTAGGTTAACTTTCTGTTTAAATATGCAGAAATTTTCCATCCAAGAACACCATTTTATGTCTGTACAAATATAAATAATAATGCACTTAGGTACGTGCCATTAACTTAAGAACCTTAAAATGTATTGATCCTATAAAAACACTTATCAGGAAACCCATTTAGCAGCCAACAATCCACTGACACTGAAAAAGTAAAACACCTTTTTTCAGAATATACAAGACCTGTCCGGTAAATAGGGGTGGGAATCTTTAAGTACTTTACAATCCGATCTGATTCCGATTTTGGGAGTCACAATCCAATTCCAAACTCGATTCCCAATCTACATTTTTTTACCTAATTCTTCTGCAGTGTGAACACGTGTTTACATCTTTACATTTGAACCAGAATTAAAGTTTCTGTGTTTTCGTGGGGTTTTTTTTGTTTATAGTTGGAATTACTGTATGACATCATCATCCATCTTTAAAAAAAAAAAGATGATTTAGTTTCATCAATTTTCTTTGATTTATTAAGTTCAGTGTTCAGGATGAACTGAAGCTCTGAATGAAACATGGAAACGTACACACTGTACATCATACTGGATTGAGACTTGCTCTAGGAGCATTTAGAAAATGATTTTATTTTCAATATTTGTTTTTTTCAGATTGCAGAAATAATAGATGAGCGTCCAGATGAAGTCAAGCAACTTGAGATCTTCAGAACTGGTAACAAGTGGAAAGTTCTAGGAGGTGAGATTTAACTGCAAGTCACATGTATATGAGAGAGAGAGAGAGAGAGAGTATATCATAGTATAAATATTAAAAAGGCCCTATTCTTGTTTGTGCACCCAGGGGAATAGAAAATACAAGCTGCCCTGATGAAACTGATATTTTAGTAGCTCTGGTCGTACTCAAATAGCAAACATCAGTCCTGACTTATTTTTGTGTAAGACACCAGTAATCATTTATTATAAAATTTGATTACATTTTTGATAAAAACAAATAATAAAACCCAGTTGTATTAAAAAAGAAGCCAAACGTTATCAACCAGCCCAATGCATCTATTTCCTGTCGGGCAACTCTGGGCAGGAACCCGCCCGATCTGGCAACTCTGGCTGCAGTCACTTAAACTAGGAAAGCAGATAAATTCATATCTGATCCGTTAAAGCGCACCTACTATATTGGATCCAGTTATCAGATTTCTCTGTATAATGAATATCATACTTACCTATTAAAGCTCTCCAGGTTCTCAGTTTGGCAATTATAGTTTAATAATCAACTCCACATCATGTTCTGCCTTCGTTTGTTTATTGCAAACCATAACCCAAGTGTTTCATTCCTTCTACTAGTAATGGGAATTGTGTCTTTTATGTTTATGCAGCCACAAATGATGAATCCCAGGAAGTTTCGCATCCAGAAACAAGGTAGTTAAGGGTTTTTTTTTTGTCTAAACAGCTAACATTAAACTGTTATTAATAAATGTAATTTTTTTTTATCAATGTTTTGCACTTAAATTTCAGAGAACACCGTAACACTCCTGATATTTCGCCCAAAAGGAAATCCCGACATGACTCTCCTGATATTTCACCCAAAAGGAAATCCCGACATGACTCTCCTGATATTTCACCCAAAAGGAAATCCCGACATGACTCTCCTGATATTTCACCCAAGAGAAAATCTCGGCACGACTCTCCAGACCTTTCACCTTCCAGACACAGAACAGACACCAAGCCTAGACGGCACGACTCCCCATCACCTTCTCCTCCCCGAAAAACACAAAAACTCCATCAAAAAGGTAAATAAATTATCATCATCTTACTAGAGCTGGGCGATACAGCAGAAAAAGTTATCACGATATAATGTTAAATATCATTTGGTATTGATAATTTTTTAAAAATTTTAATAACCCAACCCTGCTAAAGACTGACTTCTCCACCATGCTAAATGGCAGCAATTCCATGGCCATGTTTCATGAAGTTCACCATTGCATGGGCATTTCTGCAGAGTACCACTCCATTGTAGAGCGTCTGTGGCTTGTTTGTTGAAATCAGGGCGGTCTATGGCATAGGCCACATAGGCAGTTGCCTTGGGCGCAAAATGACTGGGTGCTCCTACAGCCGTATATTAAGCAAAAATATTTGCCAGTTAACAAAATTTCAGTACTTTAGCCATTGTGCGAGTCTTCCAGTCTTCTTCTGACAATAAAGCTCCTTGAACTTGAACTTGAACATTCAGATGACACAGCCAGCTGCGAGTCTGACACAGCCGGGCACGAGTCTGACGTAACTTTTGTTTAAGATCTTATTTGCTGTTTGCTTGTCACTGGTGTCACGCTCCTTTAATAAAACATCTGATTGGCTGTTTAAGTTTAAGGGAGGTGCACGCAATTTAATGAAAAAGCAAGAATTATATTCATTTTTTTTTTTTTCCCGTTACAGACAAAGCTGTACCGTCAGTAAATTTTATTACCGTTTTCTCGCCCAACACTTTTCTTACTATACCGCTGTAATCAGTGTCAATAAACAGATAGATGTTCAATCTCTCTTACAGATTCTCCACAGAAGTCTAAATCCTCTTCAGCTGGACGCATCCCAGGCTCAGACCTGTCCCCAGCACGAAGACGCCCTAATACTAGACAGGACTCAGACTCTGATCTGTCTCCCCCCCGTAAAAGAGTACAGGAAAGCAGGGGGTCTGAGTCTGACTTGTCTCCTCCCAGGAAGAGGCCACAGGACAAACATGGATCAGACTCGGATCTCTCTCCTCCTCGTCGTGCTCAGACGGTAAGCATGAGTGCTGTGTATGTGATTACAACAGGCGGTGTTAGGACTCCATGAGTGGTGGCCTAACAAACTGTAGCCAGATTCTCTCTCTGGTGTAGTTGTTAACTCGTAATTCCTATGTTTGAGAAATAGGAAAAGTTAAATTTAAAAGTTAAAGTGTCTGTTAATTATTTTCAGGAATCACATACTGTTGCTTTTGAGGTTTGCTTAATCCATAAGATCTGTCCCAACCTTAAAACTGTTTCCTGGCAGTCATTTAATTAAGATCTAAAAGTATGTGGTGATATTAATGAGGTGATTCATGGTTGAAATTCCACCCAAAGCTCATATTTGGTCGAAAGTCTGATGAGCTTCATTTATTACCTCTGTTACAATGATTAAGTGTTTCAAACCTCTGAAACTCAACTTTAATTAATTCTTTGGGTTTTTATTTTAATAATATGGCTGATTAAGTTGTTTAAACTAGCTTGTTAACCTTTTAACTTACTAACAAAAAACATTTAGTGGAAAGATTAATAAAAAACCCACTACACTTGTTTAATGTCAATATTTTTAAATATAAAACTTGTGTTCTTAAATATTTAACGTCTTCAATGAATGAAAAATAACTATAAAGTAAATTTTGTATAAGGTGTGATGTTATAATTCATGTAAAATAAAAAAAAAAAAAGGATCAGACAGGCACCGTTCATCTCAATTCCAATTCTATTTTACATCCCTACGGTTACCCTTTGCCCATTTGCCCTTGAAACAGAGTGACAAGTGATGAAATAACATTCCCCTAGGAAATGCGACACCACGAGTACACCAGTACAAGTCATGTTTCTTTGAAGAACATGACAACAAAATATAAAGAGTAACAGGTGATTGATTGTCAGTAGATTCCTTATTAATATCCAAAATTCTTACATTTATAAATCTCCTTGGTCGCTTGGGTAGCCATGCTGCCGCTGTAGCTGTTGTATCTTGGGTAATTTCTGATATCTCTACATTTGAGGTGTGGACCCAAAAAAAATCTTCATTTAAAAAGGTCAAACCAACCAAAAATGTTTTGATTGATTTTTTTTGGGTCCACACGTCAAACGTAGATTTTGGAATGTGACTGGGGAATTTGTGTTTAGCTAAAATAACATTACCGAGATCAGGCATTAATGTCGTGTGAGGAGGTCTGGGGTGCAGTTTGTGTTCCAGTTTATTCCAAAGCTGTTCAGCAGGGTTAAGTTCAGGATTTTGGGCAAGACACTCAAGTTTTATCACACCAACGTTATTTTAGCTGAATAAACACAAATTCCCACAGTCACATTCCAAAATCTATTGAAAAAAAAAAGACTGCTAATTGGAAAATCAGTGTTCGATTCTCAGCACCACCAAGTTGCCACTGCTGGGCCACTTAGCAAGGCCCTTAACACCCAATTGCTTAGTTGTATAAAAGAGATGAATGTAACAATAAGGCTCTGGATAAAGACGTCTGCCGAATGCTGTAAATGTATTGTGTCTTTCTGTTATGCTATAAAAATGAATCCCTGCCCTGTCCGTTGGGTTCTCTCACAAATATTGTCTAATTTTCAGGCATCGGGGAGCTGCTATCAATATGGGGGGCATTAACTGGTTCCTCATCGATATGAATATATTAACTGTTTCAGGCTGGAGTTAATTTTTAATGTTTATTTTTACTTTTTTTTTTTTTTTTTCCCTAATCTTCCCCCTTGCAGAAGCCTCAGATGTTATCCGGTGGAGCTGTAGGTCTGGTGTCGTTGGAAACCCTGCAAAAAGAGAAGGATGAAATGCGCAAGAAAGAAAAACACAACCACGTGCTAGAAGGTCTCTTTGCTTAACAGTTTCTACAAAATACTAGATTCCTCTCCTGTATATGAGATAAATACCACAACTGTTGCCTAACCAATCACCGGCTCTCTTTTTTCCCCCTCAGAGTCGTCCCGTCATGCGGAAACTGTGTTTCGAGACAAATCGGGAAAGAAGCGTGACCTTGAGTCCGAGCGTGCTGAGCAGAGCAGGAAAGCCAGTGAGCAGGCAGAAAAGGCTGAGAAATATGCCCAGTGGGGCAAAGGGTGAGGTTTCTGTTGTCTGTGGATAGACACAGTGTTGTGGAATGTCATAACAGAACATTAACATTTCATCAATGTTAATAGTAACATATACATATCACAGTAATATATAATGTGACCTATTTCTCACATTGTCGTCTTCTTATTTCTGCCTGTCCTCTTGCTCTCTGTTCCCCACTTCATCTCTTTCTTTCTTTCTTTGTCTGTTTTGCTCTCTGTTTCTCTCTCTCTCGTTTTCTGTCTTGCTTTATGCCCCTCGCCCTCTGTTTTTCTCCCTTTTTCTGTCTTGCTTTATGCCCCTTGCTTTCTGTCTGTCCCCATCGGTGTCTCCTCCAGACTGGTGCAGGGGGAGATGCAGCAGCAGAACCTAGCTGATGCACTTAAAGAGGCTCAGAAGCCTCTGGCGCGTCACATCGATGACGAAGACCTGGATAAGATGCTGAGAGAGCAGGAGAGAGAGGGAGACCCAATGGCTGGGCTTCTGCGCAAAAAGAAGGAGAAGACTGCAAAAGCTAAAGGGATTAAAGGTGAGAAAAGGAGCAGTAAAACCCACAGAGAAGAAAACATTTATCAATGAGAACAATTAGGACATGTGAATATGTCTCTGTCTCTGGACATAAATTCCATAAATAATATATTGATAAACATATAATATAAATAAAAATATATTTAAAATACATTTCAACTGTGTATATGAATAAATACATAAAGTTTTAAAAAAAATGACTAATATAATAAATAAATGATTAATTTAACGTTTACTTTTTCTAATAAATTGTTAAATATTATCGATATAAAAGAGAAATTTCCATGTTTTATTTATTACTTTATTACACAACTAATTGCACAAGCTGGAAAAAAATTAATCACGCTTATAATCACTGATTGATTCGATTACCAGAATAATCATTTGATTCAGAAGCCTGGATGATTTGGTGTTGGTGTGTAAGCACCTCATCGCTGGACTTCGTTAATTAGTCTTTAATTAGTCTTCATTACTATTTACAGAGATCAGAAAAAAACAGTCTTGGTATCATTCAGTATTTATTATCATGTGTAATATTTCAGTGTATAAAAATCAATACTTTGGATTTTCGGCATGTCAACACCTTATTTACTAATGATCCGACATTTATTTATTTATTTTTTTTCTTTTTAAGAGAGACCTCGTTATCAGGGTCCTGCTCCACCGCCGAACCGCTTCAACATCATGCCAGGATATCGCTGGGACGGAGTAGACAGGTACACTTGTGTTCATGATGTCTGGAATAAAACGCGTATTATATATTCAATTTTATTAAAGAATCACACTCAGATTTAAGAATTCAGCTTCATCGTGTTGGGATGTCATTGTACATATGAGCCTTAAAACATTTCATTTCCTGATGTTTGTTTAGATCCAATGGATTCGAACAGAAGCGCTTCACCAGGATAGCAGATAAAAAAGCCGTGCAGGAGGAAGCGTACAAATGGAGTGTGGAGGACATGTGAACTAATATCAGGATGTGGGGGAAGTGGTAGCTCAATGGTTAAGGTGTTGGACTGCTAATTAGAAGATCTGGATTCGATTTCCAGCACAACCAAGTCGCCAGTGCTGGGCCCCTGAGCAAGGCCCTTAACTCTAATGTAAGTCGCTCTGGATAATGGGTGAAAGGGAAAGTGAGCGTGTGTGTGTGTGTGTGTGTGTGTGTGTGTGTGTGTGTGTGTGTGTGTGTGTGTGTGTGTGTGTGTGTGTGTGTGTGTGTGTGTGTGTGTGTGTGTGTGTGTGTGTGTGTGTGTGTGTGTGTGTGTGTGAACAAGTGACTGTGTGTAAGGCTGCATTCATGTGTTTGTATATGTTGCTTTAATTCACCTTCATGGACCAGGATGTGCGAATAGACTTTTGATAAGAATGTTATTCGATATTAACCACAATTTTTGTTCATCTTGTTGCTTTGTAAGATTTATTAAAGGTTGTTTTTTTACATCTTGTGTCACAGGATTTTTAACAAATCAATTCAGGTTTAAAGCTTGTCACGATGGTTGGCGTGAAAAAAACCTTGCGGTAAAGTGTTTATACCAATAAGTGGAATAGACAAAATTATTTACAGGGGGGGCATTTACTTTTGCAAGCTGACATTTTACATCTCTAATTACATTTTAAATCCGAAATATTATAGAACAAACTGTTACCTGGCAATAGGAAAAACACAAAAGCTGTAGTAATATAAGATGTTGGACTTCCGATAATCTGCAGCACCACCAAGCTGCCATTGTAGGGCCCCTGAGCAAGGCCCCTAGCCCTCAACTACTCAGTTAAACAAATTTAAGTCGCCCGAGATAAGGTCATGTGTCAAATACTGTAAATATAATTCCCAACTCTGTATAAGAAGAAGAAGAATATTCAATTTATTGTCATTGTGCAAGGTACATGTACAGAGCCAATGAAATGCATGTTTTTTTTTCGCATAAACACAAGGGGGTGCTCTTTACTAATGATTTTTGTAATATATATATATATATATATATATATATATATATATATATATATATATATATATATATATATATATATATATATATAATTTTTTATTTATTTTTTTTTATAGTTTTATTTATAGTACGTAGATTTTTACAATCCGAATGATTTTTTTCAGATCATGGGTAAACATCATATGAACATCCATATGAGCATAAGAGTGTAGCAGTTGCACCAAAAAAAATTATTCTGATTGTCATTGTTGTATAAATCACCTTAATGTCTAATAGAGAATCACGTAAAGTTTTACATTAAAAAAATGTTTTATATATAAAAAATACAATTTACACTATAATTTCACCCAGATGTTGGGAACCACCATCCCTACCATGTGGTGTGTGATGTGAATCCAAGCACTCACATGTAGATCTTTAGGAAATCTCACACATAGACGTGTACGTGGTTTAAGACACAGACTGGCTACGCTAATCCTGTCCTATTGATAGTCTTATTGATAGTCCTCCACACTCCTATAATAACCTCTTGCCCATGGCATAAGCATGGCCACCAGGGGGCCCCCAAGAGTACATGAAATGATATAAATATGCAATATTACAAAAAAAACCCATGCAATATAATGCAAATGGGATGCAGGATGCATGTACAGCCAGAGTGGGATTAATTAATATTATTAAAGTTGGTTCGAGAATCTGCGGAAGTGCAGCAAAGCTCATATTAATGTCACAAAAAAAGGATAAAACCTTCAGATTTCTGGTACAGAGAAATAAAAGAAGAAGAAGAAAACCAGAGAACGATAATAAAAAAAATATTAAGATAAAGGTAAGTTAAGTAATTTACAGTGGTTAGGGAACCGGAAGGAGAAGAAGGCTAACAAAACAACCGCAACACTATACAACCAATGCCTGCTGGTTTATTCAGCTACTTTTCAGCACACCAGATTATTATTCCCAGCCTTTCCAAGCCACCACTGCTGGGCCCCTGAAAATGGCCCTTAACCCTTAATGTAAGAATTGACAATAGTTAGTAATGTAGGTGTCACACATAGGGCCCTTAAATAAAATTCTGCTTATGGCCCCCTGAAGGCTTGGGCCGGCCCTGTTCACACTTCTGCAATAGCTTTTCACTCGATTTTGAAGCTAACCAACCACAAAACACCACGTCTTTATGGAGCTCAGCAGCTTTTTGCACAAATTAAGTTTCTCCGCATTAAAAACACATCCTAGACAAGTGTGTGTTCCCAACTTGTGTGTGTGTGGCAACACTTTAAGGGAGACACAGTTGGAAACTATCAGTCACACAGTGTACAACTGGAGGTACAACTGATTTTTTTCAGCAAACTTTGGCATTGTTCCACAAACAAGGTTCTTCTTTCAAACATTACTATCAGAAATTTATATTTGTAGGTAGGTCCCATTTGTGTTATTTACGCATGTAATGCATGTTATGAGTGACTAAATGCTCAACAATGATGTTTGGAGAAGGTACATGAAAATTACTGCATGCTGTTAGACAGATGATATGAGGTGGGTTCGATTACCATTGCTTACAGTACATTAGACTTTTAATAGAGTCAAAGTTGCAAGCTATTAACTGCATATTTCTGTCTAAACACTTTCTGAGTAATGGAAGACTATACTAGCGTGCTAGATCTGATAATGGCAATATATTAGTGGTGAGGGGTCTGATATGTTTCTTCAACGTGTCTCACTTGCACACCTTTATAATCTGGTCGACGCTTTTTAATTTAATGTACCCTACAGTGTGCTGTATTGTCTGTTTCCACTGTTTGCACCAGGTTGCACACATGCACTTTATGTTGCTAAGACATTATTTATTCTTTCGTTTTTAGCTCTGTTTTTCTTCTGTTAAGTGACTCTTTGTTCGTTCATTCATTCAATTATTCAATCATTCATTCATTCATTCATTTTCTATACCCGCTTATTCCCTAATTTGGGGTCACAGGGATCTGCTGGAGTCTATCCCAGCCATCTCTGAAAGGGTGAAAGAGGTCGACAGTCCATTACAGGGCCACACCCACACTCACACTCACTCCTATGGACAATTTAGAATCACCAATCTAACATAACATACATGTTTTTGGACTGTAGGAGGAAACCTGAGAATCCGGAGTAAACACACACAAGCACAGGGAGAACATGCAAACTTCGCACAGAAAAACCCGTCTGGAACTTCTTACTGTGAGGCAACTGGGCTAAACACTAAGCCACTGTGCTGCCCTGACTCTTTGTTGTTTTGTGTAATTCTGTGTAGCACCATGAAGTCCTGGAGAAACGTTGTTTTATTTCACTGTTGTACTGCATCTACTATATATGGTTGAAATGACAATAAAGCTTCTTGAACTTGATGGGCAAATCTGGGGCATTTTATTTACTGCTGCCCTAGAAAACAAAGATTTATGACAAAGAAAAATCATAAATAGGCACCAAATTAATAAATAAAATAAAATAAAACCAACCATTTTTGCAGTGGGTGACTCTTCCTTAAGCGACAGTTGCTCCTTTAGGTGAAACGGAGCAGGACGAGAGTGAACACAGGTGTCCCATCCTGGGTAGGTCTCCATTTGGACTGTTTTAAAGTCGGCCCTACAAAATAACAGTTTCATTTCTCCTTTTTTTCTCTTTTTGAGATGATAAATTATGAGACATTAAATGTAAATGTGAGCATAAATATTAACCTATCCAGCGGTTAGGGAATTTGGGATATTTATGAGATATTCTTGCCTCAGTGCTGGGTTAATAGCGAGGTTATCAGGCTGAGGGAGGGCTTGAAGTCTCCTCCCGTAAATGCACTGTGGTCGGGCGAAGCTCTGTTGGTAGTGTGTTTGGTAGTGTGTTGTTGGAGTTCTTTCACGTCTAACTGGACCTTTTCTCATCGTCAACGTCTCACCGTGTAAAGCCGGACCTCGGTAAGCCTCCTGATTGGTTGTTATGTAGCTTTGATCCCCTGCAATAGCGAATAATTAAGAATTGGGCAGTACGGTAATACACTGGGCTTCGGTTATCAGTCTTTTATATGCAATCATAAGGGGTGTGTGTGTGAATGCTTTTATACTCACGTGTGTTAATAAATATCCGTCACACTTACATTATTTGTCCAGATGCCTTTATCTAGTGTGACATACATTTTATCTCTTTCATACACCTGAGCAATTAGGGGTTAAGAGCCTTATGCAGAGGCCCAGCAGTGGCAACCTGGTGGTGCTGGGAATCCAATCCGTACCTTTTATTTGGCAGCCCAACACCTCAACCACTGCGCTACCACTTCGCCTGTACTGTAATGGCCCAAGGTTAAAAACAGCTAATTTACATTACTTGATGCTTAAAACTAGGCAACTTATTTCTTTCTTAACCATTCGGCCATTTTGTTGTCTCTGATTTTTTCTTGCTGGCGGCTGTTCAATGTTGTGTTGAATGTATCGTTATGTTGGTGGGTGAATCTAACAAATTTACCTTTACATTTCTAACGTTTGGCAGACGTCCTTACCAACTTGAAGACCCGGGTTTGATTCCCAGCGATTCCCAATTGCTTAGTTGTATAACTGGGAATTATGTAAGTCGCTCTGGATAAAGGGCGTCTGCCAAATGCTGAGAATGTAAATGTATTATTTTCTCTAAACTAGTTATAATTTATTGAAAACTAATTTTTTTCCCAGATAACAGTTTACAAATACTTTGTGTCATATTTAACTTGAAATCAGGCCCGTGATATACTGTATATAGGGATCAGCCTCACCCTCCAGAGTCAGACTGCACTTCAGCATCTTCTTCGGTTCAGTTCTGGAATACGGTTTGGGCCCAAAAGCTACTTCTGTTGTTGTTACCATCCTCTCACGCTTATCTGGGTAGAGCAGTAAACCTGACAAAGATTAAGACACTTAGAATGTGGTAGGGAGGAAGTGGTAGCTTAGTGGTTGAGGTGTTAGACCGATCCCAGAAAGACCAGGGTTCGATTCCCAGCACCACCAAGCCACCACTGTGGGCCCCTGAGCAAGGCCCTTAACCCCTAATTGCTCTGTAAGTTGCTCTGGATAAAGACGTCTGCCAAATGCTGTAAATGTAAAATCAATTCGAAATGTTGCTTATTTTATTTTCAGTCTCTCGAAACTTATTTTTGACCAAAACCCCCCTAAATCAATTTTCTATTGCCCTCCAGCCTATACAAATAAACCGGATGTTTCTGTCACGAGGGCCACCATTTAATCAGACCATTTGTTATGACTGACAGTAATTACACCATAAAAAGTCACACTGGTAGCACCTAGGAATATTTCAACCTTAAACATTTACAGCATTTGGTAGACGTCCTTATCCAGAGCGACTTACATTTATCTATTTATACGACTGAGCAATTGGGGATTAAGGGCCTTGTTCAGGGGCCCAACAGTGGTGGCTTGTTGGTGCTGGGAATTAAACCCCGGTTTTTCTGGTATTAGTCCAACACCTTACCCACTAAGCCACCACCTCCCACCACAAACAGAAATTATAAGAAATATTCTTCAAGAACAAAAAAAAACATATCAATGAGCAGCAGGTTTGTGAAGAAATATTATAAATAAGAAAAAAAATGAAGGAAAATCTACGGTAGTCATCTTAGCTACATTATGTAAACTAGCCAGAATGTTGCTTTGATTTAAAGGAATTTTATCTCTTTTCGTTTGCCGTTGCTAGCATTTTACCTGCCACAGCGGGAAGTTCCCCCACCCGAGGAAACGCTTGCAAGGGTTTTATCCTTAGACCGTTCCTAAGATGCAGCGATCCCGCTCGGACGTCATGACCAGGGGGAAGGAGAGGACATAACAGCTTTCTAAGTGGCCTCTTCTGCGTAGCCATTACTTTTTTTTTGCACTAAGGAAATAAAATACTGTGTTAGTACAAAGCTAGCATATACCGTGCAGCATGCTGTCTGTAGTTATTGGGTTGCCATGTTGCATCCGAAATCACTCACATATTGTTATACAGTGCGCAGTTTAACCCTTACATACTGTTCATATTCCATGCCTTCACATGGTCTGGGTTAATTTTAACAAATAATATGTTATAATAAGCATCTATAACAAATGAACTACAGACCTTATTTTTATTTTTTAATAACTGGATATTTAATCCTTAACCATGTTCCCCAGAGCAGGAAAAGTGTTTTTTTTAGGTTTTACAACATCAGCATCTAAATAAGCGGGGGTGCGGTAGTGCAGTGGTTAAGATGTTAGAATGATATCTGGAAGATCATGGGTTTGACTCTCTGCACCACTAATTTCCCAATGTTGGGCCCCTGAGCAAGGCCCTAACCCCCAAGTTGTATAAAAGAGATAAACACAAGTGGCTCTGGATAAGGGTGTCTGTAAATCTAAATATAAACATCTGTCACACATTGTGATGTCCTGTTTAATAAGACATGCAAAGATAACAGCCTTAATCATTTTAATATATTTGATATAATAATATTTTTATATTTTTAACAATAGGGCTGCCCAAATATGTTAGCAAATCATTGTTAGCAAACAACAACGAACAGAATACTTCGAGCTAACGTGCTCACTATTCTTACGTTTTTTTATGCCAGCTACCATTTTTTAAAGTCCTTTAGGTATCTGGAAAATGTTAAAATGAGTCTGGGCTCCATATTAGAATTTTAATATAATAAAAGAAATAAATTAATGGTTTGTCTGCCTGATTTAATGCAGAAAACATTTCTATTTGCTAACATTTCTATTTTATATATATATATAAAATTGCTGCTGTGAATGAGTCCTATTTTTTTGTAATACTGGCTTAATATAATTAATTAAATAATAAATATAAATATAAATAATTGAAATCTTACTGGCTTTTTCCAGCTGCCCTTATTCAGAGAGATGCACCTGTATACGGTTATTATCTCATTTTTTATTTAACTGGGTAGTTTAGGTTGAAGGGCCTTGCTCGGGCCCTGGAGTGACAGCATGGTAGTCTTTAGACCTGAACCTACTATATTCCGATCACTTTAACCACCGAGTTAACACAGTTTATATAGTGAATTAGGACACAGATATGGTGATAAGTAAACATTTAAATCTTGGTTCCTAAAAAATACCTAAAAATTAAGTAACAGATTAAAAATGAAAATAGTTTATAAACCATTCAGAAATAAAACACACACCTGATTTTAAATCTTATGCTTTAGTTGTGGATTTTAAGACTTTTTTTTTAGGATTTTTTGGACAGTTTTTGCCTTTATTGATAGGACAGAGGGATGAAATTGGGGAGATAAAGAGAGAGAGAGAGACTCAACCCACTACACAACGGCACCAGCACCCACAAACCCGCAAACCGGGTTCGATTCCGGCTTGGGTCCTTTACAGTCTCTCTCTCTCTATCTCCCCTATTTGATCCCTATGTCCTATCTATAATGGTAAAAAAGACCCTAAAAATATCTTAAAATACACATCTGAAGCATAAGACTTAAATCAGTCTATAGTCCTCGTAAACCTTTATATATTCTTGACTTTTCTCATATTCTTGAAAGATAAATGCTCACCTTTAAAGTGACTGGAATCTTTTGTTGTTCTAGTAGTTTCGCAGTGTAGCAGCTCTGTTTTTCTTACATCCTCACAACAGGCTTGAAAGAAATCCACTGTAATCCTTAGTTGATGGTGGTTGCCATGGCTGATCTTTTCTTTTCAAAAGACCTTTTGAATGAAGGAATCAGCTCAGGAACAATAAGACCCACAGCAGTGAATGACACACGGTTACAGACTGTACTGGAGTCTAATTTTAGTGTGATTTTTATACATTCGTACAGTCTTTTAGACGAACTAAGAGTTTTATATGTAATGTGATGCTCTGTAAATTTAATATACCATAAAATAAAATTAAACTTAAACTTAGTGATGTTCCTAATTTCCCAAAATTTATAAGTATATATAATATATAAGTTATATAAGTTTAAATAAAAATATGTACGTTTTTTGGGGCATTATTCTAGCATGTTTTTAAGGATTATTTAACCATCACCAATTTTATAATTAAAACACAAGAAATAAGACACCTACTGTAGGTGTAATAATAAAAAATTCTAAGGCTTTAGAAGCGACGGGTATGTGTGTGTGTGTGTGTGTGTGTGTGTGTGTGTGTGAAAAAGAAAAAAAAAAGAGAGGGGTGAAAATGATTTATTTATTTATTTATCTTATTCATTCATTCACTCATTTATTCATCTTCTATACCTGCTTATTTCCTAATTCGGGGTCACGGGGATCTGCTGGAGTCTATCCCAGCCGTCTCTGAAAGGGTGAAAGACAGGAGGGGGACACCCTGGACAGGTCATTAGTCCATCACAGGGCCACACACACACTCCTATGGGTAATTTAGAATCACCAATCAATCTAACATACATGTTTTTGGACTGCGGGAGGAAACCGGAGAACCCAGAGTAAAACCACACAAACACAGGGAGAACATGCAAACTTCACACAGAAAAACCCCTGCAGGGGAATCGAACCTTGGCCTTCTTGCTGTGAGGCAACAGTGCTAACCACTAAGCCACCGTGCTGCCCACTTCATCTTGTTATTATTAAAATTAATAGTATTAACAGAAGTAATAAAAAGAAGTACTTCAAGCTTGTAAGTTTCCTTTATATTTATTTCAACATTTTTTTGTTTGCAGTAAATGGTCAGTCATGTGATTGTTTGCAACACAAATCATACATCTCTATTTTTTATAAGATCCTGAAAATTTCTCAAAGAAACACAAAGAGAACCCAGAAATAATTATGTAAAAACCACTGAAGTGCCTTAGAAAGATTGGATAAATAAAATTGTAGGATTTATGAAGGTAAGAGCAGGAAGCCAGTGAAGGTGCTATCAGCATTAGTACTGATGATCTGACTTGACCTCAAGCACACATACATACCCACAGTGTCCCCTGGCTTCAGCTCCAGGACTGTAGACCCAGAGGTCAAGAGCACACCTTGCGAAAAATCACATAACTTTAACACCACATTCTCCTTCTTCTTTATACAAAGACAAGCGGTTTGCAGTGCAGTCACATGATACACAAAGTAATAAAAGCCTGCACGTGTGGCTGTAAATTCACCATTTTTTAATCCAACGCCAGGTTTCTCAGGACACATCGGTTCTTCAAACTCTACCCTTTTATTAGGTGTTACAGCTGTTTGGGAAGTACTTCTTTTTTTATTAGAGAAAAAAACAGGATTGACATTTGAGATCATTTGAAAAGCTCCCTTTTGACCTTTAGGACCCTTTGGTCCTGGTAAGCCAGGTTCCCCTGCATCTCCCCTAAGTCCAGGTCTGCCAGGGCGTCCAAAAATACCCATTTCACCCTTGGATCCTTTTACTGGCTTTGTGTCCTCACCTGCATGCAAAAACAGAAGGGTATATACTGACGAGGATATTTGCAAGTACCTGTATAAAATGATGTATAATTATTTTGAATTTATAAATAACATGATAAATTATTGCTTTTGTTTATGTTTAAGACATAAAGAGTTTGTCTATTGTGTTCAAATAGAAATTGTAGTAAACGGTTTTTACCAGAATCTCCTTTTTCCCCCTTCGGTCCATTATTTCCATTAGCACCAGGACTCCCCGGGATGCCTGGCACACCAGGGAACCCTGTCTTGCCATCACATTCTGAGGCAGAGGAGGTCACAACCCACAGCAAAACGCTGACCGGTAGAAGAGCATACACTGACGTGGATACCTGCAAAAAAACAAAAAAAAGCTTCCCTATTACTATTTCTAATAGTAATAAAACTCCTATTAGTTTAAATAAATACATAAAGTTAATGAAGCTCAATTACAAAGGACAAAAATGAATTGGGTTCGATTCCTTACCATTGTTTCATGAAACGATCCCGTGTGCCGTGCCTAAAAATCAGTAGCAGCCTTAAGTTTGAGCGATAAAAAAACATTCGTTTCCCACCCGAATGGATTCCAGGTTTTACTTCCCTTTTTAGGATGGAGAACTTCAGCATGGGGCAGCATGGACAAGGAAGTAATAAAATGCACATTCAGCATGTATTAGTCCAGAATTGAGTAACATCTAAAAATATAGATTTTTATGTTCCTTCCACTAAAAGGAACGTACAGTGCAGAAAGTGAAAATTTATTTTCTTATAAACATCATCATCCCTAAGCTGCCTTTAGTATTTTAAATTAAAGCTAGTGTACATGCAAGAGGGCACCATGGTCGTTAGCACGGTTGCCTCACAGCAAGAAGGTCTCAGGTTTGTATCCCCTGCAGGGGTCTTTCTGTGTGGAGTTTGCCATCATCTCCCTGTGTTTGTGTGGGTTTACTCCGGGTTCTCCGGTTTCCTCCCACAGTCCAAAAACATGTATGTTAGATTGCCTGGTGATTCTAAATTGCCCATAGGAGTAAGTGTGTGTGTAAGTGTGTGTGGTTGTTTGTCTGTATGTGGCCCTGCGATAGATTGCGACCTGTCCAGGATGACCCTCGGCTTTCACCCAATAACAGCTGGGATGAACTCCAGCAGATCCCTGTGACCCTGATTAGAAATAAGCGGGTATAAACAGTGGATAGATGAATGAATGGATAGATGGTTGGATGGATGGATGGATGGATGGATGATGGATAGATGGATGATGGATGGATGGATAGATGGATGAATGGCTGGATGGATGGATGGATGGATGGATGTACAACTGTTTATGCAGTAATTCATATTTCTATAATGTTAATCATATATGCTTTATTAACAGCAGCTGCCTTTTTAAGAAATATTTATCAATGTAGTAGAGAGTTGTTGTTTTTACAACCTCCTGTGTTAAAGTAGATACCTTATATATTTCTATTCTGCATAAAAGAACGGGTTCTGCAATCGTATTTGAAAGGTTTGTTTAATAGCTATGAGTTTTTAGGGTTTAAAAATTTCAAAACATTTTTTAGAGTTGCTTCTCCACTTTGCTGGCTAGGAGTGCTGTTCTCTTCAAACTTCTGTTAAGAATCTTACTGGGACATCTGGACCTCCTGATTAGACCAATAATGGGGGACCTTTTGATTACTTTGATTATCCTTTTGTTACTCTAAGTGTTTGTATAGTTTTTTGTAATCAATATATTTATTGATTGATTGATTTGTGTGTGTCTCTGTGTGTGTGTGTGTGTGTGTGTGTGTGTGTACGGGTTTATACATCCTGGTGGGGACCTAAACCTGAAAACACATGGGGACTCATGGGGACTCGTGTCACCGTGGGTACCAATATTGAGGGCCCCATGGGTACAAAAGCTTCTAAATCATACAGGAAGGGAAAGTAAAAATGCAGAAAGTTTCTGGTTAGGGGTTAGGGATAAGGGTAAGGGGATAGGTTTAGGGTTAGGGGTTAGAATTAGGGTTAGGGCATAGAAAATACAGTTTGTACAGTATAAAAACCATTACCCCTTTAGAGAGTCTCCACAAGGATAGATAATCAGACATGTGTGTGGGTGTGTGTGTGTGTATGTGTGTGTGTGTGTGTGTGTGTGTGTGTGTGTATGTGGTGGCCTCTGGGGAGGTATAAGAGGGAAGGGGGTTTGCTGTGAGGCCTTTCTTGTTGTTTTGTTTCCTGTTTTTTTTTTTTTACTTATACTCACCTTGTTTAATTCTGCATTCAATATAACACCATTTTATACGTCTGCAAAATTCAATAAATAAAAAGAGAAAAAAAGAGCAGCTTCTGACCTCATTCTCATACGGAAGAACCTTTTGTTCACACACACTATTAAAAATACTTCGTCCAAAGTTCTATAATAATCCTGTCTTTCGCCCTTTCAGAGACGCCTGGGACTCCAGCAGATCCCCGTGAGCCTGAATTAGGGAATAATCAGGTATGAATGAAAATGAATGAATGATTGATTGAATGGATGAAGAGACAATGAAAACAACAGTAGTATATTTTTCTCTAGTATTATTTTATTAGTGACACAGTACAGATATTGAATGTAAATTTGTATCTGGTGTGTTTCTTAAAAGCCCTCAGTATGTATAAAGCAGGAAACCTGAAAAGACACTGTTGCTTTTATCTCCAGCTGCGTACATGCCGTTTAATCTTTCGTTAGCCTCTAACCAGACTTCACTCCTGTGCTGCAGGTACACAGCAAATCCCCCTGAACTGTTGTTCAACTCATCTTGAATGTGATCGCAGAAACTAGCCTTTTTCTCTCCATCAACCATCAACTTAACACAAAAGGTTTTTTTATAAGAAGTCGAATGGTACACAAAGTAATAAGTACCAGGGATGTGACACACAAATTTACCCTCTTTAACATTAAAGTGCTCATTGATGTTGGTGATAACTCGTTGGAATATGATTGGCAAATCAGGTTCCGGATATGCTGAGGTTTCACGAGATACACTAAATGCAGAGTGTGGTTTGGAGTCGCTTGGATCTCCTACATCTCCAGGTGGACCAAGTGGTCCAGGTGGGCCGAGAATACCAGGGCTTCCCCTCTTTCCTTGTGGACCTTTGACTCCAGGTTCCCCCTTCTGTCCTCTGAGCACTTTATCCACCAGCTCCAGTGTGCGACCTGTTAAGGTTAAACACAATGTCTTAAATTAATTACCGATATAAAATCAATTGAATAAAATAAAGTGAATTGATTTGAATAAAATCAAATAAAACAAACTAAAATAACGATCTTACAGAATTGAGTGTATGGATGCTGTGGTACTCCTTGTTCAACAGTATGAGTAAATAAAATAATTATACCTGATATTTGTCATTTGTAATTGATATTTTCCGACCGCTACACACTAATTATTTGTATGCAAGACGGCCATATTGGTGTGTTACCACCCTTTTCTCAAAGTTTTGCAAAAATGCATAACTTCAACACCGCCAAGTTTCTTGGTCGAATTTTAAAACAGACTTTATGCTTGTGCATCTCATTACATGAAAATCCTGTATATTTTAACGTGAGTGTCATTTTTACCAAAGACTTAACGTGGCAACTTTTTATGATATAGATCTTTATAAAAGTCTAGATGGAAAATGGAATCTTCCAACACTGACTTTCTCTTACAGTTGAATAGTTTTAATGATCTTTTTTGCAACCGAGTCTTTTGTACGCCAAGATGGACTGTATGCACAGGTGTTATGGGGTGAAGTGGCTGCTGGATGGGAACGAAATGCTGCACCCACACCAGCACATTGCTAAAAGGTTGGAAACCCCTGAATGAAAGCATTTAGCAATAGCTTGAAAGACATTTTCTAATATAATATAATTCTAATAATTGTCGTCATGTACTGAATTCTTTTTATTTTTTTCTAAGGGTGCTATAAAAAGAAAGCACTTTTTTTAGCAACTTCTTCAAGATTAAATATAAGGAGTTAAAGATTTGAGAAAAACAAAAGAAAAAGTACGACTAAACCACATATCATTTACCTGCCTCGCCTTTCTCCCCCTTTTCACCATCTCTGCCATCACGTCCAGGAATTCCGGGAATACCCGGCAGTCCAGGTGTCCCTGCGCGGCATGTGTCTTGAATGGTTATTGGGCAAAGCCACACTGCCAACAGGGATCCGAAAAGGAGTTTATGCTTAATCATGGCTAAGTCAGAACATCAGCTTGTCCGTGTGTGTTTAAGCTTTGAAGAGTCTCTAAAATGTTTTTGTCTATCACATGAAATGTTCTGTTCCTCTTTTCAAATCTGTACCACACAAAGCACCGCCTTTAGATCTCTACTCATACCGAGTGCTTATACTGTAGCTTTCATTGCAAATAATTCAGTAATACTACATTTTTTTATACATGAATTCCTCAATAGTTTCAACTTTTCAGGTTTTCATGTTAGGTTCCAACTTTCTCCCAATGACAGCTGGGATAAACTCCAGCGGATCCTTGTGAGCCTGATTAGGAATAAGCGAGTATAGATGATGATGATGGATGGATGAATATACATTTTTTACTCTGTGGCATTTCTAGGCTCAAGTTTATTTATATTGGATTTAAAAACATCTAAAT
The DNA here is from genome assembly GCA_005784505.1 of Bagarius yarrelli. NCBI lineage: Eukaryota > Metazoa > Chordata > Actinopteri > Siluriformes > Sisoridae > Bagarius > Bagarius yarrelli. The sequence continues at coordinate 1,763,722 of VCAZ01000082.1, read as the reverse complement.
CATACCCAGGGCTACCTTATTAAACTAACTGTATGACTGCACCAGAAATAATACAGCTGTTTCCCGGCACGGGGCTGTGGGTTGGTAGGGGGGAAAAAAGCAATCACGTGTTGCTTTTTGTTTTTTTTGTCCTACACTTTTTGTAAATTCATGAATATTTTTGCAATTTATTATTGCAATATTCCGAATTATTTTATGTCGATTTCTAATATAACCCCAAGATTAATTTTTTTGTCAAGACATTTTATTCATTTATTCATTCATTCATTCATTCATCTTCTATACCCGCTTATTCCCTAATTCGGGATCACAGGGTCTGCCGGATTCTATCCCAGCCATCTCTGATAGGGCGAAAGGCAGGAGGGGGACACCCTGGACAGGTCACCAGTCCATCACAGGGCCACACACACACATACTCTCACTCCTATGGACAATTTAGAATTACTAATTATTCGAACATACATGTTTTTGGACTGTGGAAGGAAACCGGAGAACCCGGAGAAAACCCACGCAAGCATATGGAGAACATGCAAACTACACACGGAAAGACCCCTGCCCAGGAATCGAACACGGGTCCTATGTCAAGATATGAAAAAATAAAACAAAAAAGATGAATATTGGATGAAAATTCATAAAAACCGCCTTACCCGCCTTTACAATTTCGTGATTTATGATTTAAATCATTATGTATATCCATTATCTAAAAATAACACCACCACACAAATGCACACACACACGCACACCGTTTACAGAAATTTTTATTATACAATGAGTTTGAAACATGGCAATTTAAAAAAAAAACATTATTAATTGGATACAAAAGAAGGTTGAAACTACATTTGTTAGTATGGTAGTTTGGTAGTCATTCTAACATGAATTGTTATCAATGATTTTTTTCTCATCCACTAGCAAAAATCAGAAATCCACTGAACACTGTCATTTCAGTTTTGGACATTTTGTTTGTCTCTCGGCTGTGCCCAGCAAATTTAAATGGTTCTAGCCACACCTTATGTCCCTTATTAAGCTTAATTACCACACCACCAGACATAACCTGAGATATGCTTGTTTTACGCTGATTAAAGTCACAAAATTTCAGACTTACTCTAGCATCGTTGTCACTAAGCAGATTTAGGCACAGATCACCTTCAGAGACAGAATGAAACACAAAGTAATACACTCCCGCAATCTTACATGTAAAATAACCTGTTTTAATGTTAAAGTCATTATTTAAATTAGCAAGTTCTTCACTAAATTCCACAGGTCTGTTGTAATCTGGGTTCTTGTTTGTCTTTCGCACTGCTGTAAAGGCTGCCTGATCTTTTTTGGAAATTATTTCACCCGTACTGCTGCCAGGATTCCCCGGAGGGCCGACAGGACCCGGTGGACCGAGTGAACCAGAAAAGCCTTTGGCACCAATGTCTCCAACAGGACCGTCCTCACCCTCATCCCCTTTGAAGGCAGCCAGGGCCTCCTTACTTAATTGGACTTGCAAACCTAAAACAATGCAATATAATTATCACATTAGTCTTTCATTATTATTTTTAGGTCAGGGTCATAGTTGGAAAACACTCCGCAGGCGGATCATTCTCACAGTTTACTGGTAACTTGTAGACAGTCTATAGAAATATAGAGTAATACAGACAGAAACTCAGGACTAAACTGGCAACCCCGGAGGTATGCCGTGGAAAACTGTCACCATGCCACCCATAGTATCTACTTTTACAAAGGAATGTGTTAATAAACCTGACTAACGTGTTCAAATTGTAATAAAAGTTTTAAAAACCTTGAAGCAACATAAACAGAATTCATACCTGGTTCTCCTTTATCTCCTTTTTGTCCAGGCCAGCCATCTCTCCCAGAAACTCCTGGCTCTCCAGGTTTTCCATCCTGCACCCGACAGAAATCCTGACAGAGACTAAAGGACAAAAATACAGCTACCCAGAAAACTCCAAACAGATGGAGTGACAGCTGCATCCTGAAAAATCTAAAGAGTCGTAGAGAATAAATCACTATTATGGAATAGAATCATTACCCAAAATTCTTGCAAATCATATTCAACATTCAGACTATTTTCGCTTCAGACTCACCAGTTTTCCCAAGGTCGGTTTAAAGTATTCGACTCCTCTTCTTGTTACTTGACATGACCAAGAAATTGAATATCGGAAAAGCAATCGGGCAAAAGTACAGTTGTTTCAATTCCCTTTAGAAATAGGAACATCAAAGAACAAACATGCAGATATGTGCAAAAAGCCTGCTTCCACTTCTCGATCTCTTTTTTACAAAGTAAGCAATTATTGTATCAAAGGTCCAAAAATAAAGTCAATTACATTCTTTCGTAACGACATAACCAAACGGGCCCAACCTGATATTTTGTACAACATTTTGCAGTTCTTCCAAAAGTGTGTATAATTACCTAGTCCACCAATATTTTTTTGTACCAGGGACCAGTTTTAAACATGAAAAGTTTTCCAGGTAGAGTCGCAGGGGTTCCAAATACCTTTCTCGGTTCGTAGTATGTAACCTAAATGCAATAATTACATATCAGACATTCTGCTGTCCTATCATTTGCTCGTTTCTTCCATCCAGTGAATTTTGTTATTGGCTCATTTTATTAAGGGTTAGCTTGTGTTGCTAATGCATGAAATACCGTGCCAGAGTCAAGTGCGGTAGTAAGGCGAACGGAAAACAGTCGGCTCGTCTCAAGGTTTCTTCATCTCAGGGAGTTTTTCCCTGCCACAGTGAAATTGAAAAATAAAAACCTTTATATTTCCAACCCTTAACTATTAACTACAAGGAACACAATGTGAAATGGTTTCGCTTATAACACTTTGTAACTGTGATGTGTGTAAATGTAATAAGATTTATTTAGCAAATTTACACTATTATAGAAATGCAATAATTCTTGGGTTAAAGTAACATCTAAGTTTAATAATATACAGATTTTAAAAGTGATTGTTATTTAACATGCATAGAAAGAGTCACCAGTGTAAGCACTTTTTAATAAGGTCATTGGTATATGAATTTTTTTGTACCAATCTGCATTATTGCACCTTCCATTCATAATACAAAGTAAGTGACTGCAATATTCTGTATGACTATAGATGTTATAATGTTAGTGAAAACACCTAGCTTGCTGTGTAGACATTTTACAACATTAGATGTGACTGTAGATCAGGACTGCAGGTCAGGGGGTCCTGCGGGAGTTTAGCTTCAACAGTAATCAAACACACCTGAACCAATGAATCAAGATCTTGCTAGGTTCACTTAAAACTTACAGGTAAGGGTGTTGAGGCAAGTTGGAGCTAAAACTCTCCTGGATTGCCCACCCCTGCTGTATATGTATAAAAGCTACTTTGAAAATTGAAATTATAGGCAAATTGCTGTGGGAGAAGAGAGATAAAACATTTTGGCACATGCCAAAATCATCCAAGTGGTAAAAGTAACAGACAACAGGTTGTATATCACCATATATAGCAAATGTCATTTATACTTGATAAACGTGGACACAAGGTTCTGTGCTTTTTCCTTTTCGTCACAATCAAAAACGCCAGTTAACGGTACAGGTTCTGTTCTTTTCTCCTTTTCATAATAGGGGCAGACCTTTAGGTGCTCAGACATTGAAGGGAATGTGTCCAAGCACCAGTTATCCACAGGGTAAAACAAATTGCTGAATTCCCAGACCTAAAAAAAAATTAAAAAATAGCGAATTATATAGTAAAAAAAAAACAATTGCAAGATTGTCCCTAATAATCTTAAATAATCTGACCTTCTGCTTCGCTCTCCAGCACCATCCACCATGTGAGTAGGTCTTCTTCTCCCACTTAAGTGAGACCATGCCTCTTTCCTGCAGCAAAATCCCACAAACCTCTCTCATTAACCGAGATACCAGAGCCAGCTGAGAGAGTGTAACGCTGTCCAGAAACCCAGCAATGTGGATAAGAACTTCAAAAGGCAACTTGCTCAAAGCGTCCTGGTTCCGTGCTCGCTTCCTTTCCATAGTCACTGTTCTTACACCTTCATACAGAATGGATGGCACCTCGGGTCTGAGAGTGAATGTGCTAAGGTCTTTGTCATATGAGACCATGGCTTTGTGCGTGGAAGGTCGGAGCTGCCTCTGGCTGAAGGTGCAACCCGAATATGCTAGAGGACATCTGTGTTCAAACCAGCCGTTTAACTGGAACTGGATATCCGAGTGAACGTTCTTATAGTGAGAAGAAAACTCATCTCTTCTGTATGTATGGCTGCAAAGGTATGTAAATGCAGAGCTACATTTGTTATGTCGATTGGTGACGCTCTCGGTTTGTAATTGTACATGGAGTTGCAGAGCCCTTTCTGATGTGAGATCCGCCAGAGACGCATCTGCTTTAAAGGGGGCAGAATAAAAGTCATAAGTCTGAGTTCCTTCATCCCTAAGAACCGCATCTGCAAAACTGGACTCTGCAATGAGGTGTCCTCTGAGTTCTTTCTCCAGAGAGCACAAAAGGGTTGCTTGAACCTCATCCCATTTTGGTGTTTCTTCAATTTCAGTGCTCAGGTCTGCTGTGTCAACAGCTTTGCTTTCTTTTTTGTAGTGAAAAGGATTGCGTATACGACTTGCCCTTGCCATGAAGCTGGTGGGAACTTTGAACGTTCGCACAGTTTTGATCTTCATGGGCTCTAAGTGTTTGTATACAAACGTTTTATGCGGACGAGTGTCACATGCAAATAAGGATGCTGCTATCAGAAATTTGTCTTCGTCCATTTCGTACGGATTAAAATGTGGCATAAACATGAGTGTATCTGAATTTCCAATGGATGTTTCTGTCTCTTCTTTAAGGACCTCTAATTTGCTTGGATTTTCTTGGGATTTCAGCTCTTTAGTACTCAAAACAGGGTTGGTGCCTAGTGTCTTAACGGTTTGCTTGCAGCCACTTAGCTCCATACTGAACATTCTCTCCCAAACATCATACATTTCAATGCCTGATACATTAGTGTCCCTTGCTATAGCCTCTCTCTCCTCCTGAGTTAACTCCCTCTCCTCAGGTTCAAGGCCTGGCACATCACCTAAAGTCTTTGAGGTGTCTTGCTGGTCTTTGGGTACCCCTCCAACCGCTCCCTCAAGTTCTTGAATGACAGATTTCTCCTCAATTTTTTCAATCAGTTCTGGAAAAATAGTTTTCATTTTGAGGGACTGAAACAGATTCCTCTGGTCCCGCAGTGCCATGGAAAGATCCAGAGGCTCCTGGATGTAGTTTTCCTTCAAGACATTTTTGTAGAACTCAGGAGGCTCTGTCTCTTCAATGGGCCAACGGTTCCACTCCATGGAGCAGACCACCACACTAGCAGGACACACTTTCAGGTGTTTGGCCAGCTTCGAGCGGCACATGGTAAACGGGCAGCCGTAGTGTACGTTGATGCAGGGTACTTTTTCATTAGGACACAGCAGTATGTGTTCATCCTCTTTGCACATGTGAAAGGAGGCTCCACACAGCAAGCGGCAGTTGATGATCATGCATGACACTGAGATCTCTAAGGGAACTTTACAGCGTCTGTTGTGGCAGTTTTCACAGTGCTTATGAAGTTTGGATCCTGAAGTCTTTTGTCTTCCCTACAATTGTTGTCAACAAAGAGCCATTTTAGACGCTGCTCAATTTTAATGCTATGCAGTTTGTCTTCTGAGATAAAGCTTCGTAACTTACCATATCCAGAAATCAGTAGTCTAATTAAAGCTTGATCATGGGATTATCTGAAAAGTATCAAAATTTGGAAGTCGCAGTGACAGTATAAAACACAAATTCCCATCTGGGGCAGAAAATAAAACAAAAAGTGGCATTATATCACATTTAAAAAGTTTGATTGAGTAAATCAGGTACACACATGCATGTAATACAAACCTTAACCTACACTTAGAGGTTGACATGGTACGAAAAAAAAATATATATATATCTTGTTATTAGACTTGCAGGTCAAAATGCAGGTTGTCCTACAGCGGGTCAGTGTGTTGCCTGTGTCCTGCTTTGTTGCTGCAAAACTAAGTACACTTATATCTGCAGTGTCCCTGAATGTTAAAAATAGGGAAGGGCTGGCACGGTGAATGTATAACGTGACAGGACTGCTGCAACATGGAGTCTAGTTACAGGTCATAAGTCTAAATTCTAGGGGGCAGGTCAGACAGAGCTCAGTGTTATCAAACATCTTGCTAAATCCAGCTCAAAGCAAGATCAATTATTGTTCCTTAACGCTACAAATATTTATACAGACACTGCCCACATAAGTTGTATTATGATTGTACTGACATTATTAATATTATAACATTATTATTATCTAACCTTAGTTTAATATTATGCAACATAACTCAAATGCAGCATTTAAACCTTAAAGTAATACGTCCATATGTCACTTTTAACAACTCATTTGCAGGGTCACTTTACATAATGTTGAACTACAGGGCCAAAATAATGTGTACACCTATGAGGGTCTTTACAAAACCGTTGCACCCAATTGTTCAGGATGTCTTTATATGTTGCAGCATTGAGATGACAATGATTCAGTGTATAAAGTGTATAAATTCATGAAGACATGGTATGCCAAAGTTGGAACAGAGGAATTAAAAACACTTGTACGTGGCCCCTCACCTCAAATAGATTAGTGACAGTTGTTATAGCAAGTGGGAAACAACTCCATATGAATGTCTGTGGTTTTGGAATGGAAAGTGCAGTATTTAGGTGTCTACTTTTGGATAGAAGATAGGGGATAGATATGATGCACAGAATTAGAACTGATGTAGTAAAACTTCATATGAGAGGAATTTAACGTTTATGGAAGAAAGTCTCCAATATCAGTGCTTTTCAAAGTAACCACTAAAAATTATGGTGTTTGGCATAGAAAGTAGAAATCGATAGACACGGTGGTCAAGAAGATATCCAGTCTTTTAATAACAGAATCAATAATACATTCATTACGGTTTTGACCTGCAATTATTATGCACCAGCACAGCAAGACACATTCTTTGTACATGTAAACCTATAGAACCTAAAGAATAAGGATGATTCTGATTCTTAAACATGGACCTCATCACAGTATGACACAAAATATTTATTCTACAAATGGCCTTATGATTTTTACACTATATTTTTTATTATGTACACTGAATAATGTAATAACTAGGCTTATAAAAATGACACAACAGATCAAGCTAGTAACTAACTATAGTAACATTAGTTCTGTCCCATAAACTGTGTGACTAGACTTTTTGGAGCTTTTAAACCTTTATGGTTTTTCTGTATAATAGCCAATGGAAAAGGTTTGGTTTTGGGTTCAATTTGGTAAAACGGACAGTGCTTAAGATGTTCGGCTATAGAAGGAGAGTCACCAATACACCAAGTGTCCACTCTGCTGAACAGACTGCTGAACTCCCATACCTTAAAGAGAACAAGAGAAAAATAATCAGACGAAAAAAATAACTTTTACGAAGATACTAGACCTTTGAGTACTAATCTTATGTGGATGCATTCCACCAAAATCCAACCAATTAGAACACAGAAGCTTGCTTATTTGCCTGTCAATCAGGTCCACTACCAGTTCCAGGTACCCCTTGCTGCAGAACAGTCACTGGGGTGTAGTCAGATCTGATCCATCTAGAGACGAATGAGTTATGGCTGAATAAGTGTGTTTAGTATGCTGTGTGGATTAGGATCAGAGGTGAGTACAGTAGCCCAAAAATGTTACTTTTTTACTAGTTTACTAGATTAAACTATTTATATTAATAATAACTCAAGTAAAAGTAAAACTATTAGTGTTTAAAGATACTGGACTAAGAGAAATAAAGTATGAAATAATAAAACTAGTTCAGTAATGAGTTTATTGGTTACTTTGAATCTTATTAAATAAAGTGAAAATGCTGACGAAAAAGGAAGTCGATATGTGAATTGTAGAGTAACTTAATGTAAGTTTAAAGTACCCATAGTTGCAGAATTGCCCTCAAATTGTCATTATCATGAAATTTACTGCTACAAGTTTTCTCAGGTTGGAGCTGGAATTCTCAGGTTCACGTACGTATTTTAGACAGCTGCAGTCTTTCGCAATGCACTGGCGACCTGTCCAGGGTGTACCCCCCCCCTTCCTTTCGCCCTTTCAGAGATGACTGGGATAGACTCCAGCTGATCCCGTTAATAACCACCTCTGGTTTGGATTAGGGGTTAGACTTATAGAAGGAGATGGATCAGTTCTAATACCAAACCCTGGAACTGATTTAACGACAATTTAGAAAGCTTTTGGAAAATTTAGGTGTTCTTGCCTAGCCAGTTGGCTAAGGTGTATTTTGGCCAAAGGTGCCAAAGGTCAGACAATAAAGAATGCAAGATATATCTGTTTGAAGAACATGTCTTCCTGAACCATCTGTTATTAATAATTGTTTCTGAGTTTGACTAATGTATGTTCTACAACAAAGTTCACATCAAAACTACTCACTGTGGATGATTTCCACTTGGTGGCACCATGAGTATATAGCTTTTTTCTCCATTTTAAGCTGACCATTCCTCGGTCGTGCAAGAACGTGGCGCTCACATCTCGGAAAAGTCGGGACACCAGGGCCAGCTGGGAAAGAGAGAAGCTATCCAGGTATTTAGCGATCTGACGCAGCACCTCAAAAGGAAGATCACTGAGAGAATTCTCATATTCAAATGGATCTATTTGGGAATCTGCCACAAGGGGTGTGGCAATATCAGGTCTAAGTATAAAGGTGCTGAGATCCTGATTAAAAAAGACAGTAGCTTTGTGTGTTGAGGGCTGGAGTCGTCTTTGTCTAAAGGTGCATCCCAGATAAGCAAGAGGACACCTTTCCTCGAACCAGCCATTCAAACAAGACTGGATATCTGAGTGGACATTTTTGAAGTGGGACGCAAACTCGTCTCTTCTGAAGAAATGTTCACACATAAATGTAAACGCTGAAGTGTTTTTGTTGTGTCTAAGTGTCACACACTCTGTATCAATCTGAAGGTAAAGTTTTACATCCCTGTCCTCTGTGATATCAGCCAGAGTGGCGTTGTACCCAAATGGAGCCGCAGGAAAGTCATACGTTTGATTTGCAATATCGATATAAAGTCCATCCAAGGCCACAGTTTCGCTGATCTTGTGTCCTCTGATCTCTACTTCGGCAGCGCATAGCAAAGTTGCGAACATCTCATCCATCTTTTCAGTGTCCTCAATCGTAGACAAACCCAAATCGGATGTGTCAACGCTCTTGTGCTCAGTGCGCACCCGAGTGGCAGAATCTTTCTGCTCGATGCGCTTGTGCCTATAACTAATGGGAACACTGAATGAACGAAGGGTTTGAACTGGTATTGGTTCCAGGCTTCCGTAAACAAAATCCTCCTCTCTGGGAGTGCAAGCTTTAATCTGACCGAACGAAAGGAGCATGCGTCCATGGTGAACGACGTACATGTTGTACTCTTTTGGATTAACTTCTTGACTGAGTCTTTCCAGAACTCCTTTTTGCCAAGGAGCAAAACCGGTTTTAGAGATGTCTGGTCGGACAGCGTCTCCATCTTTAACTGTTTTACTCTTGGCTCCTTGTTGATCAGCGTTAGATGAATTATGTTCACCTTTTTTTGGTTCGTTCCGGTCTTTCTGAACTTTCTTTTTCAATTCTTCTTCTTGCGCCTGCTTGCAGCCACCTCTTTCCTTGCTAAACATCTTCTCGAATACATGATATTTTTCTGTATTTACAGTGAGATCTTTTGCAGCATACTCCTTCATGTCCACATTAACAGGACCATTCATCGAAACCTCACTTTCCATGCAATTCATATGGCTTTCATTAACCAAAAATTCATGTCCTGTCTCAGCTTCTTCTTCTGTTGGAATAGGTTCTTCTGGTTCCTGCATTAACTGAGGAAAAAAGCTTCTCATTTTTAGTCTGCCGCACAGCTGCTTCTGATCTCTTAGAGCTGTGGACAGGTCCAGTGCTTGATGCTCATTTATGTCCTTCATGAGATTGCTAAAAAAAGGTGACTTTATGTCCTCAATGGGCCAACGGTTCCAGTCCATGGAGCAAACCACCACACTAGCAGGACACACTTCTAGGTGTTTTGCTAGCTTCGAGCGGAACATTGTGAAAGGACAGCCATAGTTGGCGTTAATGCAGGGAACCTTCTCATTAGGACACAGCAGAATGTGTTCGTCTTCTTTGCACATGTGAAACGAGGCTCCACACAGCAAGCGGCAGTTAATGATCATGCACGACAAAGTGATCTCTATTGGAGCTTTGCAGTATTTACTGTGGCAGCTTTCACAATGCCTGTGCAACCTCTTGCCAGATGTTGGCGCTGACCTCCTATAACTGCTCTGAATGGCAAAGCATTGTGGGAAAGAAAAAAGTTTTACAAGCTTCAAAATTGGCTATTATATGAACGTTACACAGAACTTTCTATACCAATAGCTCTATTAAAGCCTCAACTTTTATTGGTCAAAAGATGCTGGTTAACTTTCGAGCTCCTACACAGGTCACAGGTTCATATGATTGCACAACTGTTAATAAATCATCGTTGTCATAGTAACCCTATATTCTTAAACTTAGAAAAAAAAGTGTATATGAAGAGATAATTATTCATTCATCTTCTATACCCGCTTATTTCCTAATTCAGGGTCACAGGGATCTGCTGGAGTCTATCTGAGAGAGCAAAAGGCAGGAGGGGGGACACCCTGGACAGGTCGCCAGTCCATCACACACACTCACTCCTATGGGCAATTTAGAATCACCAATCAATCTAACATACATGTTTTTGGACTGTGGGAAGAAACCGGAAAACCCGGAGTAAACCCATACAAACACAAGGAGAACATGCAAACTCCACACAGAAAGACCCCTGCCCGGGAATCGAACCTGGAACCTTCCTGCTATGAGGCAACAGTACTGGCCACTAAATTTTTGGAGTCTTTAGGTACTCTTGGCTTTGTAATAATTAATATTAATAAATTAATAATTTCTACTACTGGAAAAAGTTGTGAACACTGTCTGGAAAGTGGTGGCTTAGTAGCTAAGGTGTTGGGCTGCTAATTGGAAGATCATGGTTCGATTCCCAGCACTACCAAGTTGCCACTGCTGGGCCCCTAAACAAGGCCCTTAACCCTCAATTGTTTTGGATAAGAGCGTCTGCCAAATGCTGTAAATGAAAAGAACTGTTATTTAGCATGGCATCATGTTTGTCTTACACATCTGAGGAAAAACTAGAGGCTTATAAGGAAAAAGCTGTTTATAATCATCTGTTAATAAATGCTAATATGGGAAAAAAAACTAGTTTTGTGTATATTTTTCAACATTAACGTTCAGTATAAGACAAAAAACTTCATCCGCTTCATGTTGTTTTCTTATAATTAAAGTACAAGTAACCAAACAACAGTGTTTTTACTGTTTTTGCTTTATAGTCCGTGTTTTTGATCACACGTCATATAAAGAAATTTATTTTAATCATCATTAAAAAGACTTAAGCATCAAATTCGGTTGACGTAAACATGGAGTCTGGAACCAGATTAAGAAAATAAACTTACCATCTGTGCTTCTGTGAAAATGATTATCGGCAGCTCCTTCAGAACAGAAGACATTTTATATGTTAGCGTATCAAACTTTTCGATCTGTGTGTCCTGTTTATGAGCCATAATTAAACCACAGATTAAAGTAATCTCTGGTAGATACGTGAGGAGGAATAACTTACCTTAAACACAGTTAGCAAACTCTCCAAAGTGCTTACCAACGTCAGGTCTGGGAGTCAAGTTAAAAATAGGCTGTACTGCTTAGTATACTGAGTTACATGATCGAAATACTGAATGTCACACTGTCATGACATATCATTGTATTCGATTGGGCGGGTCTTGTATCTCAGATCTACCAGGGTGTTGACTTTATTTTATTTTATTTTATTTTATTTTATTTTTACAGTTAGATCCAGATAGATTTATGAGCCTTTGTGGTTTAGGAAAGAATATTCTCTAAATCTTCCTCTAGATGGCAGTCTATCCACTAAATTTATGAGTGGAGGCTGGGATCCTGGATTAACATCCTTTGTTAATTATGGATTAACATTTCAATTAACCAATCAGAACCATCAGATTCCCTCCTTATAATTGTATTTATTGAAATAAAAATAACATGAAATACTTAAATGACGTATGTAATATATTACATGTTATAATAATAAACAACTGCATACAATGTGTGTATGTGCAGTTTTACTAACATTTTCCTATAAAATACCAAACATAGAGGTGTGTTTGCAGTAATGTAATGTATTTAGGTGTGTGTACATTAATAAAAAAATTAATTATGGATTTCTTTTTTTTAATTCATGGTTATAAAAATCTCGCTTGTGATTGTTAAATTCCAAAAGGCTGTGATTTAGTTAAATAACCGTAAACCATGTTTTCATTCTTTCATTCATTTATCTACCTGCATATTCTCTAATTCGGGGTCTCAGGGATCTGCTGGAGTCTATCCCAGCCGTCTCTGAAAGGGTGAAAGGCAGGAGGGGGACACCCTGGACAGGTTGCCAGTTCATCACAGGGCCACACACACACACTCACACTCACTCCTATGGGCAGTTTAGAATCACTAATCAATCTAACATACATGTTTTTGGACTGTGGGAGGAAACCGGAGAACCCGGAGTAAACACACACAAGCACAGGGAGAACATGCAAACTCCACACAGAAAGACCCCTGCAGGGAAATCAACCCCGGGACCTTTTTGCTGTGAGGCAACAGTGCTAACCACTTTTTAAGGCACCCACTTTCCCATCATTCATTCATTCATTCATTTATCTTCTATACCCGCTCATTCCCTAATTCGGGGTCACAGGGATCTGCTGGAGTCTATCCCAGCCGTCTCGTATTACTACAAAAACTAATAATAATAGCATATTATTATTTACAGCATTTGGCAGACGTTCTTATCCAGAGCAACTTACATTTATCTCTTTAATACAACTAAGCAATTAGTGGTTAAGGGCCCTGCAGTGGTGGCTTGGTGGTGCTGGGAATCAAACCCCAGTCTTTCTGGTAGTAGTCCAACCCCTTAGCCACTAAGCCACCACTAGTAAGTAAGTAAGACATCATGTAACACTCTTTCTTAATCATGAATAACCTTCTTTTTTTCCCCTGAAGACATTTAAAGCGGGCCAGAGGAGCCCCTGCTGTCCCTTCTGTTTGTTTTTCCCACCCGTTTCCAGAAGAATCACAGATCCAGCACTGGGATTGGCTAGCACTGTTCAGCCACACTGTCAAATCAGATAACCGCAAGCTGATAACCAATCAAAAAGAGGAAGCCGGACAGATTTGAGCAAATTATAGTAAAGGAGGCGGGGCTAAGCGGAATACGAGTTGGTGAAAGAGAAGAACGTCTCCTAGTGATGGAGGAGGAAACAACATGCCGGAAGTAGACTATCTGGATACGGAGTTTGGAAAGAGTTGGAAAGGTAACTGTAATTCGTAAGAAAAAGAAAAAAAAACGGAATTGACGACAAGGAAAAAAAAGAAGCACGTTTCCAGATTGAATAGGTGTGTGTTTTGTTGCATTTTTGTCCCCAGCCGTGGACAATACAATGGGACTACCAGCTCTGGAATTCAGCGACTCGTTTTTGGACAGTCCCGATTTTAGAGATCGGCTGAAATGTCACGAAATTGAGCTGGATCGGACCAATAAATTCATAAAGGAGCTCATTAAGGACGGTAACATGCTGATCAGCGCGCTGAAAAGTAGGTTAAACACCGAGTCTGGTATTTATAACAGCTTTTTTGTGTTTATTCCTATGCAAAAAAAAAAAGAAAGAACAATGAATGAGATCATTTTTTTTTTTCAATGAAAAGCATTGAATTAACAAAAAAAAAACAAAAAAAAACTTTTTTCCAGCGTTGATTTAAAACTTTTGAAAATATCTGCAGAAAAAAGTTTATTCTTAATATTGTATGTAATTTTGTTCGAATTAAATAACAGTCATTTCCATTTTATTTATTTATTTCTTGATTGGAGGATTGATCTTGTGTAGCATCAATGCAAATCATCAACACACACACACACACACACACACACGCAATAATAAAACCCCTCTGTGAGTGGGTTGTATAGTGAGTGAGGAAACAGTTATAATAGTTAACAATTATATCTCATTCAATCTGTTATTTTTCGGTTGTAGTTTTTGTTTATTTGTTTGTTTGTTTGTTGTTTTGTTTAAACACCATTAAGTTAATGAATTTCTTAGGTTTAAAATATGAAAAAAAGAGCACATAAAAAATAATGTCAGAAAATGAGCAACATATTCAAGTGACATCATCATCACCAACATCGTAATAACAGATCATATCTTTTTAATTAAAGAAGGTTGGTCCAAATGAGATTAGACCCTTAGATTAGACCAAATGTAAAAAAAAAAAAAAAAAAAAAAAAAGTTATCTCTGCAAAAGAGTTTTTATTTCGGTTTTTATATGAGTCTGATATACAAATGAGAAGTTTCTGTGAGTTTGTTTTTGATAGGATCTTATAGGAAACCCTGTTTTAGCAGCTTTAGACGCTTTACAACATTATTTCGCTTATTCTAATATTTTGTCCATTTTTATACTTGTTTTTTGGACATCCTACGTGAACAGGATGCGTTAAAAGCTTGCGTAATAGTTGATATGGTGATCTGCTCTGCTCTAAATTTAGGTTTACCGTCAGACCTTTAAAGCATTCCTACATGAGAAATCCTTCATAATGCGTACTCTATATGACAGTTATTCCTATTATTCCTACCCTTCTCAATAATCAATAGAAAAGCCTTTATTGGCTATTACAGCAATCAAACGCTTCCTATAATTGCTGACCAGCTTTTTGCATGTCTCCACTGGTATTTTTGTCCATTCATCTTTAGCTCCATCGATGAGCTCCAACTCTTTTAGTTTGGAGCGTCTCCTCGCCATCACCCTGATCTTTAGCTCCTTCCACAGATTCTCAATTGGATTTAAGTCAGGACTCTGGCTGGACCACTGCAAAACGTTAATGTTTTTGTCTGCTAACCATTTCTTCACCATTTTTGTGTGTGTTTTGGGTCGTTGTCGTGCTGAAATGTCCACTGATGCCCAAGGCCAAGTTTCCCTGCAGGGAAAATATATAGTATGTTGTATGAAAAGCAGTGGCTAATGAGAGAACGACTGTGTTTATAACTGTGTAACATAAGTAATAACAAGCGAAATGTGGATCCTTAATCGGGGGAGTCTTTAGCAATTTCGGGCCCCAAGAATGAATATAAGGTTTTGGCAGTTTCAGGCCCCAAGGAATAAATATAAAGTTGGGCTGGCTTCCACACCTATTTTGCACTGTAATTACCATTAAAACAGATTTTTAGGGGCCCCAAAGTGCATCATTCTAACTTAAGATTTGGCAGACATCCTTATCCAGAGTGACTTTTATCTCTCTTATACAACTGAGCAATTAGGGGGTGGGGGTCTTGCTCAGGGGCCCAGCAGCTTGGTGCTGGGAATTGAACCCCGATCTTCCAATTAACAGTCCAACACCTTAACTACTGCGCTACCACTTCACCACCTTTAACAGGATAATTGTCTTTAATGATTCTAAATCTAATTACTGTAAATGGCTCCATGGAGAGAAAGTGCTAATTTGAACAAAATTACCCTATGACACACCTTTTAACATGTTATCGATATACCAATTTTTATATAGTTGCCAGAAGTCTACACTTATTTTACTTTCACCCTAAATACATGTGCATTTTTCTTCAGCGTTATGATATTAACCAAACAGGCAGTTTCACTATTTTTTTAAATGTTAAAAAAAGGCGTAGACGTGATTCACTTTTCGTTTTGGTGTCAATCAGGTTGCTTCATCTTGACAATTTGGCTCTAATGCTCTTGGCACTGTACTACAGGAAACAATGCAGCTAATCGTATCCTTAAGAACAAACAAACTCCTTCACTCGTAGGTCCCAAACAATTCAAAACCTCATTCCAACGTTTTAGAAACCAACATCTACAGAACCATACATAAACATAAGACCAAGAGATAAGACCAAAAGCATTAAAAACCATTCATTTAAAATGGTGTACAATGTGCTGATCTTTCTATGTAAAAACTTTCCTTCTCTACCAACTATTTCCTCTTACTGTGTAAACCTATTTTTGGACTGTCCCATACATACATAAAGACAATTCGGAAAACATAATCGTTTTGCATGTACTATAGAACTCTGCGTAGAGACTTAGGCAGCATTTACACTGCAGATCTTGATGCCCAATTCCGATTTTGTGACTATATCCGATTTTTTTTTTTTTTTTTGATGACATGCTTACATCATTTTACGAAACTGACCCGTATCCGTTATCTGCATTTACACTTTACATGACAAAATATCCCAATGTGGACATACTGACCGGAAAAGGAAGTAAAAACTATAATGCAAAAATAATGAACACAATAAGCAAAAAAAGAAAGAGAGGCTAGGGTGCTTGGGGAAGGTGGAGTAGCGCAGTGATTAAGGTGATGGACTACCAACTTGGAGACTCGGGTTCGATTTCCAGCACCACCAAGCCACCACTGCTGGGCCCTTGGGCAAGGCCCTTAACCTCCAATTGCTTAGTTTTATAACAGGGAAAAATGTAAGTTGCTCTGGTTAAGGGCGTCCGTCAAATGCTGTTAAATGTGTGTGTGTTTCAAATCAGCCGCAGTGTGCGGTACAGAAAAAAAAAAAACTTTACCTGTGGATTGTTAAAACTGTCTCTGATTTGGGTCTTAAACATTTGTTACAGTAAACAAAATTAATAAATATCAAAATATACAGTCATATATATCTCGCTATTGGTGTCCATCTGAGTTGACGCTATGCGCCATCATCGCTTATTCAATGATGTTCGACTTGCATTAACAGGTAAAAATCTGATCTGTCTAATGCACATATTCGATTTATTGCCACATACGAATGAGGCTTGATTCCAATCTAAAAATGAGTCATGTCCCATCTGTGCCACATTAGAGAAACAAAATTGGAATTGATACATGCAGTTTAAATGCAGCCTTAGTCAGGGGCCATGACAGCTTGGTAGTGTTGGGGATTTAACCCATGACCTTCTTCTCTTTAAAAACCTGTGCCACTGCCAGTAAGCTGCCTCTTGCACCAAATTTGTAAAACTACCTTGTTTGGAACCGGGGACCGCTTGCATGTAATGTGAATGTAATAACCGCTACATTACACAGTTATTACCGGTGCTGGTTGTTATCTAAATGTTGTTATTTTTATTTGATTTCTGAAATCAATTTTCATTAAGTAATTAAATGAAACGATCGATTGAGAGTTAGAAAATCCAGGAAATACTGCGTTCCTGTTTTCTATTACATTACATACTATATGTATATATACTATTCTATACTATATACAGTATATATTATAGATATAGTTGCTCCTCTATCAGTTTCTCATTTTTCTATCACTACAAAGCAAAATTATGCAGATTGTCTTATGGTTAATGTTATAGAAAAAGTCACCAAAACGTTGTTTTTTTTTTAAAAAAAAAAGGGGGGAAGTGGTGGCTTATGGTCAAATGTTTTAAAAGGTGTTGGACTACAACCTGAATATTATAACGCTATCTATCTATTACCCCTAATCTATCTATCTTTTTTTTTTTTTTTTTTAATCTATCTATTTGCACAAATCTATTAAATATATGAAATCTATCGGTGATCTATCTATCTACATGTATCTATCTATCTATCTATCATTATCTTATCTAGTTATATTATTATATTATCTATCTATCGATCATCTATTCGATCTATTATCTATCTATCTATCTATCTATCTATCTATCTATTATCTATCTATCTATCTATCTATCTATCTATCTATCTATCTATCTATCTATCTATCTGATCATATCTATCTATCTATCTATCTATCTATCTATCTATCTATTATCTATCTATCTATCTATCTATCTATCTATCTATCTATCTATCTATCTATCTATCTATCTATCTATCTATCTATCTATCGATCTATCTATCTATCTATTATCTATCTATCGATCTATCTATTATCTATCTATCTATCGATCTATCTATCTATCTATTATCTATCTATCTATCTATCTATCTATCTATCTATCTATCTATCTATCTATCTATCTATCTATCTATCTATCTATCTATTGATCTATCTATTATCTATTTATCTATCGAGCTATCTATCTATCTATCTATCTATCTATCTATCTATCTATCTATCTATCTATCTATCTATCTATCTATCTATCTATCTAATAGTTATCTATCTATCTACCAGTCTGTCTGTCTGTCTATCTATCTATCTATCTGGTCATCTATCTATTTATCTGTATTTTTATCTATCTATCTGTCTGTTTATCTATCTATCTATCTATCTATCTATCTATCTGTCTGTCTGTCTGTCTCTCTGTCTGTGTCTGTCTGTCTGTCTTTCTGTCTGTGTGTCTGTCTGTCTGTCTATCTGTCTGTCTGTGTAACTGTCTGTATCTGTCTGTCTGTCTGTCTAGCTTTATGTGTGTCTGTCTGTTTCTCTATCTTTCTGTGTCTCTGTCTGTCTATCTATCTGTCTGTTTGTCTGTCTGTATTTCTGTGTGACTATCTATCTATCTATCTATCTATCTATCTATCTATCTATCTATCTATCTATCTATCTATCTATCTATAAAGAGAGACCGAGAGTGAGAGATCTTCACTGCTTTGTCTTTTACTTTTTTCCATTTTCTCACACTGTCTTCTTTCATTATTTACCCATTCTGCTTTGTTCGCTGCTCTTCGTCATGGCAACATGGCTTCCACTCAAACGCCTGTTTAACAAACAGATGAGAAAATCGTTACACACTACAGTTTGGTAAAACAAAACCACTCAGTAAGATGTAGTGCCGCAAAGGGAAATCACATGTTGATAAGACTGAAGAACGAAAAGGCTTACCTCAACCCAGCCACTGGGGAAGGGGACGGGGGGAAAGGGGGTCTTAGGATGATTCTAAGGGCCGACACTCTTTGGGGCCCCCCCCAGAGTTCTGTTTTATTAGTAGTAACAGAGAGAAATGGTTGTGGTAGGGGCTTTCATTGGGCTCAAAATCGCTAGCGGCACTCCTGCTTCAACCACTCGTAGACGTAGACCCCTTGTAGCCTCATCCACTCGTAAAAACGTAGTGAGCAGAAAAGCATATCAGAAAGTTCAGTCTGTAGAACCTCAAAGCAGAAGGGCTACAAGAGCAGAAGATTATATCAGGTTCTAAGAATAATAATGGAATGCCTTATTTCCTGAAATTACTTTTTAAAATTGACAACAAAATAGTTGCTTATAATATGGACAGTAATAACACACAAATGTCTTTTTTTTTCTTTATAGATCTTTCCGCAGCTGTGCAAAAGTTTTCACAGTCTCTTCAGGATTTTCAGTTTGAATGCATTGGCGACGCTGAAACCGATGATGAGATTAACATTGGTAAGTGACTAACCACACAAGCATCAGATTAACCACCCACATTAAACTAGTACTTATCCTGCCAAATTCCCAGTATTGACCAGAAATACAGTCGTCGTTTTGATTCAGCTAAACTTAAATTCACCCTGTAGACGTTAATTTAATCTGAGGTTCAGCAAATAGAATTAACACTTAATGAAACTGTATCAGCTGAGCTTTTCCACTGCGGTCTCCGCTGTTACTTCATTTCCATGTTCTCGTTCGGAGACACGCAGCTGCCGAAAGTCACAGACTCGCTCTGTCTGACACACATCTGAAAACAATCCTTTCCATTGCCTCTAACGTTGGCACCACCACCACGCATCAGCCTCGGCGTTCTTCTGCGCTAAACAGTGATGTCTTTTCATCCCACAGGAACACGGGGCTGCTCGCAATTCAATATCCTCGGGGTCAGGAAGTGCCATTTACATACAATGCTCTAAAAAAAGAAAAATCGAATAAACAATTTTTAAAATTTAACGCGCAGCACAAACTATTCTGTATAGCAAAAGTATTAGATAGTATTAGATGACCCTGTTGCCAAAACCAGCAGGTATGACAAGGAGTAACAATATGGAAAAAATACATGTAGTTGATGTTTTATTGTATTTACAATTACAGAGACTGAAATACTTCAACAGCTCAAAGTTCATTCATTCATCTTCTAGACCCACTTATTACCTAATTTGGGGTCACAGGGATCTGCTGGAGTCTATCCCAGCTGTCTCTGATAGGGTAATTGCCAGGAAGAGTACAGCCTGGACAGGTCACCAGTCCAACACAGGTCCACACACACACTTCTATGGACAATTTGGAATTACCAATCAATCTAACATACATGTTTTTGGACCGTGGAAGGAAACCAGAGTAAACCCACACACCCCTGCCTGGGAATCGAACCTGGTACCTTCTTGCTGTTAGGCAACAGTGCTAACCACTAAGCCACCGTGCTGCCCGCCATGAAAGTTTAGTTAGCAAATAGCGCTTAAGTCTCTTTATTGTGTAATTATTAGACGTACAGAGTGTTGTACTAAGAATTTACTACCACATTTGAGGAAAATGTTAATATAAACAATATTTTTAACTTGTTATTATTGTAACTGGACCTTTACATTGTCAGTATAAATCAGGGGTGTCCAAACAGGAGTGTCCTGAAGAGTTTAGCTCCAACCCTAATCAAACAGTCCTAAGCCAATTAATCAAGATCTTGCTAGGTAGACTTTAAACTTACAGGTAGGTGTGTTGAGGCAAGTTGGAGCTAAAACTCTGCAGGACACCGATTCTCCAGGATCTCCTCATTTTGGATAAAGTAACAGCTAGGAATTGTCTGTGCTTTCGGTGTCCAAGATTATACAATAGTATATAATAGATAATATTTCATAAAATTTTGTGTAAACCTACAAATAAAGAGGAAAATCCAAGCATAAATAATATAATAAAGCTAAACCAAAATGAACATGTAAACATGGTTGGGGTGGTCATAATGTAATTATATTAATACGTAATTAATAGGAACACATGTACCCCTGCATATCTGATATGGTTGGTGGTTCTTTTGGAACTTTTCCTGCATTTCCACATATTTCAGTCCCCAGAGTTTACACGGAACAGCAAAAAAAAAGTGAATCATAATCCTGTGGGTTAAAATATGTTATTGAGAACGGTTTAGGCAACATCCTGTCCCTGATTGTTTGATGAAAACAGCCAAACACTCATCGGTGTAAATAAAAAGTGCACCTGTAATAACACCATCATGCATTTTAGACTGTAAATAAATTGCAAACATTCATGCGGAATTAAATCATGTGTTTAACAAACCCAGATCGCATGTAGCTGTAGCTGTAGCTGTAGTGGCTGTGTTAAATAAAGCATTTGTAATCTGTGTTTCATCATCACAAAATTTAGTTTAAAAGATTGTTAAAGATTTTATTGTCATTCAACATTCTAACACTTGATAATACCATGTAGTCGAAGGTAGTTCTGGGTGTGTATGCTTTATCTAAGCTTTGCATTTCTCTAAGAAACAATGTGTCATGACACAATTTTTTTCTTTGGAAAAACCACCTCATGTCTGAAAGGGCATTTATTTGTTAATTCTTCTTTGGTAAGCATCATGATTAAGCTAGACCTTAAAAACACCTCGATGGGATGGGATTTCATCGCAGAAATTGTGTAACCTATTTTTTGCATCAGTTATACGATTCTCACACTATAATTATAACAAAAGACTTTGGAGTTATTATGATTTATTCTAGTAATAAAGGTTATTAAATAATTAGGGTTGTTTACCGTAAAATAGGCTTAGTGTCAGTCTCAGACGCCACGCCTACGAACCTTAGGCAGAACACCTTAACCATTAGCCACCACTTCCTGCATCATCGAAATCGCGATGTGTGCATAGGCAATAGTCCCATTATAGGACGTTCGATATCGGCACAGTTCAGAACACATGTGATTTGTGGATTAATGTGAAACTTTAATAATCGAGTGAAAGTTTATTATCTGCACATTGTTTTATGTTACTGTGGAAACATTATAGGCAAGAAACAATCACTTTTGTAGCTTTTACAAAGATTAATTATATTTAATTTACAGTGAAGACAGTACAGTGTGATTTTACCTCTGATTATATAATTATAATCATCTGAATCTCCAAAAAACATAAAACATTTATAACAAAACATTGTATTTATTTATGCTTATAATTTGTATTATATTTTATGTAGAAGCACAAACTTACCCCAATTTTCTAAAATAATGGATTCTTTTTTCATATCGGAATATATATATCGCAGAAAAACAAAATATCGCAATGTCATTTTTTTTCTAATATCGTCCAGCCCTAGTGCTAATTCTTCAAGGATGCTTATAAAGCCTAAAATCAGAGCGAACATGCTGTCTCTGTCTTTACAGTCCTCTGGAACATTAACAGCTGAATTATGTCCTGCTGTAAATAAAGGGCTGTTTACTCAGGGGCCCACGTTAATCACCACAAATGTGTAGCCTTGGGACGCATGTTTGGAGAAGCTTAAAGCATGAGATTAGGACCGCGGTGTCTCTGTGCGTAGTCTTGTCGCCAAACAGGAAAAAGCTGTGTATTCTAAGCAGGAAGTGATGTAGCTCAAACATTTCACTAATGCGCTCAACCTTAACGACCTGAGATGAAGCAAACTGCAGTTGGTGCGTCTACACTACATTTCTCTTACCGTAAACAAAAAAGATAAAGTAGTGAGATTGGTGTATTTTGTTCTTCCTACTCTAAAACTGATGTTTGCTCAAAATTTCGCTTAAGGGTACGAATGCTAATTTTGACCCCGTTTGCCTCTTTTAGTAGAGTTTTATGATTGGAATACTGCTATATTTGTTTAAAATCTATGAAACACACCAAAGCCTGCGTATTACTACGAAAAAAAAAGATTGTCATTATTTACGAGAAAGTTTTTTTTTATTATGGTGGCTTAGTGGTTATCACTGTAGTCAAACAGCAAGAAGGTCCCAGGTTCGGCCGGGGTCTTTCTGTGTGGAGTTTGCATGTTCTCCCAGTGCTTGCGTTGGTTTAATCCGGTTTTGTGTTGATTGGTTGATTGATTCTAGATTGTCCATAGGAGTGAGTGTGTGTGTGAGTGTCTGTGGTTATTTGTCTGTATGTGGCCCTGCGATGGACTGGAATCCTGTCCAGGGTGACCCCTGCCTTTCGCCAAACGACAGCTGGGATAGACTCTAGCAGATCACCCTGAGCCTGATTAGGAATAAGCGGGTGTAGAAAATGGATGGATGGATGGATGGATGGATGGATAGATATATTTCTCAAACAGTAGATTTTCTGATTTTCATAGCTTTTTTTGGCAAGAATGTCCTCAGATACCTGTTTTAGCTGACAGGAATGATCCCTAATGTGTGTTTTTGCGGTTGTAGCTCATTCACCTCAAGGTTTGATAATGTATCCATGCTGAGATGCTTTTCACATTGCCACACTTGAAAAGAATAAATACTTGCATTGCTGTATCCTTTCTCCATCTTTAACCAAATGGAGATGGTTATCTGATTCTCCTTCAATCAGGCATTTCCACCCACAGAACTGTCACTTTCTTAATGTTGTGTTCTCGGTTTTCTATACCATTTTGTGTAAACTTGAGAAACTGTTGTGTGTAAAAATCCCTGGAAACGTTCAAACCAGCCCACTACAAACCCAAAGTCGTGCATCCCAAGTGTATGTCCAATGGAATATTTATTACATATTCTTTTGCTAGCAGATTTAATAATATGGTGACTGTATTTTTGTATTAGCCTTGCGGTGGTCCAGTTACATTGGGTGTAAATATACCTCATAACACTAACAAACTGGTGTCAAGCGTAAATCGGTGTCAATTGTAAGTAATAAAAATGTTTTTTTTTGTTACAGCTCATTCATTAAAAGAGTTTTCCCAGCTATTAAACACAGTGGAAGAGGAACGAAGACGACTTGTAAGTAATTATGATTTGTTTGCTTGTTTGTATTCTTCGATCTCATTTAATTATTGTCTTAATTTCCTTTAAATCCACGGGTTATACTGTCAGCATTCGTTTTGTCCACCTCGTTTCTTCAGCAAATTATTGTATGTTATTGTACAATTTGGCATCAAATAATAGCTCTTGTGCCTCGGGGGAAACTATGAGCTATTCTAACGATTGCTGAAGAGTTATGGGAAACATGCCTTGTTTAAACAGATCCTTAGTTTGGGTCATGACTCTTTTTTTGGACAGGGAGAAAAAAACTGCACGTTCCTGCAAGCTGCCATGACGCTTTATTGTTGCCTTGGAAATGTATTCCTTTTTTCAGCCTATCAAAATTAACATGGCTGCCAAAGTTAAAATTCAGTTATATTACTATTAGTCTTGCGTGTTATATGATATAGGGGGCAGTAATCCTTGCTGCGTATTTCTGTTTTCAGACTGCGTCATGCCTGTAATTCGTCCATACATACTGTATAATAGATGTCTGTAATGACTAATGACTCAGACGAGCTTATTATGATTAGCGAGATTTTCTAAATCTCTTATAATTAAGTCCATTGTTTAGCCTCATTTGTTTGCACATCTTTCCTAAATAAACACTGAACACCAGTCTGGTTTTGTGATGCGGAACAAAAACGATAATTGTGATTGGGTGCTTTACATGTCACGCCATTTTGGCCAATAAAAGCTTCTGTTGTTAGTCTGAAGATTTGGCTACCGAAGACTGGACAAACGCTTATGTTTTTCCTCCATAAGCCATAGAGAGAACAAATATCTGCTCACTTGGTATGTCATGCAGCCATGATATTTTATATATCATTATATTTTTAATATATTTCTCAGTCCGCGTCCATACATTCCATAGACATAACATTGTTATAAATGTACTCAATGCTACAGTAATATAGCAGACAACCAGCAACAACATGTTTTCTGAAATTTGTATTTCTTTAGTGATCATAACAAACTAGAATAAAATTGATCTCACTTAAGGGACATTAAAGACGCAAACGTACTACCAGTAATGTTTCCTTTTGCTCACCTTATCTAGGTGACCTTCGACCTTTGTGATAGCATTGATCTTGTCAACGTTTCTGTTTCTGTGCTCTAGGAATTTCTTGTTAGCTTTGTTGTTACCTCCGCTGCAGCGGTGTAGGAAATAGTGTTACTTTGTGTAATACATCTAAAAATGTATTAAATGTGCATAAATGGTATAATTCAGCTATAAGGCGCTGTTTAATATTAACTATCTCTAATAGTGTTATTTGTGTGTATAGAAATAAGTGTATCCTTGACCTTTTTTTATTGATAGCTAACCTTTGATCTTAATACAGTACATATTGTGTATTATATTACTGTATAAACACACACACACACACACACACACACACACACACACACACACACACACATATATATATATATATATATAGATATATATATATATATATATATATTTTTTTTTTTTTTTTTTTTTTTTTTTTTTTTTAAATGTTACATTTTTATTGATAGCTAACCACACACACACACACACACACACACACACACACACATATACATATATATATGTGTATATATATATGTGTATATATATATATATATATATATATATATATATATATATATATATATATATATATATATATATATATATATACATATATATGTATATGTGTGTGTGTGTGTGTGTGTGTGTGTGTGTGTGTGGTTAGTGTGTATGTATATATATATATACATATATATGTATATATATGTATACATATATATGTGTTGTGTGTGTGTGTGTGTGTGTGTGTGTGTGTGTGGTTAGTGTGTATGGTTAGCTGTCAATAAAAATGTAACATTTAATAAAGCGTTTTATAAACACACACACACACACACACACACATATAAATATATAAATATATATATAATATAGAAATAAACTTGAATTGTAAGTAACATTGGGGAAGTGGTAGCGCAGTGGTTAAGGTGTTGGACTGCTAGCTGGAATATCAAAGGTTAATTCCCAGCACCGCCATGAGTCCACTGTTGGGCCCCTGAGCAAGGCCCTTAACCCCCAAGTGCTCAGTTGTATTAAAAGAAAAAGTCGTTTTGCCAAATGCTGTAAATATAATATAATGAAATAGAATGGAATTGGAAGGGGCTTTTTTGTAAAGGAGAAAAAATTTAATGCGGAGAGAGGTATCCTGATACTATTCATACTTTCTTACAATATCCATGAGTTGTAATATAATGTGTCCTGATGTTAATAATATCATACTAAGTAATATCGGTGCATGTAAAATGGAATATGGTGGAATATTTCAGCGTTTTAAGGGCAGAAAAAAGTTGCTACATGCACTGATGAGTCAGTATTATTTTCAACGTCCTGTCCTGCCCCTTGTGGAAAATACGCCTCAGCTCATTACTCACAGTGGAGAAAATTAACACACATGTGAAATGAGATTTGGTCATTGAGTCTAACATCAAAGCTGATGCTGTAATGCGTTTCCTGAAGCACTGAAATGTGTTGGATGAATCTGGAATCAATTCAACTGTAACGCTGCCTGTTCAGTCAGATCCCCTGTAGTGTACTGGAATGAGAGGGGGTCAGTAAAGCTGTGCAAGGAGGAGCCCCAGGGGAAGAATTACCCAGCAGCCCCCTCCAGCCTGACTACTTCCTGGAGACCGTGGCTCCGCTACGCTCCATTCTCCCAGGCTGCTGTGCCAGGCCTCTCAGGATGACAAATACCTCCGTAAGAAAAAAAGATCCCAGACAGCGCTTTCATTCATAGATGTACAATAACGAGACCAAAAAGGGGTGAATGGCTCTACGTGAACACTTTGACCTCCCACTGGGGAGCAGCTGGAAAGTTTTCGTCATTGTTGTTGCAAAAAAATTCATGAGACTGTTATAACCTATCGTAAATCTCTCATGCTGTATTCTGCTACAGCACTGCTGGGTGCACGAATCTGACGTGGCAGAAAGTGTTGATTAGTTTTCTATAAAAGCAGCTCTGACTGTAATGCCGGTTATATTCTACTCACTGGTTCATATAATTGCAGTTGTTTTAATACCCCACTGTTTGTGTAGTAGAATTGAAAGGTGGATGCTTTACATTGGCATTACATTGATCGATAAGGCACTGGGTTGTTTTTTTTTTTTTAAAGTAAAAAGATTTTCTGGTAAAATGTTTATGGAAGGAGTCTGTATGTAAAGAGAAATAAGAGAGGCCCCTTTATAGCTGCTATATAATACGTGAAAACAGGAAGTTGTTTTGTAGATTTTCTATAGTATTGAATGTAATTGCAGACAGATAAAAATAAAACCATTGTTATCTTTTGCAACTTTTTATAGGTAATTATAGATAATGAACTTTAACAATACATAGGGTTGTTTATTGGCAAAAGCCTCGCGATATGATATATCATATCGATGTATTGTATCGGGAGCAGACGAGGAAGTGATTTGGACACACTAAGAGTTTTAATTGAATATTAAATTAGTTTAAAACATGTTTTTTTAAAATATTTTGGGGGCATTTTGCCGTTATATATAGGACAGACAG
The DNA here is from genome assembly GCA_005784505.1 of Bagarius yarrelli. NCBI lineage: Eukaryota > Metazoa > Chordata > Actinopteri > Siluriformes > Sisoridae > Bagarius > Bagarius yarrelli. Next base: position 1,736,189 of record VCAZ01000082.1, on the reverse strand, counting down.
AAATAAGATGGGGTAGATAGAGAAAAGGTTGGGACCCAAGCCAGAATCAAACCCAGATCGCCGGATCACAACTGCGCATGTAGGTGCCGGTGCCTTAACCCGCTACACCATGGCGCCAGCCAAACATGAATATTTATCAATACTAGAGGTTAGAATATCGATTCACTATGTTAAAAGAAAATATTGCGATAGTTAGCTGTATCGATATTTTTTACACAGCCCTACTGTGTATGTATCTATATTGTTACCTGAAGTCCTTGTACTGCATTAGCGGTGGCATTACAATCGCATATTGTATGTTAAAGAAGGCAGCCTGATATATCAGTGTAAAAAGGGAGGCATTTTCCCACATGATGAATCGAACTAATGTAAGAAGTGAGTTTCCTCTCGGGCTATAAGGGGCCATGGGAACTTGTGTTATGAGAGATACACTCAAGCCGACATTAAGCCTGTCTGGCTACTGAAATGAGGAAATCCTCAGCTCTTGTAAAAGTGCTGAAGGTTCACACGCTTGAATGAGTCAAGCATTTACTGTCAGCTCCTGCGAGTCCAGCCTCATCGTGACTCAGTTTATTCTAGACTTTGTATTAAAAATATTGTTATAATCTTTCTTTAACTTTCGGTAAGTAGTAAAATGATTCATTCTATATTCAGGTGCAAAATATTTCTTTAAGACTCTGTTTACCTTCCAGAAATCTTGATTCCAGGAAACGCACGTCAAGCATGCGTCTCTCAGCAGCAAATTTGTTACTGCTTACTGAAAGGGTCCCTATCTTACATCTGGAGCTGCTTGGAGTCTGACCAACTCCATTAGAAGTTCAGGTTGCATTAGGCTTGACGTAGGCTGTAGAGACAAGGCTGTCAGTTTTGTAGGGGGAGGGCTGTGCACAGGCAAGCATGTGGAACCTATTTTGGGCAATTCTCTAGTGAGACTGGAAGCCCACCACTCGGTGCCTGGGAAAGTATATAAAAGGAACTTAAGTATGTAATTGTGTGTTTTTCCAATTGAGACTATGAAACGAAAGTGCTGCTAATTATAGTACTATTATTGTACAGTATACGAGGAGGGTTGCACCGGATAATTTTTCATGTGATTGTTTTCATGCCGGGTGAAGACAAAGTATGATGTCAGGGCTGTGTACCAATTTATGGGCGCCAAGCGTTTTTGATGTTCTCCGGGTAAATTTGACTCGTTTTCGGCTCTAAAAAAGTGCAGAATCATTAGCTGAAGGGAATGTCTGAAAAATCTTAGCTAGTCAGCTCATTCTTTATATCTTTTTTTTACTAAGAAACTTTGAATGTTGTGAGTTAAAAATTACATCAAAACTACCAAACTATGGCAGCACATATACTTAAATTGGAAGGATACAGAGAAGATTAGCATGGCCCCTGCGCAAGGATGACACACAAAACCGTGAAGCATTACCATATTTTTTGGGGCGGTGGTGGCTCAAATGGTGCTGAGTTGCTGATCTGAAGACCAGAAACACCTGGGTTCAAGCCCCACCACCGGCAAGCCAGCCACTGTTGGGTCCTTGAGCAAGACCCTTAATCCTTCCTGCTCCAGGGGCGCTGTATCATAGCTGACCCTGCGCTCTGACCGGAGAAGATGGGATATGCGAAAAACACTGCATTTCATTGGCTCTGTACATGTACCTCGCACAATGACAATAAAGTTGAATATATATATATATATATATATATATATATAGATATATATATATATATATATACACACACAAAAAAACAATAAAATTGACTGATTTCTAATGTCAGCTCCCCCCTGTGTTTTTTTTTTTTTTTTTGCCCAGACAGCCCAAAACGACAATCAGTCGGCAGGTAAAAGCAACCAGACAAGCAAATCCAAATCGTGTGGCACAAACACAATAAAAAACAATACGATCGTATCAAACCCCAAATCAATAAACACTGGACTATAAAACCAAAACTATCATTTTACATAATAAACATACACAGAATGAAAATAGTTGCGGTGCGGAAGGCTTAAACAGTAATTACGTGTTTACAGATACAGCGACCGGATAACATTCATTTTTACAGAGAGCCGGGGACTTTAATGTATGTGCAAATGTAGCACAACAGATACTTCCTGACTTGAGGTTGGTATTTATAATGTGTGTATGTGTGTGTGATAGAGTCCAGGTGTGTCTGGACTTCGACTGATCTTGAATATGAAAGAAAAGTCACGAGTGTAGGCTGTGTCTGTAGGCTGTGGTGCATTCTGGGGGATTCTGGCATCAAGTTATTATTGTTCTCTTGCAAAGGGAGTAAATAAAGTGTATGTATCTTTTTATGTAATTAATTTTTTTTTTGCTTTATATAATAAAATCTAACGAGAATGTAAAAGCAAACAACTTTGCACAAACAACTTGTGACTACAAATATGTCTAAATTTCATCACTGGTATGTAACAGCTTCGATCTGTCGTTCCTGTAAGCTTTGTATAAATGCAGACTTTTGCACAATGCATAACTACACTTTACTTTCTGTAAATACTTGCACATACTCGCAACGTCGCCTCTTCAAAAACTTTCACATCCTGTCATAGCCTTATTTATTAATGTACATATCTACATATTAGGACAACATGGTGGCTTAGTGGTTAGCATGTGCCTCACACCTCTCCGTTTCTCTCCTGTTTGCTTGGGTTTACTCCGGGTTCTCCGGTTTTCTCCCACAGTCCAAAAACATGTATGTTCGATTGATTGGTGATTCTAAATTGCCCATAGAAGTGAGTGTGAGTGTGAGTCCCCCTTTCAGAGCCGGCTGGGATGAATGAAAGAACACTTACATATTTATCTGCATTTGCACAGTTCTACTATTTGCACTTGTGGTAGATGCTAAACAGCTTTTCATTGCTATGTACTTGTACCTTGCAATGACAATAAAGTTCTATTTATCTATCTATCTATCTATCTATCTATCTATCTATCTATCTATCTATCTATCTATCTATCTATCTATCTATCTATCTATCTATCTATCTATCTATCTATGTATCTATCTATCTACTGTATGTACAGGGCTCCTATCTATCTATCTATCTATCTATCTATCTATCTATCTATCTATCTATCTATCTATCTACTGTATGTACAGGGCTCCTATCTATCTATCTATCTATCTATCTATCTATCTATCTATCTATCTACTGTATGTACAGGGCTCCTATCTATCTATCTATCTATCTATCTATCTATCTATCTATCTATCTATCTATCTATCTACTGTATGTACAGGGCTCCTATCTATCTATCTATCTATCTATCTATCTATCTATCTATCTATCTATCTATCTATCTATCTATCTATCTATCTACTGTATGTACAGGGCTCCTATCTATCTATCTATCTATCTATCTATCTATCTATCTATCTATCTATCTATCTATCTATCTATCTATCTATCTATCTATCTATTTGGGAATTTTTTACAGGGCATCATTGTTTAAATACACCCTAGGAAATTGAAATAAATATTAAAACTTTTGTGTAAATTTGTTTTTCTTTTTACAAGTGAATGAATTACAGTAACTGTAAAGCTCGTCTAGCACAGTAGACTTTTCTGTGGTTTTTACTTTCCTCAGATGTAAATAGTCGTGGTATTTTCATACTATTTTCATTATTTCCTCAAGTCAAATAAAAATTAGAATGATGAATAAACTGTACGATGAAACATTCCACTCCTAATAAAGAAATGAAGAATTATTTAAGTCTTACTTTAGATTTACAACAAGTGAAAATGAACAAAGTTTGAGTTTGTAATGTAAATATGACACGGTTTACTTTACGGTTATATTCAGCTATGGGCAAATTGTTCCTTTTTTTAAAATGTAATATGTTCCACCAGTCTATTTATGTTACTGGTCCCGTTGTAAGCTTAAATAAAATAAAGTTCTCTGTAAAACCATTTGAGAAATATTATTCTTGTTATAAATTGATTATTACTGTGTTATACTAAGAAACTTACAACAACCCAACAATAGCAACATTCTTCCAAACCATCCAGGGCAAACTGCACCACATGTTTTCTCAAGGTCCTTAAACAAAACTTGTAGGAGTTACAAAAGTTTTTTTCTTGTTTTTTTTTAGAGAAACTGTTTATAAAGAACGACCCTGAAGTGTTCTTCTAAACCTTATCAAATTTTGCTTCTCTTCAGATACAGAATGCCGATGACGTCCTGATCACTCCGCTGGAAAAGTTTCGCAAGGAGCAAATTGGCGCTGCTAAAGTAAGTTTTCCCAGATTCCCATTATACATCTCATGCTTCACATTTCAGCAGAGAACCATTTTTAGCTTTATTGCAACATAATCCTGTACATAATTCAATATAGGTCCATGCTGAGACTCTGCAGGGACAGGGGGGAAATTGCAAACACCTGTTGGGAAACAGCAAAATTATAACCAGATTCAGTAATGCCACATGAACCAACCATAAACAAAAAGACCCTCCAAAACTGTGAGGACACACCAGCCCAATGAAACTCCTGTGTGTCAACGTTTGAAAGATATTCTGTTGTCTTCAGGTTAATTAATGGCTCTAGAGCTTGATTTATAGCACATCGCTAAAGTAGACTGTAGGCAGACAGTACACAGGCTGATATGAGACGGAATGCTGTTTTTGAAACAGTTCACTGCTTACAGAGCAGTAAATTTTTGGGGAATTTAAAACAAAGTATGTCTGGTAAAGTTTGCTGCCATCTTCCTGCACTTATATCAGACCTGGCTTTTATCTGCGTTTTACCTACGAAACATTTTGGTTTTCTATTTTACAGCTGAGTAATTTACAGATCCTCGCTTGTCCCTGTGGATTCCTGCTGTAAATCATCAGTCTTATGACTGCTAATGCTACTGATGCGTTTCCTGTCCTTGCTCTGCTGTAACTTTACATGGGGAAAGTGGTGGCTTATGGTTAAGTTCTTAGACTACTAACCTGAAGATTGTGGGTTCAATTCCCAGTTTCACCAAGCCACCACTGAGCAAGGCCCATAAGCACCCAGTTGCTCAGTTGTAATAATGAGATAAATGTAAGTCTCTTTGGATAAGGACATCTGCCAAATGTAAAAAATGAATGGTTTATGAAATGTGGCCATTCTTACCAAGTTTTTTTGTGGAAAGCTAAATAGGCAGTTACAGAGTCAAATTAACGATAGTTATCATATTTACTAATCAAATTTCATTCATTCATCTTCTATACCCGCTTATTCCCTAATTCGGGGTCACAGGGATCTGCTGGAGTCTATCCCAGCCGAGTACCCGGAGTAAACCCACGCAAGCACGGCAAGAAAATGCAAACTCCACACAGTAAGGCCCCTGTCCAGGAATCGAACCCAGGACCTTTTTGTTGTGAGGCAACACTTCTAACCGCTGAGTCACCGTGCTGCCTCAAATCTAATTGGTAATCACAAATGCAGTATACAATCCAAGTGCAATAAAAAACCCGTTCTTAAAGTTTTTAGTGCTCACGTTGTTCCTTGTTTTTATGTTTGTTTTGGAAGCAGTAATTCATCGGGGTTTTTGCTGGTATCTCATTATGTCAGACGTCTGGTTACAGTTCCAGGTTAATATTTAATCGAATTTACTTCATCTACACAGATTATATAAATGTAGCTAGCATACGTAGCGTTACTTAGCTTAGGCATGTATGTTTGCAGATCCAAAGGGATCCAAAAAACATTACACAAACAGTAACCAGAGCTTAGTATCAAACAACAAACCCCTAAGCTGTGAGGTGGCAATGCCATTTAGGCACTAGACTTAGCAAAATGGTGTAGTTACAAATTGGGAAATAGAATGCATTCTGCCGAGTCCTGATGAGCTGGTAGTGCGTCCGCCTTTCAGCCAAGCGCTGCCTGATGAGCTCACTGCTGAAAGATTCAAAGCTGAAACACGCTGCCTTATTTGGGTGTTTTAGTCCCAGATTCTTCAGGCAGAACTACCATGGAAACTCGCACAGCTTTGACATTCAGACCACAAAGGCCAAAGGGAACGACTGTCCGGCTGTTCAACCTCCTGTGCTAGAGCGAGGGGGAACACGTGGAAAAAAATAGGGGCACAAACACAGCATTAGTGACATCTCAGTGCCTTACCACAAACACAAATGTCAACACCCTCTTCAACCCACTCGACAATATTAACACTAACACAATACTGCAAACAGGTTTTTTTTACACCGGGTTCCTCTTAGAACCGATAAACAAGAACCGTAACTGCTCAGACAGAGTGATGTCATTGTTATAGTCAGCAGATGGGCTGAAGGACTTGGAGTAAGGATGAAAGAAATGCGATTCCTTGACTTTGTTGTTTGGCAAGCTTGCCGTCTGCTTAGTGTCCGTGAAAGGGTCATGGGAAAGGTTCGGCTAGTGTTGTAGAGGTAAAACAAACAGCTTGGATCAGATTTCAGTTGCAGTCTAAAGGAAGGAATGTTTATCCTGAAGTCTTAACAAATAATTTGGCCAATTGTCTAGAATTTTAATTAACTGCAAGTGTGACTTTTTTGCAAAATCAGCTTTGTACCATATGTGAGCATCTATATAGACAATAATCCAAAAAGGAAGTACATAAGAATCTGTTACTTGTTACGATTGTTAGGTTTATTTAAGCGACCTGAGCTCCTGTGCACTGGTAATTCTGCAAAATATGGATTTTACCAAGTATTGTGTCTGTGTGTTGAATGATCTAAAGCAAATACCATTAAAAACTAGAATTAGTGCCTGACTGAGATGCAGCCATGTTGGTATGACATCATTTTCTGAACTTTCCAGGAGTTAGGAATTCTTTTTTTTAAGGGGCTTTTCTTTCTGAGGGTGAAATGTTAAGGGTGCAGAATCAAGCTAAAAAGGGTAGGTACAGATATAAGCTATCTAGCTAGTTTCTGGGTAAATTATTCCTCAATTTAGATTTCTGCATAATGCCAGTAGTCAAACAGTTTATATATATATATACATATATATATATTATATATGTATATATTATATATATTACATATATTACATATATATAATACATTTTATATATATATATATATATACAAAACGTTTACTTTGAAAACATTTGAGTGTTCAAAGCGGGGCCGCCAAAATTGCCAGAATACCCGAGCTAGGAATAATGAAATAGGACTCTGGTTATATTTTGTGGGTTTTTGGAACCAGGGCCATGATTTAGAGGGACGGTCGGTCGGGCTATATATATATATATATATATTATATATATATATATATATTATATTAATTTTGGTCCTAGAGGGTCGATGTCCTGCAGAGTTTAGCTCCAACCCTAATCAAATACACCTGAACCAACCAATCAAGAAGTGCTAGGTATACTTAAAACTTACAGGTAAGTGTGTTGAGAAGTTGGAGCTAAAACTCTGCAGGATACCGACCCTCCAGGAGCGAGACTGCCCACTCCTGCTTTAAACCACACATTTTATACCCAATTGTCTTTATTTATATTTTTGTAATTTTTCTCAGGCCCTGAATAATTTACGGATTTACTTTCTAACAGTCTGAAGATTGACATGTTCATGGCTACAGGCGGCAGTTAGGCCAAACATGTTGTAGGCATATTTTAACCAGTGTGTTAGCTATGAAACATTTTGGGCTACAACTGTGTAATTTATAGATCCATGCTTGGCTCTGTGGATGCCTGCTGTGAATCATCGGTTTTATGACTGCTACTGCTAACGTAACTCACTGATGTGTTTCCTGTCCTGCTCTGCCGTAACTTTACATAGGCAAAAAGTTGAGATATAAAAAATTAATGAATTATTTGTTAATTGTCTTCTAGCTATTGGAATGTGACCTTAGTTTCCATCCCAGTTGCCCTTAAGGTTGTTTTTTTTTTTGTGGACACCTAAATAGGCCGCTACAGAGTCAAACTTTAGCTAGCTATCATATTTTGCTGATCTTATTTGTAGTTACAAGATTATATCCAGGTATAAAAGTGCAATAAAGTTTTTAAGTGCTCACGTTGTTTCTTGTTTCATGTTTGTTTTGGAAGCAATAATTACTCTGGAGTTGTTTTTTTTAATGCTACCATCTCGTTATGTCAGACATCTGGTTACTGTTTTACTTTTAATTTTCTTTTTAAGCTAATATTTAATCGAATTTACCTCATGACCCCTTCCTTCTACACAGATTACGTAAATGTAGCTAGCATACTTAGTGTTACTTAGCTTAGCTAGCCTAGCCTCTGGATTGTTTTTTTAACTAGGTTATTTCTGTATGATTTTTTTAAAACAAATGCATTTCTTATGATCTGTTATCGATGCGTAAGAAAAACACACTTCTGCTATCTTAGTAAAACAAATTAATTTTTAAGATTACAAGAACGATTAAACAAGATCTAATTATAACCATACAAAAAATGTATGCACGCTGTGGATTTCTGTTAGATATAGCGAGAAAAGTTTTTTCCAGACTTTTCCATCACTGTATAAATTATTAATTAGCTTTAATGGATATAACGCAGTTGAAGGAGAAATTTCTTACATTAAGGGTCATTCCTGCCTGCATTTTTCCCGGATTTTTCTCTTTTAGGGCATTTCCTTTAACTTTGCTGTGTATCTTTTACACAGACATTTTAGGAAATTCCAGACTGACCTTTAAATTTACATTTTAAATGCCTTTATTTTGCAGTGAAATTTGTCCCTTCCCATTTCCTATCCTAGAAAGTTGAGGTCAGAGCACAGGGTCAGCTATGATACAGCACCCCTGGAGCGGTCTTGCTCGTAGACCCGACAGCGGCTGGTTGGCATTACATTTATGGCAGACGGCTTACCATCTTCCATTTGGCACCTTAGCACTCTTGAACTACCACCTCCAATTGAATTGACTTTGGTACATTATTGTATTTTAGGGATTAGCACCCTGTCCATCTGACAGCAAGCTATAAATCACAAAATTGGTTTTATGGCTCTCTCAAGTTCAAGGTTCAAGGAGCTTTATTGTCATTTCAGTCATATATAGCAGATGCAGTACACAGTGAAATGAGATAACGTTTCTTCAGGACCCCCCCGGTGCTACACAAAACATAGAATTTACAAAACAACAAAGAGCATAGACATAAAGTGCATATGTGCAACCTGGTGCAGACAGTGCAGAACAGACAGTGCAATAAACAATACAAACATTACAAAGACAGTGCAAATCAGACAGTAGAGAACTCTCTGACTTTATGACACCACCAATTTGTTTAGCGTCTGGACATTACAGTGCTAAATCACCTGACATGAAAAAAATAATACACACCTACACAGCCCACCTCCTTCCTTTTTTTTCCATGTACTTCCATTTGTTTTTTACATGTATGCTAGATTCTGATGGACAGAACAGATATCAGTGTTTACATTTGATGCACTGCATTGATCATTTACACAAAAAAAAACTGAATTGAAACTGAATTATGAGATTATGTCTATTGTTAAAAGTGATGTAAACTAAATTGAATTAAATCATATATCAAGTATCAAGTAGTTTTATTATCATTTTAACCATATATAGCAGATGCAGTACACAGGATTGTGGTACTAAAAAAACAACACAGAATTACACAAAACAACAAAGAGCTAAGGACTAAAGAATAAGATTAAAGTACCGTATGTGCAATATGTCCCACCAAAGTTTTAACTGCGAAAATTGTTTACTGTAATTGAATTAGGGGCAGCACGGTGGCTTAGTGGTTAGCAGTGTTGCCTCACAGCAAGAAGGTTCCGGTTTCGTGTGGAGTTTGCATGTTCTCCCTGTGCTTGCTTGGGTTTACTTCTGGTTCTCCGGTTTCCTCACACAGTCCAAAAACATGTTTGTTAGATTGATTGGTGATTCTAAATTGCCCATAGGAGTGAGTGTGAGTGTGTGTGTGGCCCTGTGATGGACTGGTGACCTGTCCGGGGGTCCCCCTCCTGCCTTTTACCCTTTCAGAGATGGCTGGGATAGACTCCAGCAGATCCTTGTGACCCCGAATTAGGGAATAAGCGGGTATAGAAGATTTGTAATACTGAGAACTGTAATAATCTTGTCTGTAATCGGTATTTACATTTTTTGTACTTTAGAACGGTTTACTATTGTTTTTGCACTAAATTGCATAATATATATACTCCAGGTTGTGTATATGGGTTGTGTATATAGGTTGTGTATTGCATTTAGTACAAAAAAATGACCTTTTTGGGTTGTGACCGTTTAGCAAAGCTACAACTGACGTAAGTGTTCAATTATTTGTTTATTTTAATATCCACATGGAAACCATACAGAAGTGTGAATTCACTGACTTTGCATGCACCTTCATGCTGGTCCAGTGGACAGGAACAAGCACTCCACCTGCTGGTCAGACAGCCATTCCAAATTCCTTCTGTCCATATCCAACCAAATCAAGTAAACAAAATGGACATCTTCAAAACATTTTAATGAGGCTTTTGCACGAAGTTTGTATGGCCTCTTATATAACAGGATTTTTTTTTTGCTACAGGACATTTATCTTTGTAATTACAGCAACGGGAAATTGCAGTTTTGTTATCAACATTTTTTTTCTTGCAGGAGGGAAAAAAGAAATTTGACAAGGAAACAGAAAAATATTACACCCTTTTGGAAAAACACCTGAATTTGTCCTCGAAAAAGAAGGAGACGTTTTTACAAGAGGTATCATTCTATAACATTTCCTCCTATTACATAGTTATTACATAGTTATTACACACTTATTATACTTAAGACTTATTGATTCATGTATTTTATTCCAATTCTTTGCTATGTAACCTCATGTGTGTTTTTCAGGCAGATACCCAGATCAATAAAGAGCGACAGATGTTTTGTGATGCTTCCCTCGAATACGTCTTTAAGATCCAAGAAGTGCAGGAGAAAAAGAAATTTGAGTTTGTTGAGCCGGTGAGAATAAAGGCGGACAATCCTTCCATATAAATAGCATAAGCAGCATTTCAATCAATACGATGTGGCTTTACACCACATCTCAGTGTATACTTTAGTCTAGACTTCATCCTTTTGTCACAGAGGAACGCTGGTTAGCGGTTGGTGATTAGCAAATGGCTAAACTTCAGGGCTAAAAAAGAGTAAAATATGTTACCATGTATCTTAAAACAATAAGGTTTTTTTGTTTGTTTTTCTGACTTACGGCTAATTTGCTGTTGTTGCATTTGCATCAGTTACATTATAGAAAATGTCATGAATAATCTGCTTCCTGTATCAGTCCGTGTTTGTAGGACACTGAAGTGTGTGTGAGCGTTTATTTATGAATGAAATAAATTTCGTTACTTATTAGCTTGTAACCAGTGCAAAAGAAAAGAAGAAAATGTACAATACCAAACATCTTCATTCTAAAACTCTTTCTCTCTCTCTCTCTCTCTCTCTCTCTCTCTCTCTCTCTCTCTCTCTCTCTCTCACCCTCTTACTCACAATCTCTCACTCACACACTGTCTCTCACTCTCTTTCTTTTACACACTCTCTCACACACGCTCTTAATCTCTGTCTGCCTTTCTCTCTTTCACTCTCACACACTCTCACACTCTTGCTCACTCTCTCTCTCTTTCTCTCTCTCTTTCTCTCTCTCTGTCTTTCTCTATTTCCCACACTCTCTCTCACTCTCATGCTCTTTCTGTGTCTTTCTCTCTCTTTCTCACACACTCTCTCTGACTTTCTCTCTTTCTCTTTCTCTCTCACTTTGTGTCTTTCTCTATTTCCCAAACTCTCTCTCACTCACACGCTCTTTCCCTGTCTCTCTCTCTCTCTCTGTCTTTCTCTATTTCTCACACTCTCTCACTCACATGTCCTTTTTCTGTCTTTTTCTCTCTCACACTCTCTCACTCACACGCTCTTTCTCTGTTTTTCTCTCTCTATTTTTCTTTTTCACACACTTTTTCACTCTCTCGCTTACACACTTTCTCTCTCTGTCTCTCTCTCACTCTCTCTATTTCTCATTCACTCTCAGCTTCTGGCATTCCTCCAAGGTCTGTTCACGTTTTACCATGAGGGCTACGAGCTGGCGCAAGAATTTGAGCCGTATAAGCAACAACTTCAGTTCAACCTACAAAATGTAAGAGTTCCTGTTATACACCGTTCCACCCACGAGCCTTTACATTATAAGGACATACGTTTCTACCAATTTGTCCCCATACATTATTACAAGGGAAACATGTCCAGTGGTGTTTACAATCAGACCTGCAACATTTGACTTTGAGTTAGAAATGAAATATTTTTTTTTCTTTAGTGAAATGAGACGTTAGCGCGTGTAAATGAACGTCTAGTTCTTAAACACGAGAGAAAAATGTAAAGAAAGGTAAAAAAACTTTAGCGCTATACTGTTTCTAATAATAAAAAGACGGTAATAAATGGTTTATTAATAGTAACAGTCTTTAAAATATGTAATCTACTGCAAACTTGTGTGTTAATCTTGACTATTTAAATGATTTTTTTATAGTTGTTAGCTTGCTAGCATACGGTTTCCACTTCATACTCTACCTAATAACTCATGAATTTATTAGTTTTGTACAATTATCAGGTTTAATTATTTCATGTATTCTATTGGACGTTAGGATAAAGGAAACGTTTATTATTGATCTGGCTAATCTGCTGATCTGGTCTTTAGGTTAGTTTAATTGTTAAATTTCACCCAAAGCTTCAGTTCAGTGTCTCTGTGTGCTTCCTGAACCAACATTTTGTAGTTTTTCCTCTTTAAAGACTAGGAATAACTTTGAAAGTACCAGACAGGAAGTGGAGAATCTGATGCGAAGGATACGATCAGCAGAGCAGGACTTCAAAGCTCCGGGACTGTGGACTATGGAGGGGTTTCTTTACGTACAGGAAAAGCGTGAGTAAAGATGAGTGTAGAATGATGAACTGAAGGTTAACAGCGGATTCGATTTCACTGTTTGTGTGTTTCATTTTTCAAAAATTAAAACGTTATAAATTGTTAGCAAAAATGATAAAACCTGTTAGAAAGTCTGTATTTTACCAACTGGGACAACTGGGATTTATCACATAACTATTTCTACAACCTCCCCATACAAACAACCCCACGGTTAAAGCATCCATTGATAATGCCCTTCTCTCTCTCTCTTTCTTTTTTTCTTTCTTTTCTTAAATCTTTGTTGTCTTTTGTTTTGCATTCTCTCTTTTTCTCTCTGTTTTTTTTTCTTTGAACTGTATTTCTTGCTTTTTTATTTCTTTATTAAGCAATCTTCCTTTTTTTCTATTTCTGTCTTTCTTTCTTTCTCTTTTTTGTTGCTTTCTTTTCGTAAACTGTCTTTCTTTGAACAGTTTTTTTCCCTTCCTTTATGTGATTTTATTCAGTCTTTTAGTCTCCTTTGCTCTCTCTCACTTTTTTAATTGAAATGTTTTTCTGTTTATTTATTTCTTTATTATTGGATAGTCTTCCTTCATTCCTCTTCCTTTCTTTCCTTGTTTTTTGCTTTCTTTCTTTCCTTTTATCTTTTTTTTCTGACATTTTTGTTGTGTCTCTTGTTTTGCATTCTCTCTTTCTCTCTCTATTTTTCTTTTCTTTGAACTGTTTTTTTAACTGTTTTTTTTTCTCCCTTCATGTGTTTTTATTCAGTCTTTCAGTCTCTCTTCTTTGCTCTCTCTCACTTTTTTTATTGAAATGTCTTCCTGTTTATTTATTTATTCATTTGTTGGACAATCTTCCTTTTTTTCCTTTTTTTTCTTTCCTTTTATCTTTATTTTTTTCCTAAATTTTTGTTCTGTCTTTCATTTTTAATTCTCTCTTTTTTTTCTCTCTCTCTCTCTCTCTCTCTCCCTCTTTTCTTTGGACTGTCTCTCTTTCTGCTTTTTTTATTTATTATTTATTTATTTTGTTCTGTCTTTCAGTCTACTATCACTCACTCTCTATATATTTTTCCACTGGAATGTCTTTCTGTTGTTTTTTTTTATTTCTTTATAAGACAGTCTTCCTTTTCTTTCTTTCTTTCTTTCTTTCTTTCATAGTTTTTCTTAGTTTCACAGTTTTTCTTCCTTGTCTTTAAAGTGACTGAATAACTGCACTTTATTTGTTAGCTACTTGTTTAATATATTACCCCTCCGTCTGTTAAAGGTCCCCTGGGCTTCACGTGGAGTCGACACTACTGCACATATGACAAAGAGACCAAAATGTTCACCATGAGTAGCTCTGAAATCAAATCTGGAGGCAAACAGGTAGTCCCCTGGATTTATAGCATGTGTCTTTCTGTTTTTAATCTACTGTCGTTTATACCCGACTCAAAAGTTTACTCTTCATTTCATTCGTATAATTAGTAAGTGACTCTTTGTGTACTTTGTGAAGAACGGACTGGTTCTGAGTCCACCGGAAATGTTCAAGCTCAAGTCGTGCATCAGGAGGAGGACAGACTCCATCGACAAGCGATTCTGCTTCGACATCGAAGTGGTGGAAAGGTTTGTTTTCAGTTTCTGCACTTCTGCACATTACAACACATTTTTCTCTCGTCGGTCCGTCCAGACGTTTGCGAGGTCAGTGAGGACATTATGACGCACGGTCGTACAGGGTGTGGTAGCGAATGCTTTTTTATAAAATATATTAGATTTCCACTTGAATGTTTGCTTTGGCAGCTTCAGAAGTCTCTCAGGGACTCTATTTAACATTCTTTTCTCTACTTCCTTTCTTCTTGTTCTTCATAACTGAAGAAATAACACTTGTCAAGGGATTCTGTTCAGTTCTCTTCAATGTTTCTATAAAGTCCACCGGTATGTCTGATTTTTTCCTGCTTTGTGTCTGATTGCTCGTGCGCTACCACAATGCTACCGGCTTCTTTTACATGCCGCTTGGCCTTTACATCCTTACACCTTGCTACTTGCTGCTAATTGTACGGTCAACCCCAGAATTATTGGCACCCTTTATTATTATTGCTAGTGTAGTTCCCACACTGATATCAAAATGCAAACAATAAAACCTTGTCTAGTGTAACAGCACAGAATTACTTCCTGTCAGTCAAATACTTCTGAACAATTGTCTCATTCACAGCATTTTGGCAGACGTCCTTATCCAGAGCGACTCACATTTATCTCTTTTATACAACTAAGAAATTAGGGGTTAGAGGGCCTTGCTCAGGGACCCAAGCAGTGACAACTTGGTGATGCTGGGAATCAAACTCAGTCTTTCAAATAGCAGTCCAGTTAGCATTCCAACACCTTAACCACTGCATTACCACTGAGCTACAACATCACCAGTTCAATTGAATTTTTTCCAAACCACCCGCACGCATTAAACTTACTAGTTTTATTGAAAATGGACACGGGACAGGAGGAATGCAGCAGTATAAAATTAGTACTGCTAGTGTCTTTTTTTTACCTTCTTCTACCCAATAAACAAACATGGCAGACCAAGTGCTGTCTAGCCATTATTTCATTATAAAAAAAACATGTTGAATAACAGTTATTACATCACTAATATTCCAGCATTACAGTAATAACTGACATTTACACTGTATCTGTTTTCAGGAAGTTCATCAATTAGCAACGTGACGCTAATATGACGTTAACTGTAGCTGTAGTTTTTTATATGCTTTAAAATTTAATGAGCATATATATTTAATCTATAAAATAATATATAAATATTACCCTCTTGGCAAAGACGGTCAGATTTGAGGGTAATTCATTTTGGCATCCATTTTTAAAAGCTCCAAAAGTATTTTCTGGGCTACGTTGAGGCAGTGGGTTTTGCTAACTGCTCCCTTTCAGACAGACTGTATTTTATGGTTATGATTTCAGAAGAAGAAAAAGAAGTAGAAGTTTTATTTATATAGCGCTTTTTCATTGCTTAAGGTCACTTTTAAACGTCACCGCGTCAATAATCAGGTAAACTACAACTTCTAATTTTCAAAGTCTCAATACTAAAGCTTGAAATTCCATCTAGGAAATGTAATTACTGCCAATAATTCGTAGTTGATCGTATGTTAAAAGAATGCATCACAGACATTACAGACAGCGCAGTGCAGATGTTTAATTTTTTGTACGTTGTCCTTTTGTGCTTTTGCGCTGTTCCTTTTTGAAACCCGATCGAACTACATCAAAGTACATTGATGATGATGTTGTGTACCGAGATTCATTGTTCAGCACTGTGACTATTCTGTTCCTCAGGCATGGCATTATCACCCTGCAGGCTCTCTCTGAATCCAACAGACGTCTGTGGATGGAAGCCATGGATGGAAAAGAACCAGTAAGAACATATCTGTTACACCAAAGCCCATACTGTATAGCAGAGGACACGATGCACGATGCATTCAGCTCAAAGAAGTTGTGGAGTCTCCAGGGTTTTTCGGATGGAGCCTTCAGGGTTGGGACTTAGATGTAATTCAGATGTATTTCTTTAGAATGTCCATCCCACAAATGTGTATTAGGTTGCATCAAAAAAAAAATCTTATTAACCCTAGCAAAAAAATGTAAGTGATATTAGGAAGGTTTTACATTATTAATTGTAACTACTGAAATACTTGATAAAATAAAACCAATGAATATTATTTAAAAATGCTAAAACAATATAAAATAGAAATACAATAAGAAATATATTATAATTTGTATGAATATTTTATTGTATTTCATTTATTCCCAGTGTAAAAAAAACCCCCAAAGAAATACAACTATACTCCTTAAAAATAACAAGCTTTACTCAGATTTCTTAGCCATTTAATGAGCTCTCTACAGGAAAGCAACCAGAGTGTGAGGTCATCACTTTATTGTGTTTTATGGTGGAGTTTGTCTTTGTGGTTTCCTGGTACTGTTGGGACAGACTCATAAAAACACAACACAATTAGCCAGAGTCCGGATTGTCTGGGTGATTGGTTTCTGAGCGGTTCCCTTCCTGTTTCTGTTAAACCTCAAATAGACCTACAATGGGGGGGGTTAAAGGGGTTAAAAAAACACATACATACATACATAAACATTGCACAAACATAAACCATGTCAGACAGATTTTTAGAAAATAATATAAAAATTTAAAATGGCAGGTTTACCCAGAAGATCTAATGTTGCAGCAAACAGATAATTTCACACTATGTCTTTTATACGGTTCTAAATTATACCCCAAATTTAGATTTCTTTTTTAAAAAGAAAAATTTGAGGGCCTTGCTCAGGGGCCCAGCTGTGGCAGCTTGGTGGTGCTGGGAATCGAACCCCAATCTTCCAATTAGCAGCCTAACCACTGAGCACCGTAACCACTGAACTACCACCGAACTTATTTATCAGATAGGCGCTTTGGTAGTTTTATATTCATTATTTTACTTTCAGTTCAGCTTTAATTTTAGAAGAAGACAAATATCAGGATAAATATGGCGGCAAGATAAATGAATCAAGGCCGCCAGCTTTCTTTTTTTACTTTGTTAACCATCTGTATATTCGAAATGGGTGTAGGCAAAAACAAATATTATTGTAAGCACAGCTGATAATGGTGTGCTATTCTATCAGCTAATTATCATTCTTAACATATTACTTTTATATTTTTAGCATTGCAGGAAGTCAGATTGGCGGTGCTTTTAAATAAAAATGTTGACACGAGAGACTCGACTTCCTTTCCTGTTTTAGCTGCTTTAATAAATTCTGTTTTCCTTTTCGTTTCTAAATCAGTAGACAGATCAGACTTGCAGCCTAAAAACTATAAGCCCAGGAAGAGAAGATGACAGACCGGTGTGTTTATATTACGTTCATGGCTCTTTATCATTATGAACCTTTGATCAGTCACTAAAGGCGGAGGTTAGGCGTAATCTCTGCCTGGATTTTCCCAGAACAATTTCACTTTAAAATGAAAGCGCAAAAGGGGAAGAGATCAAAACGCAGCCGGCACCGTGGGTTTGTATTGTGTTTTCGAATTGTGTTGTGTTTAATAATGGGCTACCATGTGATCTACAGATTTACACACTTCCAGCACTTCTCAACAAGAAAGAAGAAAGTAAGTTAACTCATCCTACATAATCGAATGAAGTAACGATCCGATAATTCCAGGTTAACGCAAAGCATTTGTGTGTGTGCAGCATTCCTAAATGAGGCGGGGTTTAACTTCGTCAAGAAGTGCATTCACCTTGTAGAGACAAGAGGTGAGACTGATAATTACATTCCTGGATAATTATCTCTTCTCCTCTTGTATAAACATGCATGCTTATATTTGGGTTGGGATTCCGATTTAGAGAAATAGTGAACTAAAAAGCGTTTTTTTTTCTATTTACCACAGTTGTAGTTGATAAAACGGAACATTTCCGCAGTTGGAATAGGAGTCTATCTAACCGAAAATCTGCCGAAATTCTTTGGTGATGTCATACAGGTGTACTAATGTGGTTTAGGACACAGCATAGTCTCTTAGCAATATTATAAACCATCTGTTTTGTGCAATGCTAATTTGTTTGCAACAATTTTTGGCTTGTTCTGAAAGAGGCTGCATGCCCAATAACTGACCTGTATTCTGCATTTACACTATATACACGGCAAAACAACCCCGGTTAGACGTACTGACCAGAAAAGAAAGTTGCCCTAAGCTATATACAGCGGTGCCTTGACTTACGAGTTTATTTCGTCCCGTGTCGGAGCTCGTAATTCAAATTACTCGTATGTTAAATAAATTTTTCCAGTTGAAATGAATTAAATATATTTGTTTGTGATGGGACAAAAAAACTAGCGGTTGGCTGCCTGAAGCTGGCTTGTTACCCGAATTTTAGCTCGCAACTTAAAGCAAAAGATCGTCCAAAAGACGACTCGTATCTTGAAAAAGTTGTTCGTTGGGACACTCATAAGTCAAGCTACCACTGTATATCGCTGTTGGTGTCCACCTGAGTTGACGTCAGGCTCTACAGTCGATTATTAAATGACGTTCGACACGCATCGACAGGTGAAAATCCAATCTATCTGCTTACCCAGCAGATGCTAATGCACGAATCCGATTCCTACATCTAACAGTTGGACTGTGAGTTTAAATGGAAAGTTGATTATGGAGCTTTATGATGTCATTCGAAGAAAGTTTCGGGGTTTTTTGGGGGAGATAGACTCACGTTAGCAGTTCAGACTTCAAACATTTGCTTTTGGTCAAGTACAAATCATCGACTGATTAAAAACAGGGACATGTTGCGTGTTGGAGTATTGAATCATGCCCGCACTGTGTGTGAGTTGAACATAAGCATGTTTTTCCAGTGCTTGGGGTACTTCAGTTTCCTCTCCCAGATTGTCATCTATTTGTTTTCTAAATTGTCTGAATGTGGATCTGTGTATGATGGATTAGCACTTTTTTTAAGTGTGTCCCTTTTCTTCGTGCTTAGGATAAACTCTAAGTTTCCTGTAACCCTGTGTACAGAAAATAATCAGATAAATGATTAAGTACATTTGTGTTTATAGAGAAATTTGTATGAAATGTCATTTTTTATCTAACAATCAAACAAAAGGGCACAATATATTTAAACACATACCAAACTCTTTTTTAATCTATATATTTTTTGCACATTGTATATATATATATATAATATATATATATATATAAATATATATACATATTATGGGTTTTTTATGTTGTTAAGCTTAGTTGAATAAAACCTTGTCCTAGGTACCCAGTCTTCCGTCATGTCCACCCTTATAATATGTACATAGACATAGCATATGCGCTTAGTTTTCTCATCACTGTAAGATTTATTTCCTGTATTGTCGTAGGTATCCAAACAATGGGTCTGTACAGAATTGGAGGCGTGAACTCGAAAGTGCAGAGACTTATGACTTCTGTGTTTGGTGACGTATTTAAAATTCTTTATTCATTCCTTGGTATTTTTTGCTGTTGCATTGGTCAGGGACTTTTTGTCCCCCCTGTAAAAAAAATATTTTATTGATTTTAATGTTTTGTTATTGTTACTATCATTATTTCAATATTGATGCAATATATATATACAATATATTATATATTTCAATAATTTTATAGCGCATTTGCATGTTTACTTCAAAAACATTTATTATTTAATCCTTTATAAAGTTTTAATCAGCAGTATTAATTATTATTACGCATTTGAACATATAAAATTTTATATTAGTACAATGTAAATGTGGTTTTCTGATATCGCGTGTGTGGTCAAATGACACAAATAATAACAAATTTTTGTTAGTAAGTTTTTTTATTAATTTTTTTTTATTTGAATTTATTATTTTATATTTTATTATTTTTATTTTATTAATTATAATTAAATTATCTGCTTGTCATTAATTCACAAAGTCCCTGCAATTTCCTTGGGAACCCCCAGGGGTTTGCGAACCCTAGTTTGTGAGTCCCTGATATAGAACATGCTGTGTTTGTCAAAGACAGCTTATAATTTTATATTATCGACTCTGAAACAGACCTTAAAAAAATTATAATTTCCTCCCACAGTCCAAAAACATGTATTCCAAATTACCCATAGGAGTGAGTGCAAGTGTGTGTGTGTGGCCCTGTGATGGACTGGTGACCTGTCCACTGGTGACCTTTTAAAGACGGCTGGGCTAGACTCCAGCAGATCCCTGTGACCCCGAATTAGGGAATAAGCGGGTACAGAGATGGATGAATGAATAAAACTAGTAGCTAAAAAAAAGAACAAATACAAAGCCGGTCCAAATTTTTTCCACCATACTTGTTTTTGAGACAATGACCGTATGTGATATTGACAACTACAGGAGCGTTTGACACACACCGAAGGGTTAAATTAAATATATAAACGTAAATCAGTTTAAAACATAATTTAAGTATGTCTCGATACAAAAAAGGTTAGAATATATGAACAATCGCTTGAAGAAATGACCTGAAACTTTCTATAGCTGGATTCTTCTTACGGTTTATTTAGGTTTATGTTTTTATTTATACTATAATGATTCTTTCCTAATCCAGGACTATTTTTTAATAATGAACTCAGTAAAAGAGGAAATTGCAGCTTATAAATGTACACAGGAACCATAAGGAAATTTATGACGCAATACCTCACTGTATTAAACATTTTTTCTAAAATACCAGAATTGTTTATTCAGTTTATAATTAGTTTAGTTTCCCGTGTGGTGTCCAACATACACGGTGAAGTAAATAAACTGGTTTCTAACAAAACAATCAAATATAAAAAAAATCAAGCAATAAATAAAATACTGCTGTTAAAGAAAATGAATCCACAATTGAGTTGAGAGAGTTTTATTGTTGTTGTTTATTTCTTTTCTTTCTTTTTTTTATTCATCTGTTGACGTTTGTTCTTGCAGCTGCCAAAGCTCCTGCAGACATGGACCTCGACCCAGACACATGGGATAATAAGACTATTACCAGCGGACTGAAAAATTACCTCAGGTTAGGAAACCACTTAAGTTAATCTTAATTCATTGGTCCATATCAAAAGCATGTGCAATAATTTAGCCTCTCTGTGCCTGCAGGTGTCTGGCTGAACCCCTGTTAACCTACAGACTTCACAAGGACTTCATCATGGCAGTCAGTGAGTTCTAGCTTCCCTAACTTATTCCTCATTAAAACACTCCAAAGGGAAAATGAATTTTTAAAACATTGCATCTGAACTAAACCAACTAAATCTTTCTAAAACTGTCTGTTGCCTTTTTTTTTTTAGAGTCAGACGATCAAAGCTACAGAGTCTGTGCGGTTCACTCTCTCGTTCACAAGCTCCCGGAGAAGAACAGAGAGATGCTTGACATCCTGATTAAACATCTGCTACTGGTATTGGCAGCTAGTTGTATTTGTAAGGATTTGAAAACCAATGAATGCTGATCAGGGTTCCTTCTTAATGGTATGGGTAGGTGACAGAAATAGCATTTAAAAATGAGAATTTACATTTACATTTTAGGCATAAGTAGTTTTTGGAAATATGAGCATAAGTTCTGCTACCACTTTGTGTATTAGGTTAACCATGGGATATCGGGGATATGAACATACAACCATTTTGCACCAAAGCTGCATACACAATTTCTTTTCTGTATTGGCAATGTTAGTTTTACCTTAATGTGACAATATAGAATCCTTTAGCCGATGTAACTGATAAAATTTTGTATTGGGGATTTGAACTCTTATAGGGTGGTAAAACCAGAAGAAACCATGAAGGCAGTGTATTATATCACTGAAGACCGGTGGCATCCTCATTTGGGTAAAAACCATGAGAGGAGCAGAACCCATCTCATGGTAAAAAACAGGAGCTGTTGTGTGAGCAACTACATCATTAGTCCTTAAGAACAGCTGGAATGTCATGGCGGCGTGGGACGTCCTTGGTCACCCTGGTGAATCAATGGAGCAGGTCACAGGGAAGGGTCCAACAGTCGGGGTGGAGATGGGGTCTGAATCACCGGCAGTCATTGTGGCATATGATCAAATTGCGAGAGAGGAAGACATGAGAGAGAGAGGAGAGAGAAAGGGGAAGGAAGACAAAAAAGAAGGGAAAACAGTTAGGGACAATGTAATCACTGGTTATTTTTAAACAATATTTCCAAAATTGTTTAAAAAGAGGACAGAGTACCAAAATTTTTTCCAGCTAACGATAACCTTTAGATTTGGGATTTATACTCTCAAATTTCTCTCGTCCTCGTTCAATGGTTTGCGGGTTGGAATCTGTATTTTGGAATATTCAGGCGGTAATTTGCTGTCGGAGTCTTTGTGCACTAAAAGTTCTGTCAATGATGTCACAAGAGGTATCAGTCTTTGGTATCCGTGTGTTTTTTTTAAGAGTACATCAGCTTAGTATCGAGCCTGGTGTATCCCTAGTGAAAACCCTAGTGAAGCCCTCACAATCTCAATTATAGAATTATTATAGTTATTATGTGGACTGCACTAATTCACTATGTCCTCATAAGCAGTACTGAAAGTCTTTTTGTCTTGTTTACAGGGTTTCCATGCACAGTCAGAAGAATTTGATGACCGTATCCAATCTCGGCGTGATCTTTGGCCCCACTCTGATGCGCTCCCAAGAGGAGACTGTGGCGGCCATGATGAACATCAAATTCCAAAACATTGTGGTGGAGATTCTCATAGAGAACTACGAGAAGGTAAGGATGACTCATATTTTGGTTTATGTAATTAAATTTAACAGCAGGTGTCACTGTTTAGCAAACACGCAGAGGAGAATCCATTAGTCTCGCTTCAGAGACTGACAATCAGGTCTTTGTTAGCATGCATGCTCTCAGGTTCAGTATGTTATGAAATTGAGATGTGTTTTTTTTTTTTTTTTGGAAGCAAGCATACTGAGTTTTATTTCATCAATCTATCTCAGATCTTTCATCAGTCTCCAGATCCCAACGTGCCTCTACCTCAGCCTCAGGCTCAGTCTCGCTCCAGCTCCCGCCGCAGCAAAGCCATCTGTCTTTCCTCAGGCCCGCGCAAGTCCAGAGGCTTGTACTCACCTGCTCTCTGCCTGGCTGATGCTGACAGTGTGTATCTCTTTTCAGTCCGACTTTCATCATGTGAGGCGCTGGGGTTCCAGTGTCAACGCTTTTTATGCCTTTCTGTTTATCTGTCCAAATTATTGTTAGCAAACAATCTTAATCGTTGAAGGATTTTTTTTTGTAACCATTAAATGAACTGTTTGAGATCATCCAAACAGGGTCAGGGTCACAGCAAGGTCAAGTGTCAAAAATAGTTTCTCTAAGGGGACATCTGCCATGTAGATTAGTAACAAAAAAGCCTAGACACGTTAGAGGCTGCAGCATTTTTCAGGTCATATTTTATTTTTTCAAGATTATATAAAAAGTCTTAGTGCTGTGACATACAAAGCAAAACTACATACATGTTTTACCCTCATAACTCGACTAATATGGAGCGAGTATTACCAATTCCACCACAATGATCTGGATTTTGTACACTATGTTTGCTCCGCCAGCATTTACAGAAGGTGATGTGTTTTAGGGTTATTTTTTTGTAACGGAACAAAATTAGATATACTAATGATAAAAAAAATGCCACTGCCACAGTGGTTAGTAAAATGCCATTTTAAAGGCAGAAAGAATCAAACGTCAGAGTTAAATGGGTTAACTGTGACCCTAAATATACAGATATCAATCAAATTGAGTGTTTTAATGAGTGTTTAATGATGTCGTTTCTGATGTAATTCTGTAAAGCTGCTTTAAAACAATCCCGATTTTTAAAAGCGCTATAGAAATAAAGGTAACTTGACTTGACTTGATTTAAATAATCACCCTTTACAACTGCGGTGCACAGAAAGGTATCTCATAACACTTAACATGTCAAATGTTAATGCAGATAAAACTACAACCAATTATGCTTCTTTAAGCTAAAAAAGCTGGGATATGCAAAAAAATTTTGACTGTACTGTGGAGTATACGCAGAATTCAGTCAGAGCGCAGAATTAGCTATGATACAGCGCCCCTGGAGCACGAAGGGTTAAGGGTCTTGCTTAAGGACCCAACACTGGAAGACTGGTGGTGGTGGTGGGGTTTAAAACCAGGTTTTCCTATTCGTCCAAACAACAACTCACCACAACTCACTTAACCATTTCAGTTTGACCTGGGTTCAAGCCTCACCGCTGCCAGTCTGCCACTGTTGGGTCCTTCAACAAGACCGTTAACCCTTCCTGCTTCTGCATTAAAGCATGTAGTCATGAATAACAAAACAAATGAAAATTAAATGAGGATTAAAAACTATTTAATGGCTCAAGTTTTAGATTTAATTCTCAACATAGTTTTATTTCTGAAATAAATAAATCTGTTTCATGTTTACATTTTTGTAAACGTAGGCCCTGTTCCCTCTGTTCTGCTGCAGGCGACACATTCAGCAGCAGTCCCAGCAGCACACCAATGGGCAGCCTGGAGTCTCTGTCCTCTCACTCATCAGAGCAGAACGGCTGCTCCAAGGCGGCCTCTCCCTCACGCTCCAAACACAAAATCTCCGGCAGCCTGTGCTGGACCACTCCGTCGCCTTCGTCTGACGGCCCTAAGAGCCCAGGAGGCACCACCAGTCCTGACTCCAGCTCCAAAGAGGACGCAGCTAAGACAGATGGAGAGTGGGAGGAAGCTCTTAGTGTTCTCCCAACAGAGCGGGTTTCTCCAGCTCCAGAAGTGCCTAAAAGAGCAGAGGAGGAGAACACAGAGGTGCAGAGATCTGGCCGCATATCCAGCATGTCCTCCTGCTCCTCCCTCACCTCCCTTCACATCTCTGAAGGTGAGCACACCGAAAAAGTGTTCTGATATTAGAAAACTAATATCTACCAGGGTTAAACTGATGTTTTGCTTATGAAAATATGAATGATATATTAAATGATATACCACAGCATGGGCAAATTCTGAATGTTAACTGGTCAGAAAAAGCAGCTCAGACGATAGTTTAGGCTGTAAGGTGAACCACTGATTTATATTTATGTACACATTTTAATTTTATTGTTGTAAGTATTGCTTTTTCACAGAAACCTGTTTGGTGAAGCTGCACTTAGCTCAATGCTACATTATAAACAAATTCAACAAAAATAAAACATTGTTAATGTAATTAACAATGGGGTAATTAACCAAGGGGAAACGGTGGCTCATGGTTAAGGTGTTGGATTACCAACCCGAAGGTTGTGGATTCGATTCCCAGCTCCACCAAGCCACCGCTGTTGGGCCCCTGAGCAAGAAGGCCCTTAACCCCCAATTGCTCAGTTGTATAACAACAAATATTGTAAGTCGCTCTGGATAAGGACGTCTGCCAAATGCTGCAAATGTAATGAAGATTTACAAAAGGAGTCGCCAGTGGCTGAAGTTCTTCACGGTCATCAGTAAAGCTGATGCTGCGAGAGAAGTGTAAAGACAGAGGATGTCATTTTAGCTATTGAAACATGTTAGATTAAAAATAAGCATTTTTTTTTGTTTCGGGGGAAATAAAGGACTTCATTTTTACAATGTAACTGTTGACTTCACTGTCACGAGTCGTAAAAATGGCAAGTGGCAGAATGCAAATGCAGTTTATTATAGAAATAACAAATAAAAAAACAAACAAATCAAAGAACACCGAAAAACAAAAAGATACAACTCATCTAACACAACCTGATCTGACATAACTAAAATCCAGGAACGTGAAACCTGACATAGTCACGAGACCAAGCTAAACTTAAACACAGAGATGTAAATGCACAAACCAATAAGGGGAAACAATCACCTGAAGAAGAAACACCTGAACACAATGAGAGACACATGACCAAAATAAACCAATGATAAAAAAAAAAAAAAAAAAAAAAACAAGAAACATGGACAAGGGAATTACGACAAGACAGGAAGTAAACAAAGGACATCAGCAAGAAACTCCAAAACATGAACATGACGCTAACATAAGACAAGAAACAAAAACCATAAATCTTATAAAAACTTTATAATCAGTGACGGGCGGTGCATTTGGTCGCATTTGGACCTTCAGTGTGGAGTTACCCGACTGATACCCCTGTTAATACCCCCACTATCACATCACAATGATAGAAACACATCAATACTAAACAAACACACAATATAACACGGCGTGGAATTACAGACAGAGACAGAGACATTTCACATATTGAGGATAAAAACCATTTTTATTAAAGCAAGAAACTCCGTTAACACACAACTCCAAACCTCTACACTACAACCACAACTGTACCACCTACAACATCTGGAGCAGTTCAGAATCAATATTTATCTTAATATTAATATAACATCACAAAAACATTACAGATATCAATAAAATATATCAGACATTTAAAGGCTGTTACTGAAATTAGTAACTTTGTAAATAGCTGTTATATGTAAAGAAAACAGTAAATTTACAGAGATAACAGCGTTGAATCCGATTTAATTCAATTAAAAAAAAAATAATCACAAAATATCTTTTGTTTGTGATTCATGTAGGTTTCCGGAGCTGCCATGGCTCAGTTCAAAGTTTGGTCTCTCGCAGTAACAGAGACAGCCTAAAGTCACTGCCTTTACCAGACCTCCCTGTTAAAGACACAAGCAAATGCAAGCTGGACTCATCAGGAAGCAACGGATACCAGAGACCCGCATCTGTGTAAGCGGTTTTAATTTCAGACTCTTAATTACAGCATCACTCGACTTTAGTTTGAGTTTTATTTCAGAACGGATGAATCGGAGAAAAGTAGCGGTAGTGCTAATTAGGACATGTTTTTAATTCGGCATTATTGTAAAGGCATGTGGAAAGTGTTACAAGAGTAAGAAATGTATTAAGTATTAATGCAAGATAGTATCCAAGTAGTGCAAAAGAGTGTGATATGCGTACATGTATGCTTTCTGTAACAAATATAACTTCAGTAAGCATCCTGTAATGAGTAACACTTCCACTGAATGATATTACAGCGTCATTTTATGCCAAAAAACACCATTAGTCATTAACACACATAGTAGTAACGCAGTAATGCAGGGGGGTCTTTCTGTGTGGAGTTTACATGTTCTCCCTGTGCTTGTGTGGGTTTAGTCCGGGTTCTTCCAGGTTTCCAAAAACATGTATGTTAGATTGATTGGTGATTCTAAATGTCCATAGGAATGTGTGTGTGTGTGTTTGTGTGGCCCTGTGATGGGACTGGTGACCTGTCCAGGGTATCCCCCTCCTGGCTTTCGCCCTTTCAGAGACGGCTGGGATAGACTCCAGCAGATCCCTGTTACCCCGAATTAGGAAATAAGCGGGTATAAAAGATGAATAAATGAATGATTAAATTGGGTAAAATAAAGTTTCATGACCTTGCAAAAGTCTTTTACGTTAAAAAAACGTAATGAAGGCCATGCAGGGGGTGTTCGCTGATACAGCCCTCTGGGGTAGAACTGACCATCAGATTTTAGACCACAATGCTGGCTGACAATTTTCTCTGCGAATGCCAAAATGCTCTCACAGAGGATCCAAACATAATTTCTTTCTCTTTTATCATAACTTGGATACTTCTGCTGCTGCTGCAAAAAAAAAAAAAAATCATACTTGGTTCAGAGGAGACGTGTCTGGAACTTGACGTTGAATAAACTGTCACGCTCAGAAACTAAACTTAGTGAGTGCAGCTGATGAATTTGCATTATGTGCTAAGTATTTGTTTACTGTTGTAGGGTGGCCTCCAAAGCAGCATTCTTCGAGAGTCCTGTGGTCTCCCAACCAGCTCCTGCTGGAAGGTACATTATCAGGCACAGAGCAAAGCACCATCTCTATTCGCTTCACTACTCTGTTATAATATTTAGCCCCATAATGCCACAACATTTCAGGATTAATTGTCACACAAAGTTGCGTTTGCTTGTGTTTTCTATATTAGGAGCCTTGTTGGTTTTGTAATCTCAGAATAGATCTTTGGTGTTTGATTTTGTCTGTATATACTCTCCAATCTCGAGCTCACCTCTGACCCTGTCCACTTTATCATTATCAACAAGCGGCTAGTCTTCTCCAGCTGTGTTCTTTCTAACTCACCTCCTCTGATATGATTACAGGGAGGCCAAAGCCATGTATTCCTGCCAAGCCGAGCACAGCCATGAACTCAGCTTCCCTAAGGGAGCGCTCTTCCAGAATGGTAAATGCACACACACACTATGATACACAGCAGCATAGAACAATATTATGGACCAGGAGTCCAAAAAAAGACATAATTGGGATGACATGCTTTTTTCCTTAGTAAATTATGATGACACCAGATGATTGTTATATATCTGTGATCTCATATAGACTATGTATTGGTCATTACCTCCTATTCCTGATTTATTCTCATACTTAATCCTGGAATAACCACCACACTACTTGAAATGTTTTTCACTAGACCAGGGGTTCGGCAACCCACGGCTCCGGAAAGCTTACAATCCTGTGTGAAAATGAAGGTGATGTCTTATAGCCCTGATGTGGAGGTTCAGGAGTTAAAATTACAATAACCATCTAAAATAAAAAAATTTAGTTGGCTAATATTTTAATATATTTTTTAACATAATATAGTGAAATAGTTCTTTTTATATTTAGGTTGTCGGCTGAGTGCTCAGGTGCCCACGATAAAAATATGACGCCACACGAGAGCGGACTTAATTTTGTATTAAATATGAGGATGACTCAAAAACATTGATCACTTTTGAGAAAGTTTACTTCATCCTAGCGTTTTTTTGCATGCAGACATAAAATCAGTGTTTTGTGCTGTAGAAGTTTCCTAATTTTAAAAATGCAACACACACATATTTATATGTAGTATATAGGTAAAACCCAATATATGCAGTATTATCTTTATTTTAGAGCTTTGTAGCTCCCGATGTTTCTCTGGGAAACTGGTCCTCTTTGAGTGGTAGAGGTTGCCGACTCCTGGGTTAGAGTGTTGAGTGAGGTTTTGGGGATTTGCTCATCTGGTCACAATAGTATTAGTGAGATCAGACGCTTATGTCGGATGAGAGGGTCTGGGATGCAGATATAGATTGCTCTATAGTAGTTCCAAACCATAAGGGAACTAAAATGCAATGAATATACAATGTACAGAAGCTGTAATACAATCAAAAACACAGAAATGACGCCTTCTTTAGTTAGACCGGCAAGCAACATCTCCTTCATCGAGACTATGGCTGCATTTACACTGCAGATATTAATGCCCAATTCTGATTTTGGGACTATATCCGATTCTTTTGATGACCTGCTTACGTCATCTTTTAAAACTGACCCGTATCCGATATCTGCATTAACACTATACACGACAAAACAACCCAACATGGACACACTGACTGGAACAGGAAGTAAAAACAGTGCAAAAGTTGTTGCAGCCCAAATTTTTTTTTTTTTTTTATGTTTACAGACAAAACTGATTTTAATTAAACAAAAATGATAAATCCTAAAATACACCGCTCTGCTTAGTTAATATATACACCAGTACACAACAGTAATAATAAAAGACACGTCTCTCGCGCATGTGGGTGCCGTCGCCTTAACCCACTACACCACAGCCCACAACTTGTTGCGCTACAGTGACCCGGGTTCGATTCCGATCCCACCTCTCTCTCTCTCTCTCTCTCTCTCTCTCTCTCTCTCCCTCATTTCACCCGTCTGTCCTATCATTAAAGGCAAAAAAAATGCCCAAAAATTATCTTAAAAAAAAGACATGTCTCTTTCAATATGATTAAAAAAAGGAGCCATGTCTACATCACAGGCACATAAATATAAGAAATGACCTTATTAACAAGGAAAAGTTGCGTAAATACTAAAAATAATATTTCACGCAAACTGTTTTGCACTGATGAAACTTTTATTGCATGTTAATATATTTTATCATCATCTTAATTCAATCCTCTGAGCTGAATGTGATTTTCTCTGCACAGTGCATCCGTCAGTGGAACCAGGTTGGCTTCAAGCTACTTACAATGGCAAGACTGGACTGATCCCAGAGAATTACGTGGTGTTCCTTTAGCCAGGCCTGAACGCAGACAAAGCAAGTCCATGGTATCCATGGTGATCATTTCTCCATAAAGGGACCGTTTCGTACATTCATTCATGATATGCAGTATGTGAATAGTATGAATGTGTAGTTGAAAAACGATCAGTATAAATCCGACATTAACGACAGAGTATATATGTTTGATGTAGATATTAGGTTTATATAATGTTTCTAAAAATATTAATATTATTTGATGTTTGTTACTGTTTTGCCTTTGGCTCTGTAAGCCCTGATGGTGGATTATTTATAGGTGGCTAACAGCACAGACTGGATCTGATATGTTGAACTGATAATGTGAGAAACATTGATCTGTCATATACTTTAGATCTCTGTTTCTTATACTATGGTTCAATCACTGTGATGAAGGAAGAAACTTACCATTAACACACTAATTAATGTGATGGTACTGCACGTCGCGACGTGGACAGTTTGTTTTCTGTTATTGTTTTTCCCAGTTAACTTATACATTTACGGACAAAAATAGGACACCTGGCCATCACATCTATACCTGTTTTTCGAGCATCCGATTTCAGATGTGCTCCTACTCTTACTCCTATAATAACCTTTGCACCTTTTGTGGTGGTGGAGATATTTTTTTAATGTGTATCGATACTCTAACCTCTAGTATTGATACTCATTTAAAGATGTTTTGGGGCATTTTTGCCTTTACTAATAGAATAGTAAAAAAAAGGGACACAAAAGGGGTTGGACCGGAAAGGACCTGAGCTGGAATCTAACCCGGGGTTGTGGGTGCCTGCGCCTTAGCTCACTACACCACTGGGTTGAGAGCCTTGCTCAGGGGCCCATTATTGACAACCTGGTGGCACTGGGATTTGAACCCCGATCTTTAAATTAGCAGTCCAACACTGAAACCCCTGTGCTACCACTTCCTCTGAATAGTGGTGCAGTTGGTGTTCCAGTTCATCCCAAATATTTTCAATAAGTTGAGATCAGGTTTCTGTGCAGGACATTTAGTTCTTCTTACATTTACAGAATTTGTCTGACGTCCTTATCCAGAGCGACTTACATTTATCTCTCTTATACAACTGAACAATTGGGGGGGTTAGGGCCTTGCTCAGGGACCCAGCAGTGGTGGCTTGGTGGTGCTGGGAATCAAACCCCGGTCTTTCTGGTATCCACTAAGCCCCCACTTCAAATATTTGCCCCAACCGTGTGCATTGTTATGCCAAAACAGTCCCTCGGTTCCAGCGACAGAATACTGTAATGCAACAACATGAGACGACGTTCTAGACAACTTTGTGGCAACAGGTTGGGAAAGACACATTTATGTAGGTGTGTTGGTGAGGTGTCCACTAGCCTTTGGCCATACAGTGTATCTTAAAATGTATTTTTTATTAGTTAGCAGAAGTCAAGACAATTACAAAGCGCGTCTGAAACTGTGTCGATTGTAGCTTATACAATATATGATTGTTTTTTTCCCCTTTTCCTTTTTAGTAAATGTTAATAGAGATACAGACATAACAGATGCGGGACATTGTTTTTGAAGTCATTTGTTCCTAAATGGTGTTACTGTCCTCAGTATAGTATTTAAAAATGCATTACGACAGTGGCACCTGTAATGACATGTGCTCCGAGAATAATATCATACTGTAGCTTAAAGTACTAAATATAACAGCTTGTCACTTTTACATCTAACATCTCTTTACAGATCCAATCACACGGTCTGTACTTCACACATTTCCTGTCTGCCTCTTTATTCTCACATTTCGTACTCATCACATTTCATCACATTGAGTCTATATTTTACTACTTTTAAAAAGTCCATTTCTTCTTTGAAATGTTTGTCAAAATGTGCGTTGTTTTTATTGTTAATGTGTTGTTTCGTGTGGATTTTCATTTAAGCTGCTGTATTTCATTTCACACTGGGTTTCCATTTCAATGTAAATGATAAAAAAAGACCAATGACAGAATAATTTCCCCCAACAAATGTCCATTTTCATTTTGCCAAAATTACCTCGAATTCCATGCAAACATTTCAACAAAGTCAACAAAGACCTGCGTTGTGGCCACTGACGTAGCAGGATGTACTGTATTTCAATATATTTTTACCGAATTTGTTCGTACATTATTCACATATAGTTTTTTTTGTACATTTTTAGAATCTTATTTTTAGCAAAAATATTTTAAACAATATTTACCCCGTCTTTGAGATAAACTAATAAGAAAAAAACTAAATACAGAAAATACAGTATATCAGTATTCATTTTAATATTAAGGTGGAAATTCAGTGTACATGTAGCTGGTTTTTACACAGGATAACAAAATCCTTACACAGGATTTTACTCTGCTAAGTAAGATAACAAAAAAAATAAGCTGTCACAGTCGAACATGTATCAAACACACACATGGCATCTCGGCTTGACGTGATCCATTTAATAAAAAAAGTTTATAAGATATCGTCGTTATCCCGTCATACACAGATTATTCTAATATAAAGGTCATTTTATGCATTTTTTATTAAAAATATTTAACGTAAAAGTTCGGAATAGTAGTATTAAATGTAAAAAATTAGTTTGGGTCATTAAATAAATAAGCTAGTTTTTCTTCCCTCGGTACCCTATGGAATGTATTAGTACATTTGTAAAGTACTTTATTGTTTTTGCTATAAATTCTGGATCAATTTCGATCCTGATTCCATGTATTGACATGTTTCTTTTGATTTGAAACTG
Source organism: Bagarius yarrelli (assembly GCA_005784505.1). Classification (NCBI taxonomy): domain Eukaryota; kingdom Metazoa; phylum Chordata; class Actinopteri; order Siluriformes; family Sisoridae; genus Bagarius; species Bagarius yarrelli. Next base: position 1,703,164 of record VCAZ01000082.1, on the reverse strand, counting down.
TATTTTATGTATAGAAATATGTATTTTTTAATATTGCCCTGTATTTCATGCCAAGATTGTCCTTTCGTAAAGGAAGAAGAATAATTTCCGGTTGTTTTTCTTTTCTTTGAATACTTTTCAGTGTTACGGATTTCCTCCAATCTGATAAAGTTGTTGGTATTGTTTGCTTAGTGGTATTTTTTTTTATTTATTTTTTTTATAGCTCACAATGTCATTCTCACCAATCATAAAAGAAAAAAAAATTAATAGAAAAAAACTGAAATAACATACAAATAGAAAGAAACCGAACTACGACGGTTAATGATAATTTATAGTAAAGAGTAGATTTAGTTTAATGAATAGTTTTTTGACATGAAATGAATTATTTACATTTCACATTAATCATCTTCTGCTCTCGTGTAGATCGACGTCGGTCGATGCTTTCAACCCAGTTGTATAAAAGTCTTGCACAGGATATTATCACATAAGAACTAGAATGTACTGGTTGTGTTTAGTGTTTATTCTTTTACCCATAGTAACTGTTTCATCTCTTTTTAACCTCCCCCTCCTCCCCCCCTTTAAATAAGGTAAACAGCAACACCGTAAAATCCAGTGACTCAACAGGCTCCAGTGGTCGCCGTCTCTTTGCACATGACTTTGAGGAAATTCAACCATAAAAGACACATTTGTCATCTGGAGAACTTTTTAAAGTGTGTCAATTTGCAAAACAAAAAAATTAGCATGACGAACAGTGGACCTTTTCACTCCATATGCAAACAGACACGTTTTTCGAGTTTGCCAATAAGTTCAGCCATGCGCTCCATGTTGTGCGACTTTTCTTCCAGAAGCTCATAGCGCAAACTGGAAATGTCCTGCTTTATTTCCTTTAGTTCACCTGCAACACAATTATAGTGTAAATCTCTGCTATTATATTTCAGAATCAGTTATTTACCTCAGCCGACAGAACCCACCTTCATTGACTTCATCAAATTCTTTATCCATTTGAGCTTTGATGATGTACCGTTTAATCAGGCGCTTCATAATCTTCTGTGTGAATTAAAAAAGAAATTAAGACAGTTATTCATCCATTCATCTTCTATATCCGCTTATTCCCTAATTCGGGGTCACAGGGATCTGCTGGAGTCTGTCCCAGCCGTCTCTGAAAGGGTGAAAGGCAGGAGGGGGACACCCTGGACAGGTCACCAGTCTATCACAGAGCCACACACACACACTCACACTCACTCCTATGGGCAATTTAGAATCACCAATCAACCTCACATACATGTTTTTGGACTGTGGGAGAAAAACCGGAGTAAACCCACGCAAACACAGGGTAGAACATGTAAACTCCACGCAGAAAGACCGCTGACCGGGAATTAAAATCACAACAAAATCCAAAGATCTTTTCCTGCTAGTTTTACTCTTGTGCGTACACTAGAGATATGACTCATGATTCCCGAATCCTTTAATTAATTTAGTCAGATCAAGTAAATGCTAAGTTATCTTGTTGCTAACAACAACACAGATAAATACAAACTGCAACATAGATAAATAAAAATTTCCCCATTCAGTTGTCTTAAGTAAATGTAGAAACATGTAGCCGAGTTGTTTAAGAAACATAAAAGATTCAAATCACATTTACAGCATTTAGCAATTGACATTTATTTCTTTTATACGTACAACTGAGCAATTGGAGTTTAAGGGCCTTGCTTAGGAACCCAGCAGCTGCAACTTGGTGGTGCTGGGAATCAAACACCGATCTTAACTACCTTAACCACTGCGCTACCACTATCTCTACTGAATCGTGGGATTTAGCTGCGTAATTTTTTCTTGTAGCAGGTAGCAAAACAGAGGGATTGTGTGTTTTATTTTTTAATAATTGTCCCCTATTCTGAATGTAAAAATTAGTCATATATTTTGGGGTTCGATATTTGCTTCTTTGGTTTACTGGATCACCAAAGCTAATGTAGCTACAAGGGAATCCGATTATGTTAAGTAAACCGAATAAAACTAGCTTTAAACTGGTTTAATCGTCCTACCTGATATCGATGACTCGTCATTTTGTTGTTCTTGGTCTGTCCTAACTGTAAAAAGCAAAACAATATTAGGCATTAATATTAGCACAGTGCTTAGTGTCTGTATTTAGAGCAATTAGCAGTGCAAAGGTAGAAGTAGGATTACGGAGGATTACAGTTTGTGTATGTGTCACCTCACTGAGTTCCGCATCGTTCTTCATAATGGCTCTGTGTTTGTAGAAGAGTTTCATCAACAGCGACTTTAAACCCAGTCCCAGGCCTAGCATAGACTTCGGGCTTGGCACCAGATTAAATGGTACAGGGAGGGTCCTGCCTTCCTCGAAGTAAGAAAACCAGAGTTTGGCCCGAGCAAATTTCCACTCCACATCTGCGTCATCCTGGAAGCATCAAAGAGACTGAGATTACAGTGCCAAGACTACAGAGGACAGACAGAATTGTGGGAAATAAATATTTATATCTATTTATAACTAGTCAAATTGGTGTAATTACTTAGGACAGGTCAATTTATTTTCTAAAAACTATTGATGCGGAAACGTTGCTGCCTTTAGGAATCTTGACCTTACACATAACAATGTAGTCTATATAATACATTTGTTAGAACGTAAAAATGTTGAGCGGGATGGAAAAATATTTAGAAGATAACATTCCTGAGATGTTTTAAGTCACAATGTCAGGCCTGTAATAGCAAAACACACTAGCAGGAAGAATGAATAATCACTTACACACCAACGCAGATACTGTACTTTCAAGATCATCATGATTCAGGCATGAAAGAAATCTGATTCACTGTAAGTATTTGTGTGTGTGTGTGTGTGTGTGTGTGTGTGTGTGTGAGGGAGAGAAAGATAAAGCTTAGTAATATCCTTCTGAGACTAAACCCATTGACGTGTGTCTCCTGTAGTGAACATTTTGTTTTCAGGAAATGTTTTTTAAATTTCTCAAGCTACTCATGTGTGTGTGTGTGTGTGTGTGTGTGTGTGTGTGTGTACTCATGATGTAGTCTGTACTGTACTGAGGGCAACCGGGGCTTTCCAGTGAGATGTCATTTGATTTAGTTTTTTTTTTTTTTTATTTTCTATGTGCTGCCATGTTAATCTAATCTGCCTTCAGAATCAGTAGTGCTGCCCGTGGAACTTACACTATATTAGCAGTGGCAGATTGATCATTGGTTTAAAACTGTTTCTTTTACCAATCAGATTTCAAGTTCGTGAAATCTGATAGCTGATCCACAATATTGTCAGCATTTTTCCGTCCTGTGATTGGTCGATTAGAGTAAAACTGTTACAGCCAAGTTCGACTAGCGAAACTCGTCTGTATAGTAAAATAGAACTTACAATGGCTGACGGAGGAGGAGAAATTAAAGTTGAAAGAAAGAAAAGTTGTGGATGGTGATAGGAGATCGGTACCCTGAAGGTAACTAGCTTGTCTCAGCGCGGGAAAGAATTTATTTCCCACATCCAGACCAGCGCCGCCGGCCGCTAACACTGACTTACAGCCTTTAAATGTCTGATATATTTTATTGATATCTGTAATGTTTTTGTGATGTTATATTCATATTAAGATAAATATTGATTCTGAACTGTTCCAGATGTTGTAGGTGGTACAGTTGTGGTTGTAGTGTAGAGGTTTGGAGTTGTGTGTTAACGGGTTTCTTGCTTTAATAAAAATGGTTTTTATCCTCAATATGTGAAACGTCTCTCTGTCTGTAATTCCACGCCGTGTTATATTGTGTGTTTGTTTAGTATTGATGTGTTTCTATCATTGTGATGTGATAGTGGGGGTATTAAGAGGTGGATCAGTTGGGTAAATTCACACTAAAGGACCAGGGACAAAATGCACTGCCTGCCACTGGTAAGGAGTAAAATCATTACATTATGGGGTTAGTGTAACATCACGGACGTCCGGACAGGCGAGTTCGCGGAGAACTACGTCGCGGATTTCCACTCAGGCGCGTCCGCAGTCGCAACCAAGCGCGGTTGCCAGGCAACGCCGCCATGACGCTAATCAGCCGAATGCCAGACACCTGGCGCGCGCCTATAAAGGAACAAAGAGCTGCGCAGTCGCTGTGCGGGCATTTAGGTAGCACCAGGTATAGGGCGCAACCCTGGTATAAGGAAAAAGAAAATATTGAGAAAGAAAAGAAAATATTAAGAAAAAAAGAGAGAAAATATTGAAAAAGGAAAGACAAGAAAATATTGAGAAATATAAGAAAAAGAAAATATTGAGGGGGGGAAAGTAAAGGCAAAGAAAAAGAAATCTAAACACAAAATATTGAGAAAAGATAAAAAAAATCTAATCAAGAAAAAGAGAAGAAAGTAACTGAACTTTCAGTTCTTTTGTTTATTTATTAATCAAATAAACAAGGGTGAGCAGAGTCACAAGCACCTTAAACCTCCCTCATTCTCACTCTCTTTAGTGGGTGGAAAGCTCGCTCAGCGAGCGCCTTCGCCAAGCGCACGCCTTCTCCCGTCCTCCATATCTACCTCTCTCCCCCTGGGTTCTGCTGAGGGGCTCTAGAATAACATCTAGTGAGCGCACACGTAACAGTTAACAATGGTTTATGTCCTGCTTATGCTCTCTGAACGATTGGTTTAATTAGAGTGACTATTTAACAGTTAATTGAACCAAACAATCAGAAAGTATAAGCAGACATAAACCGTTATTAACTAAGAGTGACTAACTGATAGAATTACTCAGCATACTCCTAACTATCAGTGTAAAAGCATTATCGAGAAATACAAAATGTAGCCAACATTATTTCATATTTAGGGCGAAATTCATGGATTGTGTGAATATAAGATAAATATATGTGACTGGTCCTTATATCATTTGCACTTTTTAAGAGTTGACAGTTTGTATTATGCCACCATGAGCTTTTTTATTCATTGTTGTTAGTGAGTATTTGCACCACTTAAACGTCATTTTAACTAACAAGACTTTCCTCTTCGAAAAAAAGCAGTGTTTTATTGACAGGAAGTGAAATACCTCAATTTCCTGAAAGGAGCTGTTGATCATAGCGATGAGCATGTTGAGCAACACAATGACCATAGTGACGTTATACACTCCGTACAGCACGTAACCTGTGTTCTCGATGAACTTGTGTCCGTTGTTTACAATCACTGATTTGACTTCAGAGAGTCCAAAAATTGCCCAGAACAGTGTTTTAAAGCTTTCTTCAATGCTGTAAGGTTTAACAGAGGGACAAAAGATCTTTTACTTGGCATGTACTATATAACATACATACATAATGTGACTTTCGTCTCATCAGAAGAGTGAATTATAACCAAATAAATATGAACTGATGTCTTTCAGAGGAATTGAAAGTATAGCGTATGTTAGCAGACATATAGTGGAGTTAGTAACAGTTAGTAACAGTACTCACTATATAAACTTAGTGTATAATATTGTAAGGTTCTTGTTTCTTGTCTTGTCTTGTTTTGTTAGCTTAGCGGCTAGGTTAGCCAGCTAAGCTAGCTTCTGTCATTTTTTGGTTTTGTTTACTTCCTGGTTTTTGTCATGTGATCCCCTTTGTCTCTGTGTCCTGTTCTCATTGATTTGTGTCATGTGGCGTTGATTGTTGATTGTTCATTAGTTCTTTGGGTATTTATAATCCCTCTGTCTGTCTTGTCTGTGGTTTGTTGTTCCCTGTTACCACTGTGGCGAGTGTATGTTCCTGCTATGTTCCTGCTATGTTCCTGCTATGTTCCTGCTATGTTCCTGCTATGTTCCTGCTATGTTCCTGCTATGTTCCTGCTATGTTCCTGCTATGTTCCTGCTATGTTCCTGCTATAGTGTTTAGTAGTGAGTATCACTGTAAATAAACTGCACCTGGGTTCTCAATCTGTCTCGCCTCAGTGGACTATTGTTACAAATATTAAGTATACTGTATATTCTAAGTTAGTATATTAACATATATAATATGTTACACCATTGGTCATTAATCAGTTTTTTGGGGTTTTTTAATGTAGCTTTTTTTTCCTTACATATTCTCTCCACTACTTACGTTGTGAATGCGTCGTTCTGTTTAGCACCCAAATAATACGAATACAGGTTGAACATTCCAATCATAAAGGCCAAAAAGACCAGAATGAAGATCACCATGAATTTAAAGATGTTTTTTACTGTCCTTCCCAAAGAAATCTGCAGTGGTCCAAAGCTCTCATTGGCTGGAAGGATATATGCGATTCGAGAGAAACTCAAAACCACTGCAATGGCATACAGCGCTTCAGAAACCAGCTGTGGATCTGATGGCAGCCAGTAGAGACGAGCTGAAAGGTATAAAAAGAAGGAGAGACAGACAAAGGGAGAAAAATGTTTTATAAAATACATTTAAATATACTGGTTTAGGGTATAATCATAACCTTTTACTCACCCAGTCTGAAGTATTCCACCTCCTCTGGTAAAGTTACATTTGTTATATCCGTGTAGTGTTTATCAACGTATGTTTGTGCTTTCGATGCATGCCGGTGAGCTAATATCCTTGTCACAAAGGAGGCTATAAAAATAGCTAACATTCCAAAATCCAACATATTCCAAGGTTCAAGAAGATACTCTCTCGGACCCTGACACCAGATCTCTTTGCATTCGGCCCAGACCATCCCTAAAGGACAGAAGCAGACAAAAGCAAGTCATCGTCACACTGTATACTTTTATGTTATGGCAAAACTTTTTTTCTTAGCCACTTTTTAGTGTCTCAGACTGACCTATTACCCAGAAGATGATAAGCATCTCCATCCACGTGAAAGAAGTTGTTTTCATGCGGAACAGTTGTGCTGGATAGTCACGGACGGTCATATTTGGCAGCAGTTTGCACCCATCAAAGCGATCAGATGCATTAAACACTAACAAGCCAAGGAAAGTAGTGAAAGATGCTCCGTGGGCAACAAACTTCAGAAAAGGGCCTCGCATAATTTTTCCCAGCTGTAGAGAAAAAACAAAACAAAAGTCTGATTTGTTTTTGTTTGTGTATCTAAAAATGCTTGCGTGGTCACTGGTCATTAATAAAACGTGTTTATCTAGACAGGTTTTAATGTTCTATTTATTTTACATAGATTTATTTCACATGAAGCCACACGATAAGCTATTTTAAGCACTGCTATTTTAAATTATCATGGGAACTAGAAAGGAAGGAAGAACGTCCTTTTTTTTTTTTTTTCTAAACTGGATTAAGGGGGCACTTAGACGTGCAAAGCAAATTACCACGCCAAAAAGATAATCACAAAACAACAACAACAACAACAAAAAAAAAAACGAGAAAGCAAAATCAACATCATAAAGATTTGTTGCTGAATGAGAAGCAGACATGCATTTTGCTGAAATAGCTGAGATGATTCCAGTTAACTTCTTATTGTAGTGCTGAATATTTGTTGGGGGTTTTTTTTTATTTCTAATTGCATGTTTTAAATAATAAAGGCATTATTAGATTAATCTGGGGCAGCACGGTGGCTTAGTGGTTAGCACTGTCGCCTCACAGCAAGAAGGTCCAGGGGTCTTTCTGTGTGGAGTTTGCATGTGCTTGCGTGGGTTTACTCCGGGTTCTCCGGTTTCCTCGCACACTCCAAAAACATGTATGTTAGATTGATTAGTGATTCTAAGTGTGTCCAGGGCGATCTGTCCAGGCCTTTCGCCCTTTCAGAGACGGCTGGGATAGACTCCAGCAGCAGGTAAAGAGGATGGATGGATAAATTTGGATAAAAAAGGTAAATTGTTCTTCTAATTCAATACATTATTAGATAAGGACGTCTTTTCCAAATTCACCTAATGATGCCTAAAATGATAAAAGGGATAATTAGATTAATTTGTCAGACGTCCTTATCCAGAACAATTTACATTTTTACTTTTCATCCAACTGAGCAGCTAAAAATTCCTGCTCAGTGTCCCAGCTCAGTGGTGCAAAACCCACAATCTACAGAGCAGATTATTGAATGAGGATCTATCGATTCCTTTATATACATTATGATTTTTTTTTTTAACTTGCTATTTTTTTTGTTGTTGTTTTTTGTTGTTGTTTTTTGTTTTGTTTTTTGCTGTTGGTTTTCTGATTAGTTAATTGGGGGTGGTGGTAGCTCAGCGGTTTAAGGTGTTGACTTGCTAACTGGAAGAATGTCGGCTCGATTCCCAGCACCACCACCACCGGACCCCCTAAGCAAGGCCTACAATTGCTCAGCTGCAGAAATGAAAGATCGCTCTGGATAAGGGCATCTGCCAAATGTGAAATTTGCGAAATGATGTATGTTAAAAAAAAATCATTTTTCATCACAAAATATTTATCTGCAATTCAATAAAATAATTTTTTTGTGAAGCTTTTTTTGACTGGCAACTTCATTAAAATATCTACATTTGTAATGCATTTGATTTATCCCGTATGAGCAAGTCATGGCAAAGGAAAACTTTCTGAGACAATTTTTGGAACTGTAAGAGTGAAGTAAAAGTGAACTTATCCTCATCTGAGTAAAAGCATTTAAGTTTACATTTATTTTTTTATAAAGATATTTGAGAATTCACCAACCTTACTACATGGTGCCACCCAGTACACCATAGATAAGAAAGGCAGTCCTATCGAAACACCCAGTACCACCAAAAATTTGATAGCTGTGGTCTGCTGTCTCAGTCCAGGCAGATTCTCATACCAGATTGAGAGGAGCTGCTGCTGGCAGTTGGGATGGGCTACAAACTGGTTGGCACAAAAAGTTGTAAATAATCAGCATTCAGAATTTAAGCAGAGATGGAAAATGTGCTGTAAGTCAACGTAACCTATTCATATCAAAAAAGGGTTAAAACCAAACTGTAATAAAAGAAATTCTGTCAAATCACCTAGGAGTTTATATAGTTACTAGCTACAGAAACGCTGTCAGCACAGAGTTTTGCTAGGTTTTTTTTCAGTATGTTTGCCAATTTGGGTCTGTTTGTCATTTTAGACAAAATCTTCTTAAATCAAACTGTAAACATTTTGCACATAGAAATTAATGTAAGGTAAATGTTTTTGGTTTTCTTTATTTTTCAAATGTTTAGATAGATAGATAGATAGATAGATAGATAGATAGATAGATAGATAGATAGATAGATAGATAGATAAGTAAATAGATAGGCAGACAGATACATAGACAAGTAGATGGATAGATAGGCAGACAGACAGATACATAGACAAGTAGATGGATAGATAGGCAGACAGACAGATACATAGACAAGTAGATGGATAGATAGCTAGATAAACAGACAGACAGACAGATAGTATATACAGCTTTATTTTAGTTTATTCCTGTATTTTTCTGCCATTAAGCACCAGCAGACAAAGACAAATGTTCTGAATATGTAAACCCACAGGACCTGGCAATAAAAGAATTCTTGGTCAGATCAGCGCAGCTAATAACTTCTGACTCGTTTTTTTTAAGATTTTAAGATTTTTTAAATATCTTTTGACATAAACCTGGACTAAAACCATCCAACTGTTAAATTAATTTTTGAAATGCCAGAATTGTTTAGGATTGTTATATTTTTCACACATTAATCCAGATTTACTCCCATTTTTATGTCCAATTAAGCTTCTAATATGAATTTTCATTACAAGTTGGAGCTTAAATGTAGCATTCAGCTACAACAGTATTATTGAGATCAGACACTAACGTCAGGTAAGGAGGTCTGTGGTGGAGACGGTGCCCCAGTTCATCCTAAAGGTGTTTAGTGGTGGTCAGAGTCAGAGCTGTGTGCACTTATGCCTTAACACTTATGTCTTAAAACAACCAGAACACACTGTTCTTATAGAGTTCAGAGGGTTTGTGCACAGGGGCATTGTCATGCTGGAACAGTGTTTGAATCTCTTAGAAAGAATGTATTGCTACATCATAAAAAAACATTCCAGACAATTGTGTGTAGCAGCATTCTGGAGAGGAACCACATGTAAATCTGATGATGCTTTTGGCACATAATAAAAGGACCTCACATGTTTCATAAACATTCTACAGCTTTAAACTATGGGAAAATATTCACCACTAAGGGGGTTAAAATGTCGCCTACTAACATCAAGTTACATAACACAATTATACCATTGTTGATTTTTGTTCTATAACAGAATGTCCTGGAGGTCCAGGATACTAATTCCTTCATGATTTTGTGTATAAACACACTACTGACTTCCAAACAGAAATACTTTCTAGACTAAGCCATTTTGCTCCTGTTTACCTTTTTAAGTTCATACTTTATTGCAAGGTTTAGTCGAGCAAGACATGGCCGGCCAGGTACTTCAGAGCTCTCGTCTACTTCGCCGTTTAAAATTGCCTCCACTTCCTCTGTGTTCCGACACAGATCCAGAAGTCCAACTACAAAGCTTTTGCATTGCATAGAGAGTTTCCTATAATCGTTCTTCAGAAAAATGGTGAATAAAAGATACCATTAGGTTAAGCACAAGTTATATAGAAGATAAATTAAACTGTAATATAAGGCATACCTTAAATTCCTTCTCAATATTCGCCAAACAGGCAAGTTCATTGCTGAGCTCTAAAGCAGCCAGAACTGGATCTTCATTGGACAGAGAAAGGTAAGCTGGACTGGCCAGGCCCCTGTAGGCGTTGATACGTGAGCGTGAGTGACTAAATGAATCATATTTCTGATGATAATTGCAAGTGTCACAGGTACAGAAATAGTCGTGGGGTTGCTCGATACGAGCCCCTCGAGCCAGGAGGATGTGGACGATCTCATACTCATGGCAGTGAGATGCCAAAATGATCGGTGTGATGTCATGAGAAAAACGACTCCCATCTTCATCGTAAGCAAAGAAGTCATCGTGCATTGCTGCCTCTCTCGGGCTTGCCGTTAGTCTTCTAGAGTCAGCAAAGGCCTTGTGACTCAGGATGGCCTCAACAATTCTTATGTAGCCTTTGCTTATAGCTAAAAGGAGTGCGTCGCCAATTCGAGACAGGTTGTCCTTCTTTAACAGGAGTTCTGTCACTTCCAGATGTTCATTCGCCACTGCAATCTGTAAGGCATTCTGGCCCATGTAGTCTACACAGTTCACATCCAGCTCAGGAATCTCTTCAAGCATTCGCCGTACTACAGGGATGTTACCATACTCAGCAGCGTCGAGGAAGCGCTCCTCCACAGACGTCAAGCTGTTGGGATGAGCGTTAAACATATAGGCTGCCCCCCGGGATACCTGCCTCCTGCTCTTGGCAACAAGCTGACGAGTCTGATGTGAGAAGTCACTAAAATATTGTATAAGTAAAAGTATGCAATTAATTAAAAACCTGTATCAAACATGCAGAATAGTTTCATAGTTACTGAAAAACAAAAGAGTAAGTTATGCAATGTGCATAATTACGAGTCATTTTTTAATCATTTGCGGAAAGAAACAGCCTGTACTGTACACTTGGGGACGCACCGATATCATTTTTGCAAATTGTGGGAGTACCGATTTTTTTTATTTTTTTTTTTTGGTAATCTGCGATAACAGTAATAGTACTTCTTCTTAGGATGTATATTGTCTAAGACCTGCTTATTCCCTTATTCAGAGTCACAGGGATCTGCTGGGTTGTCTATCCCAGCTGTCTCTGAAAGGGCGAAAGGCTTGTAAGACTTCTCCTGCCATTTTCTCTTGTCTTTTAAGGGTTTTCTGCAGGGTCAGCCGCGGAGTGCTAACGTTACTGCTAGTGTCAAATTCTCTGTGCTCATTTTTGTATTTCAATTAACGATGTTTTATAAGACTACTCGTATATAACTACTAATTTTCGTACCTCTTGATATTTTTGCAGAACAAAGTTTGCAGTCCGCCATGCATTGATTTCATCAATCATTTTGAATGGTTAATGGTTTGTGTGATTAATTTCCACACCGCTAAACCTGAAATTTTGTCACTCCCGTCTTTGTGCACTGAAAGTTCTATCAATGATTTCACATGAGGTATTGATCTTTGGTATCGACGTGTTTTTTTACAGCACAAAAGTACAAGAGATCAATATCGGACCTGAAACCGACATCAGTTCGTATCAGTTCGGGTAATAAAGACTATATATCAAATAAAACAATATGACCAACAGGGGCAGTTCTAGACACTTTTTAAGGGAGGGCTTTAGTCCCCCTGTCTACCCCTACTCCCCAAATAAAAAAACAAGTATAATTTGTACTTTTTTTAATACAAATGAAAATAACTAATAAATGTAACACATAAAAATGTCTAAAAAAATTTAATATCGATAAATAAAATTTTATCCATTTTTTTTATCCTCTTTGCTATTCTGCACGTGTGACAACCCTTCATTAGAAGTGCAACGACTTGTACTGCGTGTCAGCCGGAGGCCGGAAACAATGTCAGGATTTTATGAAATATGATGACAATAATGAGATAGTGACTAACACTAGCAAGGGATAAACCAAGACAAAAAAATACAAGCCCCTGATTAGATAGATAGATAGATAGATAGATAGATAGATAGATAGATAGATAGATAGATAGATAGATAGATAGATAGATGTGGTAAAAGATGCAGACTTTCCATCAAACTCTTGTCACATTCAAATTAAAACTTTTATTAAATAATATAAAACATTTAAAGCTTTAATTTTAAGACACTTATGTCATTTTTATGAATTCTATCATTTTTGCCAATTGTTTTTTTTCCACCTGTAGTTACACCAGGAAATAAAAATTAAAGTGTAAAAAAAGAATGATGCTCCCAAATTTTTCTTTAGAACATTGTAAATTCAGGTCATACGAGTATTTTTCCCTACTAAATCACAGGAAAAGAGCTCACCTATAGTGATGTCCATGATATCCAAAACTGTCCTCAATGAAGTCGCAGTTCCCCAGAGGACAGTCTTTACTTCTGTTCCTTTTTCCATTCGAGTGTAATTCTGCTGTATTATTTTCCTCCAAAACAGGTCTCCTTTGATTCATTTTTCCAACTTAAGTGATGAAACTCGAAATGCCACTGAGGCACGGTTAGCCACCAGTACTCATAATCCAAACATCCAGCAGTACCGGATAGACTGTGTGCGACTCTCCGACAAAACACCTTCTCCTACAGCGCTCTGCTATGCTGCTGTTGAAATCTTGAGGTAGTACAGAGTATCTAGGAATTTTGGCAATGCAGCAGCATCTTTAATCTTTTGGCCACAAACACGGCATTTAACAATCTTTGCTTGTTCGAACTAATCCTCTGTTTACGTTTAGCAGTTAGCATAAAAACCCAGCATTTTTCCTTTTTTTTTATACAAACTGTTCTATAAAATAACTTCAAAAGTACTCAAGAATGACATTTTGATGAACAAAATACAGAACAACTATATGACATGGAAAGTATTGTAAACTACAGTGCTAGCTGTTAAAAATAAAATCACCTAAAACAAAACAAAAAAAAAAAGCATCGATAGCATAATTGAACAACGTTTGCTTTCCAACCAAAACCTACTGTGGAGATACAGATGAAGAAGTCTATGGGATAGTATCTCTATTCCCAAGGAGGTACTTTGTTTGTTCTGGGCGGCAGATCCAGCTGTGGGAAATGCCTTCAATGGAATTCCATACTGACCAATCAAACCACACACTCCATTTTCTAGCTTTCTTTCTGCTAGTCCTCCCCTTTTCAGCTAAATTTTAGGTTTGTTTGCAAACCCACATCATTACATGCATGCATAACAACCCCGGTGTCCAAAATGCTCCCCAACGATATATACAACAGTTGGGGTCAAAAGGTAAATACCACAGAGGGGTCATGGGAAGCCACTGTCTCTGTTTATTTCTCATGTTGATAGTGTTTCATACAGATGGCTGCTGCAAGCAGACTATTTTGGGATGCTATTCTAGAACCTGGGCTTCCCAGGCATGCGCAAGTCTATGATAAGACGAGGTAAAATAAATGAAACTTTATCATAAACATAAGCATGGACAAAGGCAATAATAATGTGGTAGTGATTCTCAGCACTCTCGCTCTAAATAAGGGTGTCTACCAAATGCTGCAAATGTAAATGTAAGGAAGTGGTAGCGCAGTGGTTAAGGTGTGGGACTGCTATTTGGATGATCGGGGTTTGATTTACCGATGAGCCCCTAAGCAAGGCCCTTAACCCTCAATTGCTTAGTTGTATAACAACTGTGTATATACTATATATTTTTACTGTTCACTACGCAATCATTTTGTGTTTCTCTAAATGATTTGCTGCCCGTGTGCTCTAGTGACCTTCCACCCAAATTGCTTGACCTTGTGTGGCTGAAGGTCAGAGAATATTGCTTCCTGTGTGATGTGTCAGGCGAAGGGATTTGCGTGTGAGTTCTGGCGGACTGATAAGTACAACATCTTCCACTTGCCCAAGAGAGGACAAACGGTACAAACAGAGTAGGAGGAGGGGCAATATTATACACACAGTCACACAGTCACAGCTTAAGGTTTAATGTGTAATGTGTTACTGCAGATGCTGCCGCTTGGCTTTTTATTTAAAAAACTGTGTGTGTGTGTGTGTGTGTGTGTGTGTGTGTGTGTGTGTGTGTGTGTGTGTGTGTGTGTGTGTGTGTGTGTGTTGTGACACCCTTATTAGCACTTTTTGTATTACATAAAACAATTGGTAGCTCAGTGGTTAAATTGGAGTTCTGATCGAAAGACCATGAGTTTAGTTCCCAGGTCTAATAATAAATGTAATAAAAGTAAAATATTTTGGATAAGAGGTATCTAGTAAGTTTTTTTTTTTTTTTTATACATGGCAACAATTGTTCACACAGCTAACATCCATACAGCTTTTACAACCCTAACCAGGTAAGTATATGTTTTTTTTTTATTTATTATATATATATATATATATATATATATATATATATATATATATATATATATATATATATGCTATGCATATGCTATGCTAGTGCTCATGCTAGTGCTCATGCTAGTGCTCATGCTAGTGCTCATGCTAGTGCTCATGCTAGTTGCTCATCCTAGTGCTCATCCTAGTGCTCATGCTAGGTCAAGCCAATGTTTTGTATTTCCTTTTGTTGGTTTCACCATGATTGTAAAAAAAAACCTATAACTTGGGTTCTAAATATGTCTTGCCTCGATGGAGATTTGTTACACATAATCAGTTCAGGTATTTTATTTACATTGTTACATCATGTATGATTAGGAAAAATACATTCTTCAATTAATGTCAGGTAAGTAAAAAGACACCTTTTAAATGTTTTTATATGTGTAATGTTACAGATGAATCAGTTTGGCCAGAAGATTTGTGTTCTGGCCATCACATCCATCTGTGTTTGTCAAACATCTCATTCCAGATTCCGTTTCCCTTTTTGCTATTTGCTGGGATGCAGATGGGTTTTAAAAGTCATGTTGACATATGCTTTAGTCTTGAATAAAAGAAATACATTGTCCATATCTTTGGGTAAAATTTGAAGAAAAAAATAAATAAAAACTCCATATTTCTTCTTACAAACCAAATATAAGGTCAGACAAACTGTTACAAGGCAGTCCTGCGCGGTATAACAGGTATGGACTTCAAATTTCCATTGCACTAACCCTATAACTAATTATTAATTAAATTCACTTCCACAAACAGAATTATGACTCAGTATAACATTATGTCTCCAACACTATTGTTAACCTTTTCTTTTTTGTAAAGGCTTTTCACTCTAGATTCAGGAGGTAACAGCGTCTCACACCTTTGTTTGAGTTTCCTCCTTATTTGATTACCAGGCTGGGTAGCATCTTTAAATTGTGTGAATAGTGTGTAAGTATATGTGTGATAGGTTGGTACCCTGTCCAGTATGTCCCCTGCCTCATGCCTACTGGAATAGGTGCTGTCTGATGTTGGGTAAGGAGGTCTGTGGGGTGCAGTGAGCATTCCATCCATGTCTATTCCAAAGGTGGTCATCTGGTTAGAGCTTAGTGCTTTGACTGCTAGGACACTCGAGTCTTTTTACACTAGAGAAACACTGTCATGCTTCATGTTTAGAGTTCTTGATTTTATTTATTAATTCATTCATTTTCAAAATGTTACACCCTGGACAGGTCACCAGGCTACACACACTCACTCCTATGGGCAATTTAGAATCGCCAATCAACCGAACATACATGTTTTTGGACTGAGGAAGGAAACCGGAGAACCCGGAGTAAATCCACACAAGCATAGGGGGAACATGCAAACTCCACACAAAAAGACCCCTGCCCCGGAATCGAACCTGGCCTTCTTGCTGTGAGGCAATTAATACTAAAGCACCCAAAACATCCTAGACAACTGTCTGGCTGTAAACTTTTTTTGACGTAAGCTCACATTTCAAAATAATGGTCAGGTGTCCACAACCTTTTATCTATATAGTGTATGTCCTGTTGAATGTAATATGGCAGAAAAAAGGACAAATCAAATCCAAAACCATGACAACATTATTTTATAGCAGCCTAATCGAATTAATGTCCGACTAGCTACACAATGGCTGTCTGTTAGCATTCTGATGTATGTTAGCATTCACTGGGGTACAGGTGTCCTTCATGTTATGTGCACTGTAACATTTCTGAATAAGGACATTAGTCCAAATGCTTTAAATGGACTCTGTCCTATCCAAACTTTCTCTCTGTCATGTGCTGTGTAAGATCCTGCTCATATGCTGTTTCTCTGAAGCACTGGTGTGTTGTTTAGTCTCAGAAAGGACAAGGTGAGCACGGTGCTATGACCAGACATTGTACAGATGGTTTAACATACACAGATAACTGCTGATGTATTCACATTAGGACAGCCATGACACACGATGGCCACACACCATGTAGACACTTTTAAATGTGTGCCAAATTAATGGATTAGCTCAAACAATCGGCCACCTACATTAGCATGGTTTAACTTATTTTATGCCACAGCACTGCTTAATTCTTAAATATGATTGGTCCGTGTGGTGCCAAAAAAAGAAGCTCCAGTGTCAATGGTTCATAACAGTCTACTTATTCTTTTATTTAAACATTTCCTTAAGAAATTATGAAATGGGCAGCACGGTGGCTTAGTGGTTAGCACTAACCGCTAACAAGAAGATCTGTGTGGATGTTCTTCCCATGCTTGTGTGGGTTTACTCCGGGTTCTCCGGTTTCCTCCCACAGTTCAAAATCATGTATTTTAAATTGTGAATGTGAGTGTGTGTGTGTGGCCCTGTGATGGTCCAGCGTGTACCCCTCCTCCCTTTCGCCCTTTCAGAGATGGCTGGGATAGACTCCAGCAGATCCCTGTGACCCAGAATTAGGGTATAAGCGAATATAGAAGATGAATGAATGAATGAAATTAGGAAAATTTTTAGAAGGTAATTTGTGTTTCTTTTTTCATTGACTGCAAAAAGGGGCAGTGGTGGCTCAAACGGTTAAGGCACTGAGTTGCTGATCTGAAGACCAGGAAGACCTGGGTTCAAGCCCCACCAGCAAGCCAACCACTGTTGAGCAAGACCCTTAACCCTTCCTGCTCCAGGGGCGCTGTATTATAGCTGACCCTGTGCTCTGACCCCCAACTTACTAAGATGGGATATGTGAAAAAAGAATTTCACTGTGCTGTAAAAAGTATATGTGATAAATAAAGGCGTTAAAAAAAAAGGTGAAAAGGAAAGTTTATAGCTGCTAAAACATAATAGATCTACAAAAACCTGTTTTGCTGACAATTTTAAATGCAACTATAAACTGTTAAAAAGTATGTCTAGTTCATTCAATACAATAATTTGAGATTAGTTGTGACAGATGAATTCCAATATATATATATATATATATATATATATATATATATATATATATATATATATATATATATATATATTGAGAGAGAGAGACAGAGAGAGACAGAGAGAGAGAGAGAGAGAGAGAGAGAGAGAGACAGAGAGAGACAGAGAGAGAGAGAGAGAGAGAAACACTTGCAGCTGTTCACTTATTATAAAATCTACAACCCATTAACAGGGAATTGGAATATATATATAATATATATATATATATATATATATATATATATATATATATATATATATATATATATATATATATATATATATATATATATATATATATATATATATATATATATAAATGCTAAAATGCTCACCAAAATGTTTTTCATTGTAAAAAACGATGTTTAAGCAGCTGCATACTCTGCAGTAATACACTCATGATGTGCCATGTGGTCCTTTCTATGAATTCTTGCTAAGCAATGTACTTCATCATCCAGCACAAATCAACCAAACTACAAACAGCTTTCATCACACTACAAACTTTTTTTCTTGAACAGAACTGCCTTCATAGCTAATAATAAGAAGAAGAAGAAGAAGAAGAAGAAGAAGAATGTGATTTTTGCCTTTCACTGATAATACTGCAGAATCTGGTCGGTTTAATTAATTACCCTTCACTAATAATTAATGAAACTTCTCACAATATTTCAACTTTACAGTCATGGCATATTTATTTCAGGTTTGATCCTTCAATTCTCCTGATCTTCATCGTTACTGACTTGATGCTGACAGGTACTCCGTTCTTAGTCCACGTGTCCCAGTGTATTTGCGGCTGAGTAGAGCGATCTTGCTCCAGCGGGGAGCCGTTGAGGTTCGCCCTGCCGCATTGATTGAACCACCAGCCTGTGTTGTTATGTTGTTCGCTGCAGCTCTCCACAGCTTTACCGTCGAAAGTGCAGAAAGGAATGCAGCCATCGTTATCCACATCCAACGTACTGAAAGGTGCTGTGTCCTGATTCTGTTCTTGCTCATATCCTCTAAAAGCATCACCTGCCAGTGAACAAATCTGGTTTTACAAAAAGCTTTGAACTAAATCAGGTTACAAACTATGAAATTTAAAGAAAACATTGGGAACCCTGACCATCACAATAATGTGTTTTTCATATTCAGTCTCATCCTTACGTCTTTATTAACATCCAAACCCCTAGAAAGACTTTTCACTATATTCTGAATAGTATAGCTGTAAGGATTTTTCTCTTTAGCCACAGTATTATTGATGTGTGTGGGTAATATTGTAGGTCTAGGGTGCAATTAGTGTTCCAGTTCATCCCTGGTGTTGTTAAAGTCAGGACTCTGTGAAGACCGCTCAAGTTCTTTGTGCACAGGGACATTGCTATGCTGAAACAGCATCCTAAATTTTACAGTATATAGAGACCTCCTAGACAATTGTGTGATACAAGCAGGAGTTTGGAGAAGACCTAGAAGATATAGATGTGCTGGTGAGGTGTTTAAAAACCTTTTCGCCATCAAGTGTACATCATTACAACAATCTAAGGGAAATGCTTCTTTCCAGTCCATTGAAAAATGTTCTCAGTCTCATTTAAACATGTCAAATAGTCATGATCATTAACAGATCAGGTGTTAAAAATAACTTTCCATTTTATGTCTTAAAAGCTAAACTAAATTAGGATCTCTTACAACTTTGATTAATCATATGCATATACAGAATGGCAGAAATACCATGCCACTGATGTAGAAATAGTTTTAACAGTAATCTTTAGGACATTTAAGACTTTTGTCTAACCCAGGAGTCATCAGACTCGCATCAGTTTTGCTCCAACTTGCCCTAACACACCTACCTGTCAGTTTCATGTATACGCAATGATTAGCTAGTTCAGGTGTGTTTGATTAGGGTTAAAAATTAACTCTGGTCTAACCAAAACCCCAGCCCACCCCAGAGTGATACCTTTGCACAACTTTGTTCAGACCTGTTTTGATGTCACCTTAGTCTCATGTATGGGTATTTCAGATCACATGACAGTTTAAATAAATACTCAAACTAATTATGGTTTGCACAGCCAATAATAACATTCGGCATTTAAGATATATTACTTGTCACATTCAGTGCCATGTTGTAACACTACAAAATATAAAAACAACTTTAATCCCTGTTGTTTAGCATAATGTAACGAACTACTGTTGTATTTTAATAATCATCATCATCATCTTCTTCTTCTTCAGATATTTATCTATATACAATTTAAATCATAGCTCATGTACCTAACCCAGACATTTTACAGGGGTGACAAAAAGGGTACCAAGGTCTCTCACCTGCACTACCAGCATATCTGCCCAGATGAATTGCAAAGAATTTGCTTTCGTCTTCAAGCCAAAAGTTGTCATATGAGGCAAATGCCATGGAATCATCTTGAGAGACGAAGGATATGTGAAGCTTAAAGCGTGTGTTCTTCTGACTGACAATGCTGTGTATCTTCCTTAAACCAAGCCAGTGTTCCCCTTCAGTAAACACAGAAACAACAGGCATGAAAATCTTCCTACTGAGGTTGTATACATATTTTTCTCACTACTTTAATAGGAACATTTAATAGGGGAAGTGGTGGCACAGTGGTTAAGATGTTGGACTACTAATTGGAAGATCTCGGTTCCATTCCCAGCATCATTACGTTGCCACTTCTGGGCGTCTGCCAAATGTATATGAATATGAGTGTATATATATATATATAGATAGCTACAAGCCAAGAGCTTCATGTAGATTGTACATCAAACATTATCAAAGATAAACTAAATATCGTCGGCAATGACATAGTTGTTGAGTACTAGCAGGTTGTGTTGAATATTTCCAGAAATAGATCAAATTCAAAAATGTACTGCAGTTTCCATGTGCACTATTCTGTAAGGGTTAAATGTATAACATCTATAAGAGAATGTTATAGGCAGAAGAGGACTGTCAGATTGTCGATTTAAGCTGACAGGGGGGCTACTCTACATTAAATAAACACTTTTTTAATATTTGGAGTGAGCAAAAAGCATTGCAGAACACATGAAATGCTAAATAGACTATAACAGGGGAAAGTCTCAGACAGGAACATGATTCTGAGACTGAAGTGGTCCTGAAGTACGCACCTGATTTGTTAATGGTGTGTGTTAGAACAGGAAAAACACTCAAATAGTCAAATATGATTATTATATATATATTAATTAAGCTATCAACCTGAAAGGGGTCCAAACCCATCCAGGTAGTTTGACCATGCACGTTTAAAATCAGTCAGGCCATCAATCCGCCTCTGGATGACCGTCCATCCTCCTTCCATGTAATCCATCTCACAAAATACCTGAAGTGAATAAGTGGAAAGGCTTTTGTTTATATAACCGAGATGCGAGTCATGGTATGAGTTTTAAACAAAAATAAACAGAATTTTGTCTAATTAAAGAAAGCATTTTACCTCAAACAAAAGCTCAGAATTCTCAGGTTGAATAATATAAAACGCCACTTGGAATTTTTGGTGATACTGCCTCTAGTGTTTCCTTGATGTCACTGCAGTCTCTACCTGCATGCAAAATAGTTGTAATAATAATAATGATGATGATGATGATAATAATAATAATATAATAACAATAAAACGTGTAAATATATTAGAATAATAAAATATGCAACGAAATATATTTACAAAAGCAATAATGATGATAATTATAGTTAGAATTTATTTGTAATACTATTATTATAAATATATTTCTATTATCCAAGTTGTAATTGTTAATATTATAAATATATTAATATTGTTATATACATATAGAATATTACTGTAAATGTTTTTATTACCATGAGCATGCATGGGCTTCATAGAAAACATTTCACTGTTGCTCCTCTGCACATCTAAACTGAGACTGTGGACTTTGTTTGTAAGTTCCAGTACCTCAGAAAAGGAGAAATATTAAGTGCCATTCAGTGGACTTTTACTGTCGTCTGGAAAAAATGACCAAATTTCACTATGGAGGCATTGATACCTGGTTAGAGAGGAATTCCAGAGTCTTTTGCTGTTCGTCGATCAAATCTCGGATCAGCTTCCTGGTGCTCCTGGTGTATGTCGTCATGGAATGCTGGAGGTTACCTAATTTACACCTAATTTTAAAGCTTTTTTTCTAACGTGCAAAATTTCCAATTTAAATGACAGAGACATTTATATGTAAGATACATACTACACCAAGAATTCTTCTCATCCTGCATGAGTTTTGCAGTCATCTCACATGGCACCGTGCACTTTTCCCTATCCACATTTCGGACACTTTGTTCTTTCTGGGTCTGA
This sequence comes from Bagarius yarrelli, assembly GCA_005784505.1. NCBI lineage: Eukaryota > Metazoa > Chordata > Actinopteri > Siluriformes > Sisoridae > Bagarius > Bagarius yarrelli. The sequence continues at coordinate 1,681,172 of VCAZ01000082.1, read as the reverse complement.
GGAGACACATCCTCAAAGTCCTCAACTAACCCCATAGGTTCTTTAACTGCAGCACCGTTTATGTCCTAGTTTAAAAGAGTGGTATGTGATTTGTACGTTACGTTTTGCGCAGTCAGTAACTAAAAATGGAAAAATTATTTAACATTTTTGGAATGTTAACTGGTCTGCATATATATTTTTAATTTTAATTAAAAAAAAAGCTCATGCTCAGTAATGTACATCATAAAGCTTTAGGTCTTTAAATGAAACCAAACTGAACCAAGAAAACCGGAAGGTCAATCTGATAAGAATAAATTTCCAGTCAAGCAGAAGCTGAAATGAAATTAGAAAAAAAAGAAGCGAAAAAAAAGGACAAAAAGAAAGCAGACATTTTTTTTTTAGAATACTATAAAAAATACTTACCTCGGTCATGTTGGTTATTGCAAAAAGATTTGGGAACATCTGAAACCAAAGCAAGATAATCCAAATCATGTTGCTGATTTAGGCTGAGTTCATTGAGCGCATGAAGCTGCACACCCCTTGTTGAGAGGTGAAGACACTGAGAAGCTGTATGCTCCAGGACTGCCTCTTTGGCCACAGTACAACAAAAGAAGGACTGCACTTTTGTCTAGACCACCAATCATTTTTTTCATTACTCTCTTTCTGTCCACGATCTATAGAATAACAATTGCAAACCACTGTTGTTTTATTGTACTTTGACGACATCCTGTATAAGCTATGAAATCCAGATGTTGGATGGAAATGCGACACTTCGGACTGCCATGGAAGCAGTGGAAACAGCAGGGCTTAGAAAGAGGCATACGTAAAACGCATTCTTTCCAGAAGCACAGCAGGGTCCAGGCTGGTTTTGTAAATTTAACAATGTAAGGTGGGATGTCAGCAAAAGTGGGTGCTGCTTTTTTCGCCCTCATTATTGCCTGTAGATGCTTGCGGTGTATGAATAATCTCATCACATTCAGCGGCGCTCTGAGTGCACATCTGTTAGGCATTACGTAGTGGTGCTGAGTAAGCACACTTTTACCAGGAAGCATCTGGTATCTACATACTATAGGCAGAATTTTTATCCTTATGTGAATTGAGTTTTTAAAAAAAAGGTTATCTGTTTTAAAGCAATATTTGTTAAAAAAGGAATAAAAATCTAATTAAATACATTTAATTAAGACTCTCATTATTGTTATAGCCAGCTATAAAAGAGACAATAGCTGTGTGTTTATTTGTACACATGTATTCGATAATTAGGCACCACGATGATGCAACAGGCAGTGTTGCAGCTTCACACCACAAGGATCTCAGGTTCAATCCTCAACTTGCCATGCATGCTTTTTCCATGTGTGTGTGTGTGGGAAGGGGGGGGTGTCCCTTTTGGTTTGGAGAGCTGTGGAGGTGGGGGTGGCATAGGGTGGAAAGTGACGTCGCGTCGCAGAATTCTATTAGTTATTTCTAAGAAAGGGAAATAGATACAATGTTCATTGTAACGGCACAAAACAGCACAAATCAAGCACCAGTGGCTTGGAGAGATTTGGACGGCATGTGGTGGAGAGTATTGTCACTGCCCAGAATTGTTTTTGTTATTTCTAAGAAGGGGAAATAAGTTTGACGTTCATTTTAACAGCACAAATCGAGCACAAACGAACGACACCAGTTTTGTGTGATTTGGACAAACTGGTGTGGAGAGTGACACAAATCCCGAGAAATACATTGGTTATATATAAGGAAGGAAAAAATGAATTAGATTAGATTAGATTAGATTCAACTTTATTGTCAGTGTGCAAGGTACATGTACAGAGCCAATGAAATGCAGTTAGCATCTAACCAGAAGTGCATAAGTGGCTTATTTACAATAAATATCAGTGTAATAAATAGGGTATGGGGTTGATAATTACAGAGGTGGGGGTAAATAATGTACAGAGGTATATGGATAGAGTATAGAGGTGTGACAATAGATAGTTATAGATAGTGCAAAGATGCATAATGATAAGGTAGTGCAAAGTACAGAAGTGGCAGTGCAGTAGTAATTAAAATACTGTATATCAGCTGTTCAGTGCAGAAACAGCCACAGGAAAGAAGCTGTTTTTCAGTCTGTTTGTGCGGCTCTGAGGCATCGGTAGCGTCTGCCTGATGGGAGAAGAGTGAACAGTCCGTGGTTGGGGTGAGAGGGATCTTTGATTATGTCTCTCGCCCTTTGCAGGCAGTGTTTTTGTGTATGTTGTCCAGGGTGGGTAGCTGAGTGCCGATGATTCGTTGGGCGGTTTTCACCACTCTCTGAAGGGCTGTGCGGTCTGAAGCAGTGCAGCTGCTGTACCATACTGAGATGCAGTTTGTGAGGATGCTCTCGATGGTACTGCAGTAAAAGTTCTTCAGTATCCTGTTGCTGAGATAGGACTTTTTAAGTCTCCTCAGAAAATATAGGCGCTGTTGTGCCTTTTTGACCAGGAAAGAAGAGTTCAGAGACCAGGTGAGATCCTCAGAGATGTGGATTCCTAGGAACTTGAAGCTAGGTACACTAGGTGCTCAACAGCCGCTCCGTTGATGTGTATTGGAGGATGAGTGTGATTGCTGGCTCGTCTGAAATACAGTGTTTGTTGTAACTGCACAAAGCAGCACAAATCCAGCACAAATGAGCTGTGCTGATTTGGAGCGATTTAGGCAACATGGGGGTGGAGAGTGTTGTTACACAGTCAAAAAAAGACTGTTTAATATCTCAAAAACCAAACCAGCACAAACGTTTGTTTCTGCAGCACAAACGAATGACATACTTTTGGTTTGGTTGATCATTTCTTTTTACAGGGTGCCAACTTCACGGAGGCCCTCTCAGAGGGGGGTAATGACACTCTATTTATGTGTATGTGTGTGTGTGTGTGTGTGTGCATTTATGGTGGCCTGCAGTTTACTGTTTACTTCATCTTAATTCATTCATTCATTCATTCATCTTCTATACCCACCTTTTAATTCAGGGTCATGGGGATCTGGTGGAGTCTATCCCAGCTGTCTCTGAAAGTGCGAAAGGCAGGAGGGGGACACCCTTGGTGATTCTAAATTGCCCATAGGAGTGAGTGTGAGTGTGTGTGGCCCTGTGATGGACTTGCCTAGGGTATATTGCCTCCACAAGTTTATAGATATAAATATATCTGTTTGTTTTTACAAAAATTTTATTCTTTGTTAGTTTATTTACTGTCATGTTAGATTATCGATTTGTGCTTCTTCTGACAATAATTATTGTAAAATGATTTGTGCTTTAAACAATTAAACATTATTAATAGTAGTACATACACGTTATATAGGATTTTTCTAAATTAATTTAATATCAAAAAATTTTTAATAGACTTTTTATGGATATCAAATCATGTTTTAGTCGCAAGGGTTCATGGGAAGCGGAAGTGTTGTCCGGGTTTTAGTGTTTCCATGGTAACTGTTTGGCAACATTCAAGATGGCGAGTAAAAGACACGCGTTTGGTCAAACTTTTATATTTAATTTGCTTCCGAACAGAAAGTTTAAATTCCTGGAGGATTCGTGTATATCGGAGCTGCTGATGAAATGGTGAGGAAACGACAATTCTAACGTTATAATCACTGTGTTTCCTCCAAAATCCTATTAGCTAGTAAGCTAGTTAGGGTTCTCATGGCACAGCTAACGGTAGCCAGGCAACAAGCCCATGTTTCCTGTTTAACTTATTTTTACACATTTTAATGTCATTGTTAAATTTAGCTTAAACTTCAAGTTATATGTAAAACTGTAAAACTAGAAAATGGATCTGTGATGCAAAACACACAGTAAAATCTTAACTTAAATGTACTACAAATAAAATTATTTATTTATTCATCTTCTATAAAATATTTATTCATCCATCGGGGTAACAGGGATCTGCTGGAGTTTATCTCAGCCGTCTATGAAAGGGTGAAAGGCAGGAGGGGGGACACCCTGGACAGGTCACCAGTCCATCACAGGGACACACACATACTCAAACTCATTTCTATAGGCAATTTAGAATCACTAATCAATCTAACATACATGTTTTTGGACTGTGGGAGGAAAGCGGAGAACCCGGAGTAAACCCACACAAACACAGGGAGAACATGCAAACTCCACACAGAAACACCCCTGCCTGGGAATCGAACCTGGGAGGTTTGATTCCTGCTTTGAGGCAACTGTGCTAAGCCACCGTTCTGCAGACAAATAAAATCAAGTAAGAATATTTTAACCTGGACAGATTGGGTTGTGCCGGTAAAAAGGTTTAAAAAAAACTATTTAAGTCTCTGGATGAAAAAAAAATGTTTTAAAAATCACTGGTTCTCTTGTTTAGCCACTGTAACTATTTTAATTACATATTATTTAGAATCCAAACCAGATATTAATAATACTTAAACTAATATATGAGACATGTATTGTAATATATATCGATATATAATGTTAGGGGTCCTGTAGTCAGAAAAAATCAGGTAAAATCAGCAGAGTTTTCTAAATGTTTACAATAATATAACATTTATTTATTCATTCAATCGTCTTCTATACTCGCTTATTCCCTAATTCGGGGTCACAGGGATCTGCTGGAGTCTATCCCAGACGTCTATGAAAGGGTGAAAGGCAGGAGGGGGACACCCTGGACAGGTCACCAGTCTATTACAGGGCCCCACACACACACACACACACACACACACACTCCTATGGACAATTTAGAATCACCAATCAATTTAAGATACATGTTTTTCACAGAAAGACCCCTGCCCGGGAATCGAACCCGAGACCTTCTTGCTGTGAGGCAACAACGCTAACCACTAAGCCTGAGATAAAATTAATCAATTATAATCCTGAACTAAAAACAGAAGACGTTTTGGTCAAGTAAACATCATTTGCCCTGACACATCAAACTCATTCGATTCCAGCAAACAGTCCTGATAAAAGGAGGTTGTGATTTCAAACCCCTGGTTTAATGATCTATGATGAAGCTTGGTTTTAATAATGATCAATTTCTTTCTGTGACCACATCTTGTGTCTGTTTTGTGAATGTTTCTTAATTTGTTTTTCTTTATTCTTTGTATTACTTTAGGTCTATGTTAGGGAGAATTTCCGTCCAGGCCTTTAACTTTGAGCAGGGCTTTCAGTCGTACATGAAGGATGATTTTGCTCTGGTGGGTTCTCAAAAGTATTTTATTCTTAGCAGTATGCTTTTAAGAATTATGTGCTAAGTGCTAAGGTAATCTGCATATTGTTTAGAATTTCTTTCAGGACCCATGTGTTAGAAACAACTTGCAGGTGTTGGATCCATCAGGCATATGGAACCCTCTGGGTAAGCTGGTGTTGTCACAGCTGCACAGTTTGCTTCATATCGGGATACAGCGTGTGCACACAGAACAGTATGATGTTGCTAACTATTGTTTTTAAAGGCAGAGATGTAACACGTGTGGACGTAGAGCACGTTCCATGCACTAAAGTGTCTGTGGACATATTCGATCCAATAATCTCCAGTGGAATTGTGCATCCTTCTGGTCACCTTGTCAAATGTTTCCATGAAGTACATCCTGATTTTGATGAATTACGGATGGTAAACCTGCAATAAACATATTCTTTTAGATCTTAATTTGTTCTCTTTACTCCCTTTTAAGCAAAATGCATTGTGTATTTATCGATGTGTACTAGATGCTTTTTGAAGAGGATTCCGATAACTATCATGTGATCAGTCTGTGTGACCGTCAGGAGTTCCTATTTCGGCTGTTTAAGCACATCGTCCTGGGTGGTGAACTCTGCCAGTATGAAGACGTTATTAATCCTTATATTGAAACTGCAAAAAATATTTATAAAGATTTAGTGAGGTAAGTTTTTAGGCGAATATTACACTTTAAATACGTACAGTTTTAAATATGATGTGCCAAAATTTGATTAATTCTTGATTTTAAACCTTAATTTAAATTATATTATACACAGAACTCATGGTAAGGTGGGGCTGATTACGTGGCGCTGAAAGTAGTTTTATCAGTAAATTAAATTAAGTTTAATATAATTTGCTTATTTTAATACACCAGATAATAGGGTTGTAGATGATACACAACACAATGGATCTGACTATGTCTGACAGGTCAAAGTGCAACATTCTCACATCCGGCAAATCATTATTCTGTTTATTATGCATCTGATCTGGGGATTTGGTGGCTCATGGTTAAGGTGTTGGACTGCCAACATGTGGGCTCGATTCCCAGCTTCACCAATCCACCACTGCTGGGCCCCCGAGTAAGGCCCTTAACCCCCAATTGCTCAGTTGTATAAATGAAATGAATGTAAGTCGTTCTGGATAAGAGCGTCTGCCAAATGCTGTAAATGCAAATGATGCGATTATACTTTTGCACCACTAGAGGTGCCAATCTGCAGTAAGAGTTCCAAGAGTGATTATTTGTAGCTGAGATTAATCTGAATTAAAATAGCAGCAAATACATCACACAAAGTGACATGGCCATGTTTTAAGGATTAAAAAGATTTTAGGAATTATATCTGATATCCAACAAGTGTGTATGGATGGTGATGGTCAGTTGTCTGCAATTTTGCCATATACATTTACAGCATTAGGCAGACACTTTTATCCAGAGCGACTTACATTTATCTCTTTTTTATACAAATGAGCATTTGGGGGTTGGGAGCCTTGCTCAGGGGCCCACAGTGGTGTCTTAATGTTGCTGGGACTCGAACCCTGATCTTTGTGGTATCAGTCCAACACCTTAACCATTAAGCCACCACTTCCCAGGAGATGGTATATCTTATTCTTTTTCTAAAAACAAATTTAATAAGTGTTTATAGAATAAACACTTAACTGTAACATTTAACTGTAATGATAGAATAAAATGGAAAATGGTGGGGGTTTTTTAATTTTCTGGTAAGGTTCTGTTTTTTTAACCAGCTGTGATGTAATGAAAGTGAATGAAGAAAGCTGGTAAATTATCCTGGAAAAAAATATTGTTTGTTTCTATACAACACAAAAAAGCTGGTCTCAGTTTTGGTCAATTAGCTAAAAACATTGATGTAATGGTAATTTTTTTGTAAATTAGGGTAAATTATTGTATCCAACGGTAAAATTTTTTACATTTTTAGGTTTATTTTAGCATCATATCACACTGATATATATATATATATATATATATATATATATATATATATATATATATATATATTTATTTTTTTTTTTTTTTTTTTTTTTTTTTTTAAGTTAATATCATACACACTCATTTTGTGATTTTAGGGTTAGTGAATCATTAATGAGTCAAACCAATAAGTACATCATTGAGTTACTGTGTGAGACTTGTATGGGTCACATTAAATCTAAAGATTTTACAATGTTGTGCATTCAAAATTGAACTTTAATATGACTAAACCCAGTTAGTGTGTGAAATATAAGCATCATGTTTTTTAAGAAATTAACCCTGTTATCCCGTTTACGCTCTGTAGCGCTCAGAAAGATTCTGACACAAAGAAGATCAGCGTCGTATCAACCATTTTGAAAGTCTCTGCCTATGTATGTATCTAAAATCTCAGTACATACACACCTATATATTTTATGTCTCACACACACACAAAAAATTACAATATTGATTGGTTGTTTGCATAGTAATTTTTCAAGGCCCAAGATCACTTTTGATATTTTACGCAGCAGATTAAATACAATACTTTAAAAATCTTTGTTACGTTGAACTTTTAAAAGATTTACAAAAAAAAAAAAATTTTATCTTTTTTTTTTTTTGTTTTTTTTTTACTTTTTTTATTTTTTGTTTTTACAAACTGTATTTTAAAAAACGTTTATTGCTTTAAAATGCAAAAATTTTGTAAAAACGAAGAAAAAATCAAAAAAAAAAAAACTTTGTTTAAACAAAAAAGTTGAAATAAAATGACACTATTAAAAAAAATGGATCAGATTTTTGTCTTTAATGTCTCCTTTGCTTTTTCTCAGGATGATTACGGTTTATGTTATCCCACTGGAGGAGACAACGAGCAGACATTTGCCTATCTGTGCATCGATCCTTTCAAAAGACACGTGTATGTCTTATACCACAGTTTTGGCATCGGTCAGTTTTCTAATAATGGTGTTGCTAGATGTTAGTAAAATATTAACTAATGGATGTGTGTTAAAGATGTAATAGTTGAGTTTTTTTAATAGATTTTTTTATCATGGAAAAAAATGCAGTAAGCAATTGTCACTACAAACACTAGGGTGTGTGTCTTATACCCAAGTTCTGGCAGGCATTTGGTCAGTTTTCTAATAATGAGTGGTATTTCAGTAGTTAGGACGTTCAAATCTGAGGGCCACCAAGCGTTTAACCCTTTACTGCTCAGATAGATAAATAAATAATATCTCTGCAAAATGCTGTAACAGTGTTTCTTGGGTGCTTCTTAAAGTACCTTAAAAAAGATAGCATCTTTGATTATATTGTAAAATGTTTAGTCATCAACAGCGATGATTTACTTGGCAGACAAACAGATCAACCATCAGAAGATGTTGTTAGTAGAAATTCTTTTTTTCTGTATCCGTTATCTGGAAACTGGTTAGCTAGTCTTTCTCACCACCAACTAATACTTAAAAACAGTTTTTTAATACATTTGTACATTATACACTTTCTTCAAAACAGCATGTGTTTATAGAGCAGACACGCTAGGAATTTACCCAGACTACACAAAGAAAACCCCTACTGATAATGGGAAATTATAGCGATGTTAAACAGTGTATTTTAACAAGTGATAAAATCTACCCTTGTAAATAAATTGTTTCCATATTTTTGTCTTTAATGTGAGGTGTCAACAGCAGAAATTCTTATTTGACTTACGCCAGATTTCAGGTTGGAGTAAAAACAATTCTCTCACACGTTACTCAACGAGAGTTTTACAAAATAAAAAAAATACAACAGCTTGTACTGTGTTATAGAATGGTGTTTTTTTTTCAGTATACACACAATGGCACAATTTGTGTATTATAATATATAGTTATTTAAAATGTAGAAACTATTACATTTAAAATATACAGTATATCCCAAAAACATTAACAAACCTGATTATCTTACATAATTAAGACTTATACCCCTTTCGATATTTAGCTACAATCAGATGGCTTTAAAACATTTATTTTAGTCTCTTTCCTATTATTTTATGTATGATATCATTTCATTTTAATGTAGATTGGTCTTTAAATTGCTTCGACTTGTTTTTTTTCTTCTAGTTTTATATTTGTGTAGCAGCCATACTGTTATTTACAAAAATTACACGAACACCACATCATTTTTACATATAAAATTAGGTCATTCATCTGTCAATTGATTTCATTGCATGTTTTCTCTGCGCATGTAAAATCTTAACTGGTGTAACAAAAGGACCATAGGCTGCTAAGGCAATTAGGGAAACCTTTTAAAGGGTATTTTTCAGAAACTCTACTCTATATGTCACCTGAGTTCCTGGAAATGAAGTTTGATGTAAGAGGAAACTATTCAAACGGGAACCCCCACCTCCGAGATTCTTTCATCTAATGCAAATGGTCTTAGTGGCCAACACATTTGCCCCCTTTACGCTAATGGGTTGTTTTTAGCCCTCTGTGTTTTTTAGGGGTTTTTTCCCTGTAAAAGTTTGTCCCACCAGGTTCCTTTTGCTTATCTTATGTGGGATAAACAACGGAAATATAAATGCACTAAAGGCATAAAAATCATTTATGGTGAACGTGAATAGGATGTGATTCTGGATTATTAACATCCTTTGTCAATCCTGGACCAATCATAACCATCTGATGTCATCAGTGTGGGTCCACCAAACCCGTCTCAATCCATTTTAAATTCTTTTCCTTCTTGTAAACTAAAATGTAATATTATAGATATATTTATTGAAAAAAATGATAAAATACTTGATAAAGTTATATATTCAATACATTAAATGCTGTACTGAAGAATTGCATACTACCTGTATGTGCAGTTTAGCTAATGTGTGAGCATTTCCCTCGCCTTTGTGAACAAAGATGTGTGTGTGCTGTAAAATAATTTTGTATAATTTATGGTTAAAAAAAAAATTGTCAGTAAATTGTCTCAGCCAATAAAATATTTTTCGGCACTCGGTTAAAGTGTTTCAGTTTGTGGTAAGTAAAAAAAAAAATATTTAAAAATGGATTGAGACGGGTTTGGTTGGCACACAATGATGACATCAGATGGTTATGATCGATTATATATATTGGTTGATATTTTGATCCGGAATCAACAATGGACATTAATCCAGTATGACAACCCACTTCCACTATCAATAATACATTTTTTTGTAAATTATGTCACAATTTTTGCATCTATGTAATTAAAAATATTTTATATAAATTGTAAAAGTAGTTTTTTTAAAACAGTACAGTGATGATTTTATTTCATAATAGTGTGTTTAAGTTCTCTTTATCGCTCTATGTTTGCTGAGATTTATTTGGTGACCTTATCATACGAGGAGTTTAAAATAAAAGTTTCTACCTACACCAACAGCCATGTGCTTCCATAATAAAACCAATAAATGAACAAATGACCCCCAATCCTTTTCCTCCTGTAATGGAACCTGTAAAAATCACATCCACACTGAAGGAAAACGTGTTTCTTTATAATATCTTTGTTTTGTTCATGTTAGATCATCCTTTAGGGTCCCTGTTGGGGGAAGTGGTGGCTCATGGCTAAGGCGCTGGATTACCAACCCGAAGGTTGTGGGCTCGATTCCCAGCCCTGGGAAGCCACCACCGCCGGACCCCCGAGCAAGGCCCCCAACCCCAATCGCTCAGTTGTGTAATAAGGGATATTGTAAGTCGCTTTGGATAAGGACGTCTGGAAAATGTAGATAGGTGGTTTATTGTTTTTTACACGTATATGAGGGATTGGATGGAAACTGAAACTACGCGTTTGAAAACTCGGAAAGTACCTGTGACGTCACGCTATAAAATTATAGTGTCTGCGCTCGTGTCGCTCAGAGTAAGAACTAATCCAACCAGCTTTCTGGCTGTTTTTCCCGTAATAAGAGTAAGTTTAAAAATATTATTTGTTCTGACTTTGTACATTTTTACAATGCCATTATCATTATCATTATTATTATTATTATTATAAAATATAACTTAGTCTTATCTATTGTTTGAAGGATTTTAGTTAGTCTATTTTTGTTATTTCGGTAAGTCGTAAAAAAAATAAAATATATATATATTTAAAAAATGTTTTATCTGTATTATAAATGTGTATTTGTACGTACTGTTGGCTAGTCGTGCTTTTCTTTTGACGCCCGACAGCCATTTTAAGGCACTCTGCACGCAACAAGAAAGAACAGGGCGAAAATACAACATACGATATTTTATATATATATATACACATATATACATATATACATATTTAAAAAACGTCGCCTTTCTTTATTTATCGGTCCTGCCGGTGAGTATGACACTGCGTTAACAATCCTTATCGAAGAATGGAAACCACTAATGGTCTTTATGTTCATGGCGGTTGTTTCTATCCGAAACAAACCGGTTTTAAAATGGAGCCGGTTAAACAGATTTGGCTCTGTGGCAAACTGTAAGAATGTTAGGAAAGTGAAAGATTAAAAAAAAAAAAAAAAGTCATTGTAGGGAAGTACGTCATTTCCACGGTTTACTTTTGCACACCAATTACAGAAATGGACGTCGATCTTATAATCTTATAAAAATAAAAAAAAGTTAATATTCAAAACCTTTTTTTTTGTCGCGTAATAAACATTTTTTTGTTATGTTTATACAATTATAATAGACTAATCCGATTCCTGCAAAACATTTCACTGTGTTCTTCGGAAATATGCATACTTCCATATTATATAGTATGCCGAACAAGGCGGGTAGTATGTCCTAAAGCTAGAAAAAGAAATAAGATATATTTATTTATTTCTGTGGAAATAATGATTCAAATCTATTTAGAGCGTATATACCGAACTGTGCACAAAACGAAACGTCATTGCCACAGAAATAAATAAATAAATAAATAAATAAATAAAATTTCTTCGTCAGCTTTGGGACATACGATTTGAATGTCTACGCCCCGCCCAAGAGTGCGTATGACAGACAGGTAACGCAACCAATGACGTCCAGACCTTCAGCCGCCAGCATCGTAAACCTTATCCAACTTTAAATTTGCAATGCTGTGACGACATATGTCACGTGATCGTGTCATTATAACAGATGTAGAATGTATAAATTTCATTTAAACCCTACTATAAAGATCATATGGTACCTAAATAGTATGTGATTTCAGACAGAGCCTTCCTGGTGTCACGACTGACACCTGCTTGCTTATCGACATGTAAATTCAAATATCTTGCAACAGGAAGTAAAAAACCACACCTTTGTATACTGAAAGCCAAGGTCGTTTTGTGACTATTGACACTTCTGGTCTGTGCAGTCATTGCAATAATTCAGTTTAAATACGACGATATAATAATTTATTAGCATTAGATGACCCTAACCCTAGGTTTAATTTTTTTATTCCCAGGTAACTGCACTGCCGAAGCAAAGGGACGACTTCTACCGAATTGAACCCCTGTGCCTCAAGAAACATAATTTAATTTTATAATTGGCTTAAAACTTCACACATGGATATGTAAACCCCACCACAAGGGATGCCATTGGGGAGAAGGTCTTTAATTACCACATCCAGGAAGTGGTGTCTGGGTTGGTTTGTTAAATATGTTAATGATCCTGGGTGAAGCACAATACTAGGATTGGTCATTCAGTTTTATGTTTCAGCATAACATTTAAAAAAAATTTTGTCAGATGAGTAACAACACCCAGGGAAATTCCATTTTTAGCCATGGGAAAGAAGCTTGTTTGTTTTGCTTATGATTCAACACAGTCTTGTGATGATCACGCAGTTACTGTAGGTGTCAAATATAAAAAAAAATATTCTTGTCATCATTGGTTTTATGTTGTTTTAAGTTCAACATGTCCTCAGACACAGTCATCTGTGTCTATTTGAATTCCTGGTTGTGACGATTAAAGCTCTTCTCCCTGATGGCATCCCTCCTTTCACCTAAATAATGGAAATCTTACAAAATAGTTCTTTCCTAAGAGGTTTGTTTCGTACAAGTGCGCCCGCAGACCTACAGTATGACAATTCAAGCGAACTGTTTCGCATTTCAACCTTTGCAAAGTTTCCCTCTTCTGCACCAGTGACCGAGAGAAGCCTTGCACGTGCTGGGTTTTTCTACACTGGCATAGGCGATAGAGTCCAGTGTTTTCGCTGCAACATGACCATTGAGAACTGGCAGTCAGGAGACTGTCCAGCCGAGAGACATAAGCAAATGTCCCCTAACTGCACTTTCATCCAGAGTTTGCCTTCCACCGCCAATCTCCTGTCGTCCTCTCACTCGGCCTTTTCACCGCTCCGCAATGCTACTATCCTGCAGTTGAACCTTCCTGCGGCTACTTCATCATCAGGCTCAACAGATGAGCAAGCTGGTTATCTTAACATGAGCAACCTTGCCCCCTCCAGCCCTCTGACATCTCGGGGGGTGGAGGATATGTCCCATCAAAGGCCAACTGCTTGCCACAATCCCAGCATGCGACGCGAGCAGGATCGGCTAGACACCTTTCAAAACTGGACGCTTGCCACGATCACCCCTGCCGAGCTTGCCAAGGCTGGTTTCTATTATCTCAGCCAAGGAGACCGAGTGGCTTGCTTCAGCTGTGGTGGGCATCTGAGCAATTGGGAGCCTGGAGACAGGGCTGTATCTGAGCACCAGAGGCACTATCCTAACTGCCGCTTTGTGAGGGGTGACCGAGCCGATAACATCCCTATAGCTAGTGGATTGGCCAATGTGTCCAACCCAGCAATGCAGCAGTGCGAAGAAAGGCTGCTTACGTTTGTTGACTGGCCTGCAAGAATACCTGTCCGTCCAGACCAGCTAGCCAAGGCTGGTTTTTACTATGTTGGTAAGAATATAGCTAGAGATAATTTAATCTTTGTAACCAATTTGTTCAGCACAATATCTAAAGATCTTTATTTGCTTATTTGTAGGTCGTAACGATGATGTTAAGTGCTTCTGCTGTGATGGAGGTCTCAGATGTTGGGAATCAGGGGATGATCCTTGGGTTGAACATGCCAAATGGTTTCCCAGGTAAAGAGAATATGTGTACCAATGTTTTGTTCAATTCCGTTTTACAAGGTTGGTTTGGGGTTCTCATTTACTTTCCAAACTGCTTCCTGTTTAAAGGTGTGAATACCTTTTGCAAGAAAAGGGGCAAGAGTTTGTTCATCAGATCCAGGCCAGGTTTCCAAGACTGTTTGAACAGGTATGTAAATGCAAAGAAATCTGTATACTAGCTATATATATATGTTTTTATACCACAAAAGATCAACATTTGTTCTTAATTTTATCCCCACAGCTGTTAAACAATGGAGATTCAAGGGAATTTGTGGATCCACCTAGTAAGTAAACAGTATAAAGAACGCCACGCAGTTATAAAAAAAAATAAAATTGACTCCTTCACTGTGATATAAACGAATGAGTGTCTAATCACTTTTAATGTTCATTTGCATTATATAGTTGTACATTTGGGTCCAGGAGAGGAGCGCTCAGAAGATGCTATAATGATGAACACACCTGTGGTGAAAGCAGCCTTAGAAATGGGCTTTGAACGCAATTTAGTGAAGCAGACTGTCCAGAGCAAAATTCTCACCAGTGGGGAAAACTATAAAACCGTCCAGGAACTGGTGTCGGATCTCCTAAGTGCTGAGGATGAAAAAAGAGAAGAGGAGCAGGAAATGTTTGCAGAGGAAATGGCGTCGGGTGTGTCTCCATGCAGGTTTATTTCTTGCTTCAGATCCAGTGTAGTGAAAATCTGTCTAAAAGTTGCTTCTTTTTTTTTTGGTTTGTAGATGGATTTACATTTTTGAAGAAACACCATGCTGCTTTGACTCAGCGTTTGCAAAGTGTCCAGAGCTTAATGGATCATCTATTAGAGGAGAATGTCATTTCACAGAAGGAATATGACACCATTCGCAACTGCACCTCGGTCAAGCAGCAGACGGGTCAGCTGATCGACTTGGTCTTGTCGAAAGGAAACGCAGCCGCAGAGGTCTTCCGCAACTGGATCAAAAAGAACGACGTGTACCTCTTAAGAGAGCTAATGGGTATTTAACCTTGGATTGTATCTCCATCATACAGTGTGTCTGAATTTTCAGTGTTCAGTGTCAGTCCTTGTCTGTAGAAACAATGTTCTAGTTGACACATTTTAGCAGCTAGGAACACATATTTTTTTTTTTTTAATATTCAGGGAGAATTCCACAACAAACATTACACCACAACATTTTACTGACAATCCCTTTTATGTTTTTCACTGCAATTTCAGCCCAGACAAATGAAGCTGTTTCACCGAGTCAAGATCTTTCAGGTATCCTCAAAATGGGAGATTTTTTGTTTTAGCTATTAGTGGGTGTTTTTTTTTGTTTGTTTTTTTGGGGGGGTGGTTTTGGTGCAGTAAGGGAATTAGATACAGATCCTGTCCTGAAAGACTGAGCTATATTTATATTAAAAAAAAACAAAAAAAAAAAACTTTTTATAAATGTAAGATTATTTTTTCCCCCCACCGACTGTTTAGACTTTCTGTAGACGTACGTTTGAGTCAAAGATCAACTGTCTTTTATAAAGTTGACCTTTATTTTAAAGAGTTTCGTTTTTTTTTTTTTGTTTTGGTTTAAAGATATTGACGGTTTTTTGTAAACACATTTTTGCGCCTTTGACCAGAGTTTGCAAAGTGTCAGAGCTTATGGATCATTATTAGAGGAAGAATGTCATTTAGCTGACTTTTTCCATTCCACTGCAAGCTTTTTCGGTACTTCTTTTTTTTTAGACGGGTCAGCTGATCGAATTTTTTCGAAGGAATTTTTTTTTACGTCAGCGACAGCAGACTTGCAACTGGATTGGAACTTGACGTTGACACTTAGTAATTTACTTGGATTGTATTTTACGGTTTTTTTTTGTGTTTTTTTTTTTGTCATTTACAGTTTTTTGGGGTTAGGGATCCTTTGTGTGACATTTTGACTGATGGTTTCTAGTTTGTTTTTTTTTTACTTTTTTAGACTTTTTTTTTTTTTGACTTTTTTTTAACATTTTTTTTAAATTCAGCGGAGAATTACGGACAATCCCTTTTATGTTTTACTGCAATTCACTGACAAATGAAGCTGTTTCACCGAGTCAAGATCTTTCAGGTATCCTCAAAATGGGAGATTTTTTGTTTTAGCTATTAGTGGGTGTTTTTTTTTGTTTTTTTTAAGTTTTTTTTTTTGGGGGGGGTGGGGGGGGTTTAGGGGTGGGTTGCTTTGCTTAACTTTTCTTCCTTTTGCAGTTTTTTTTTTTGAACTTTTTAAGATCCTGTCCTGAAAGATTGAGCTATATTTATATTAAAAAAAAAAAAAAAAAAAACTTTTTTTATAAATGTAAGATTATTTTTCCCCCCCCCCACAGACTTGCCCATGGAGGAACAGCTGCGGAGACTGCAAGAAGAGCGTACGTGTAAAGTATGCATGGACAAAGAGGTCAACATTGTCTTTATACCATGTGGGCACCTGGTGGTGTGTAAAGAGTGTGCGCCTTCATTACGCAAGTGCCCCATATGTAGAGGCTTGGTAAAGGGCACTGTACGCACTTTCCTGTCCTGAAACTGCTTTAGCTACATACCGTTCAAAGCATACTTATGAGTACTAATCACAGACATTAGAAAAACAGTGTGGGTCACATGGGGGATGCAGTTATTAAACATGCATTTAAAATTTGTCTACTTTGGTTTTTATTTACAAGTTAAAAACAACAAATTCATGTTTACACCATATAATTATACACACAATTCATGATTAGTCGTTCTGTAAAAGTACAAATGTACATATTCACAGAGGATGATGAAGACAGTGATGATTGCTTCCATGCTTCAGACTGCATTTGCGTCATTTATACAATATCCATTTAGTAATTGTTTTTAGCAGCAAATTTGGTAAAAGGAAATTTGTTTACAGATGTTAAATGTCCAACTCTTGAAGGTTTCCCCAGCTTGGACCTACTTTAATCTTTGCCCTGAGCTTCACGTACAGTTTCACAGCAGTTTCCATTTCCCGTTTCACAATTTGTGCGACCTGACGACAAAAGAATGGAGAAATTGGAAATTAAAACACGACATCATTATTGTAAATAAGTCAAACATTTTCTCCCGATATTCACCATCTTACACACAAGCTAACGCACCACTCTAAAGAGCTACCACAATCTATTGCAGGTGAATGTGAGCATGTGCGTTGTCCAAGACCCATAAAGCCCCTGCATCTACTCTTACCATGTCTTACCACATGGTCAAAGGAATATGCTAACTGCCTTCACATGCGTACGAGGTCTTGGACACCAATCGGTAAGTGTAAAATATGCCATCCCTAGCTCGACTGCATCTACACACCTGAATGAGATCTTCCTCTGCAACCTCATAGATAAGTTCATCATGTAGCTGAAGTATAAAGAAGGCTCCCCGAGAAGGTCTGGACCGAGGCCTGCACCATCCCTTGTCTAATAAATAAAACCATATTCTATAAATATCCTAATGACAGAGCAAATCACTTTTACTTTAGAGAAAGGAGGAGTTACCTGCCCCACAGGGGTAATGCTGATGTGAGAGCAGCACTTCTGGAAAGGCTTCCTCTAGTCTGCGCTGGATATTAATAGTAGCCAGTTTGACGATATCTGCCGCAGAGCCCTGGACTGTTGTATTCACTGCTTGCCGCTCCGCCTAGTGTAGAACAGGTTATTTAATTAATAGCTTTACTGTAAATCATTTGGAAGATCTCTAATAAAAAAAAAAAAACCCTTACATGAGACTTAATGTACATGTTTGACTCCTTGATTCCAGGCAGAAACCTCTTCCTACCTAGTAACGTCTTCACAAAGCCGTCTTTACTGCAGTTCTTAACAGTTTCTCGAAGAAACGCCTGTATGCCTTTAAGGAAAAAATTATCTAATGAAAAAAGTCCTAATAATAAAGAAAGACGGGTTTCTTACACTGAAGTGAGTCTGAATAATAATAATAATACCTGTGTATCTGGATTTGAAGGTCTCGATGTAACAGGCTGCATCGTTTTCATCAATACCCATTTGTTCTCCCAGTGATTTTGCTCCCATCCCATAGATAATTCCATAACAAATCTGTGGGAAGTGGAGCACAATTTCCTCATTTAGTTGCTGGAACATTAAGGATACATCGGAACATAATAAATAAAAATATTAAACTATAAAAAAAAAAAAACTTATAAAATATTATCTTAAAGATCTTAGGTATCATGTGTGGTGGAGGCAACATTAAGCAAGCATACTTGGGGTGTCATAAGACTCCTACAATATGCAAATCATGAAATTTTCTCATTAATTGTCTGGTTATAGTTTCAGTAAGAGAAGAAAATATTTCAGGACCCCTTAACCTTTAATGATATTTTCACCTGTTGGTGTTTCTAGTATTGCTACACCGTGACCTGGGAGTTTCCTCACCTGGGTCCAGTATTTCTGCATCATAACCATCAGCGGCTGAAGTTGAATCAGTGAGACTTGCTCTTTTTTTCTTTTTTTTTGTGAAGGACGAATTACAAATTTGTCCATTTTTTTTGATCAAACAGGGAATCATGGATAAAATTAGTTAATGCAATATGAACGTTCTCCTTAATGCTCACTGCTATGACACGACCCTCAACAGAGCTCGCTGAGGCCCCTTTTGGGTTGGGACCCCGCCCCTGTTGAGAACCGCTGCATTAGAAGAGTGTATTATTTGCAGCTAGACAACATTCAGGACATTAAAGCTGAATATTCAGCACCACCAACTGTAGTATAAAACCACTGATTAAAGAAATCCAGAAACTTGATTTTAAAAAAAACAGTTGAGTAGCTGGTATTTCCCAGGACTTGCCCAACGTAGGCGATACCCCACCTGTTTAGCTTGTTGTCTCATGCAGTCATCAACTGCTTCCAGATCCACCATCTTCCATTCTGCAGCGATGCTTTTGAAAACATCTTCACCGCTATTGAGGACCTGAAGTAGCCGCCTGTCACGGGACAAGTGAGCCAAGATTCGGAGCTCCAGCTGGGAGTAGTCTGCAGCCAAAATCAACCCCCCTGATGAAACAAGATGCTTAATGTTTAGTTAAAATCACTAAAGCTTTGATCCACATTCATCCAAAAAAAAAAGATTCTATACCTGGGAAAGGGACAAAAGCATGTCTCATGCTCACAGAAAAAGGCATCCCTTTTTCTGGAGATTTATTCGGATCTTTGATAAGTGACACCAACTGATGACATGTCCGGGATATTTTAGCCCTTTGGAGAAAACATTAAAATTCAGTAGAAAAGGCATTATGCATTATTTGACATTATTTGCTACTTGCACAGATTCTGACCTGGTCTTGCTTGAGATTACAGCCTTGTGACTCTGCGACGGTTGGCTTTCTCCGATAAGAGTTGGCATTTGGATTTCAAAGTCTTTTGGTACGTTCTGGATGTTGGGTTCTGTAAAGCTCACCCTTCCTTTATGATACAAAAAAAATATATACTAAAGATAAGACTGAATGGACAAATCGTTTAGTTTATAAATCTTCTTGTTCGTCTAGAAATCTTCACCTGTAGCTGTGTGCGACTGGGATACTGGGTAAATTCTGTCCATCTCTAGTTTAGGGTGCCAACACTTTTCTCTTTGCAAGGGGAATACAACTTTGGTCATGGCATTTGTTATTCTCCTCCATTCAAGAATGACTCCGGGTAACTGATGCAGTGGCTTAAGCTTTTCTAGCACATCCTGGTAAAATCAGAAGTAAAATTAAGTCTTGGTTAAAGCAAAGGAAAACAATACTAAAACTATTGCAAGACTATTTCTGGAGAAATCCAGTGATCTGGAAAAGTATTATACATAACATATAAATATAATACATTTCTGACACCCATTTGTAATAAAGTGTTGAAATATACATGAATTTTGTTTTTTTTATTCGACTGAACTCAGTATACACTTAAAAATAAATAAATAAAACAGACCAAATGTCATTTTTAGCAGTATAACAATTGGTGTGCAACCTTTACAAAAACTTTCACACGAAAATAATTTAAAGTTCTTAGTTGACAACTTTTTCGGGACATTCATTCATTCATCTTTTATACCCGCTTATTTCCTTATTCGGGGTCACGGGGATCTGCTGGAGTCTATCCCAGCCGTCTCTGAAAGGGTAAAAGACAGGAGGGGGGACACCCTGGACAGGTCGCCAGTCCATCACAGGACCATACACACACTCACACTCACTCCTATGGGCAATTTAGAATCACCAATCAATCTAGCATACATGTTTTTGGACTGTGGGAGGAAACCGGAGAACCAGAAGTAAACCCACGCAAGCACGTGGAGAACATGCAAACTCCACACAGAAAGGCAATTGAACCCGGGAGCTTCTTGCTGTGAGGCAACAGTGCTAACCTCTAGCCACCGTGCTGCCCTGTTTCTGAACATGTTCATTATTATTTAGTAACTTAAATGCTTTAAATCACCTCCTGTAACCTCTTTTATAAACGTTTGATTTCTGATGAATTTATTTTGTAGCTAAATCAGCGTTACATTTTTTTTTTTTTTCCATTTTAAAATTTATGATGGAAGGTTATGACTTTATCTTTCCTTTACCAGACATTTTTAAAGGTGTGATAAAGTTCAAACTGAATAATCGACTGTGGAAAATACCTTGGTTGTGCTAAACTGTTTGGAAAGTTTGCTACGTGAACCTGCTCCTCCACGCCTGGTGTAGCCCAGAGTCTTCTTATTCTTTAGAGAATTGAAATCACCATTTGGCGGTAGTTTCAGTTCAAGAAATAAAACCTGGAATTTACACAACAGTTTTAATGTCATTTCAGACAACATACAATCCACAAGAAATGTTCCCGGATTGAGACAGACCTCAGCCACATCCTCTGGACTGGTCAAGGAGAAGCTATGACCAGCCAACTGATAGGCTCTGTTTTCCAGGTCAGTGAGTTTAGCCTGCATTACATGTTTCTGAGCTTCGCATTCAGCGACGCTAAACCCGATACCATTAAGCTCCAAAAGAGCCAAGCAGTACTGAGTGGGCATCTCTACTCGCTGGAATACATCTGAAAAAGACAACAAGAAAAAAAAACAGCCATCATTTAAGTAACTTAAAGAGTAAATCTTATACAATAACTACTGACTGGGACAGGAACCTAAAAAGCTGTCTTTTTCCATAAGGACATTGAGTTGTGTCATGACTCTGAAGACAAGAACAGACTCAATTGCTGCTCTGTATCGACCGGAATGACTCATGACGCCGTATATTCCCAGACTTTCCACACCATGTCCCGGGCTAATTCCTTCCAACAAGGGCAGTTCCTCTGGAATAAAGTTTGTCACCATGTTGTGAAGAGTGCGCTCTTTGGAGCCGGGATCCAGTAGCCAGCAAGCAACCTAAAATTATCATACAAAAGGATGAAGAGTTCAGGTGACCATAGATGATTTATTGTTTCATTTAGTCAATAAAACGAATTGTAAGTAATCACAGCAGCTATAAACATTCCATCACTCGCTGCTTTTTTTCCACTTTTGAAATTAATAAGAGAAAATGCTTATGAGAAACTAGAGGACACAAGTTCCCTGTAGTGCAAAAAAACCCCAAATTGCTTTATCAGTGTTTTCCACAAACCTTTTAAAGATTACAGAGTGCTGACAATGTTAGACTGCTTGCCATAAGTTAAGTACCAGTTAGTATCAGTCCGTTAAGTAAAAATTCATTTTTTGCCAAAAGTGTTCTGATTAATTTTATATTAGACTCGCACTCATAAACCCTTATTATGTGTTCTATAGTAATTAAAAGTCAATTATCTTTCCGTTAGTAGAACTGTACACCACTGGATTGATTAAGAGCATCAATATAAACATGATTCGGATTACAGTCAGAATTACCGCCAGAGCTTTTGCTATAGAAATAGGTATTACATCATAAGCAGGAAGTAGATGACATGATTATTTTGAGTTTCCTTACCTTAGGGTCCTCAAATACGCCTCTTACTGAAAGTCCGCAGGACAGGACTAAAGTCTTATACACCTGAATGTAGTCATACATAACGGCCACACCTTCAGCACCAGAAATTGACCGTGTCACACAGGCCTGAATGTTCTTCATCCTCTCTTCCACCAGCAGATTTTCATCCAGTGGAGGTGGTGCTAAACTTGCGCTTATATCAGCTGGAAAATATCGGTTTAAGAGTTTAAATACTGTAAAAAGTTATGGTCGAGCGTTAAAAGACTGCATTTCTCACCCGTGTCTGCTAGTTCCTGTTGTAATGATATAAAATAAGCGTCCTTCCCTCCCCAGCATATAGATAAACCAGTCACAATAAGATTTTTCTGTCCTTTTATAGCAAAGCCATCTTTTCTTCTGGTCCTCATTGGAGTGGTTGCTATAAATATAAAACATTAAGTAATCAATAAAATGATTTTTTTTTTTTACTTTTATATAAAATCAATCAATAACAGGCTGGTGTGATGTGGCCTAATGTAAAGCTTATATCAACTGGTTTCATTCTGTTATCAACATGAAGTAAATCAGATTTTATAAGTGTTTTATTCCACTTATACCATAGCAAGTTTTTAATACTATACTTTTTGGTTTGCCAAGATTATTATTATTGGATAGTAAGTATAATGTTATTGTTACATTTAATGGTATGGTTTATAGGTGCACGCCTTTAATTACGCTACAGCAGGGTTTTCATTAGGGCTGCACAATATATCATTTTAGCATCGACATCGCAATGTGTGTATTAGCAATTGTCACATTACAGCATGTTCAATGTTGAGAAAGGATTATCGTCGACTGCAGCACAGTTCAGAACTTGTGATTTGTGGATTCATTGCAAAGTCGCACATTGGTCCGTTATTGCGTAAACATTTCAAGCAAGTTTAAAGCATTCAGACGCAAAAAACAATCACTTTTTAACTTTAACAAAGACTGATTTTATTTAACTTATACGGTGAAGACGAGACTGTGATTTTACATTTGATGATTATAAATTTCTGTATCTGAAAAACATACATAATTTTTCTATTTTGCAATATATATCGCAAAAAAAATTCTTTATATATAGAGCGCAGTGGTGGCTCAAACGGTTAAGGTGCTGAGTTGATCTGAAAACCAGGAAGACCTGGGTTCAAGCCCCACCACCGCCAGTCACCTTTGGGTCCCTGAGCATGACCCTTAACCTTTCCTGCTGCAGGGGCCTGTATCATAGCTGACCATGTGCTTTTACCCCAACGTACTGAAATAGGATATGCGAAGAAAGAATTTCACTGTGCTGTAGAGTTTATCTGACAAAATTAAAGCATTTATAATTACATTTTTTTCCCGATATTGTGCAGCCCTTATTTCTGTTCTCTGCCATTTATTAACAAACAAACTACAGAGAATTTGCAAACATGCAAAGTGCTTCGTCAGAATGGTAGAAAACCTGTTGTTACAGCTTCAAAGCTGCATTTGCACCATATGTTAAGCTGTATTTCAACCTCTAAGCATAACATGCTTAGTTAGTACAACACACGCTTCTTACCTTTTTTAAATTTGCCCCCTATCACCGATTCGGCTTGTGCTGAACCATCTTTCCTCTCACAGGCAACAGCCAGAGAAAATCTCTTCTTTGATTTCCACTCCTTTATAAACGTTTCAAAAAGTCTTTTATCACTTGCTACGTCAATAATAGAGAAGGATTCAGGACTGCTGAAGGCTGAGGCAGAGATGGAGGCATCCTGAGAGTGCTGCAGTTGCTGATTATCTTTAGGGCCAGAATTCGGGGATGAACCGAGTCTAGAGTCTGTGCGATCTAGAGTTTGGTGATTTAGAGGAGATTGTACAGCTGAAGTTGTCATTTTGACTCGGGGTGTGACAGGCTCACATACTTGTGTGGGAGAAATAAGATCTTGGTTGAGTGAATTTCGTTTTAGGACATGAAAATCCTCTGAACCATTTTGATTTGCATGCGCAGGCACTGTTTCAGCAGACTGCACATTTGCATCCGTTTGCCCTGGAGGTTCATGAAAGGTTGAAAACTGGTCGGTCCACTTATCAAAAATGTCTTGCATGCCAGGGCTCAGATAAAACGAAGTATCGGCCGCCCTTTGTTGACAAGATGCGTTGCTTTGAGACAATTGCATCTCGGATACATTGTCGTCGATGTAACAAGGCTTTTCTGCTACAATCGGACTGTCTTTTGGTGCGGGACACACCTTAAAAGCGCTGTTCCGCTTCTCCAGGTAGTGCTCTCCTATGAGTAACGAATCACCCCATTCGGAAAGATTAAAAGAAGACTCGCCCCATTGTACGGCTTCCTGATCTTCCATTTCCTCTTTCACTTTGTATTCTTTGGTTACTTGCACGGTTGGTGAGCGTGAACTCGTACTTGCTTTTACACCTTTGTCTTTTTCAGATATTTCAGCAAAGCCTGCCTCGTCGTCTATGGCTTCCAAGATGGAATTGTCATACAGACTGTCGAAGAGAAAGCTGCTGCTTCTGTTAGGACTGTTGTCCACATTGCTTTCGGGAATTTTTTCGGTCACAGGGTCCGTGTTATCCGAACTTAAGCGTCTTTTACATGATTCGTTGGTTTGGTTGGTGAAATTCAGAAGGTTCTCCATTTGACTATCGGTCAGTGAGATATTGTAAATTGATTTGCCCTTAATTAAAGGTAATTCATTTGCAATATTCTCAGAAACTAGCAATGAATTAGTGTTTAGGTTATTTTTTGGTTCATGCCTTTTTTTGGTGGCTAATTGATCACTTTCGAAATGAAAGACTTGGTGAGTCATGGCATGACTGTGCGTAGTCTTTGATTCGTGATTAGTGTTTGTATTGCCATTGCTAGGAGGAAACTTGTCATCTTGCTGCAACATTCGTTCGGTTTGAGTATCGAGCTGAAAACTATCGCCAAATTCTTCCAAGTCGCCTGGGTACAAATCAGGAGAATTACACTTTTCCACTGGATTTAGTATTAATTCAGATGAAACTTTTGAGTTTATATCAAAGCTCACCAAAAAATCTTTAGACGTACTAGGATTGGGCTGTTTTACAATCTCATTTACTTTTGGCTCTTTCTCATTACAGTCAGTGTATTTCCCCTTTTTGGTTGCCTTTTCAAAATTAGACATCCTGTTTATCTCATTTAACCCTTGAGATTCATTTCTGGTTTTAGCAGCAGATGCTGTCTCTCCACACTCTGGTGTCTCCCCAAGATTAACAGGAATTGATGAGGAACAGGATGTGTGTGGCTTGAGGTTTGTTTTAAATTTATTGATGCTATTATTCATAGAAGCAGTTGATGTTGGTCTGACCTTTTCTTTTGTTACTAAATAGGCCACCTTTTCTTCATTTTCCACCCGTCTGCGTTTAGATAGTGGACCTGCAGCTTGTTCGTCATTGCGTGAGCTTACGTTTCCATGTAAATCAGCGCTTTGACTACATATTGCCAAAGTTGCTGATGATATCTCATTTGTGTTGCAGCCAGTTTGACCCGTTTTGTCTTTGGCACTTAAGGATTTTAGTACTTTGTGTAATGCCCTAGATTGCCTTTCAGGGGCAGCTGCATTTTCTACATTTGCAGTTATACCATTTGAGTTATTATGACATGAAGCATTATCAGACGTAACGTTTTGGTCAGTTGGCATATGATGCCCTTTGCCAGGGGTTCTCAGTTTCTCACTCAGTACATTAGGCTGGTTGGATGAGCTCTCAGCTGAAGAACTGGAATCTGTTGATTTATCTTCAGAATTTGTTCTATTCTCTGGCGGAAGAGAATCTGGGTTCCATTCCACGCCGAGAAGAGCCAGGTCCTGCTGGAGGAGCAGCCTGGCCTCCGAAACTATCTGCTGTGCAGCCTCACTCTCCGTCAAAGCCTTTTTCCCGCTGACCCAGATACAGCGCATGCTTCTGCGTTCCTGTGCCTCCTCCTCACTCTCATCAACCGCCTGCCGAGAACTAGCATTACAGAAACCGTAAGCTGTTGATCATATTTTAAATAGAAGAATTGTATAGACAAAAAGCTGGTACTGGCTTTAGGGTCAGTGTCTAATCTTGATTAAACTAGACCTGCCCCAGAAACAATACCAACCCTCTGTGTCTGTGATAAGAATTACCTTTTGAAAGGAACAGCTTTCCTTAAAGCTTTCTCCACATCTGTAACGCTTGCACGTGCAACCTCAGCCACGGTAACTAACCCAGCACTATAAAGCGCTCGTGCTCTTTGTGCGTTTAGCAATGAAATGCGCACCAGGTCGCACAGCTCTCGCTGAACTCCGAAGCTCAAACGGCTTTGGAACTGCGATAGCAAAAGCTCCAGGTTGTGCCATCCGAGACGGTTACAGAAGACTGTAATCATACCTGCCAAAAATAATACTGTTACATACCACCAAACCATAACTTCTAACAAATCTTTATACAAAATACAGCCCCTATTGACCTCCTGAATTAATAAACAGAATAGAAACCTGCGTAGGTTGAGGCAGATTGCTGAAGTGATTGCAGCTGTCCACGGCTACAGCCGTACTTCTTCGCCACAACTCCCAGAGGTTCCTCCTTCACCAGATCGAACAGTACAAGAGTGGTGAAAAAACTGTGAGAAATAACACAACAAAAATTACATTTACATTTAGAGCATTTGGTAGACGTCCTTATCCAGAGTGACTTACATTTATCTCATTATTACAACTGAGCAATTGGGGGTTAAGGGGCCTTGCTCAGGGGCCCAACGGTGGTGGCTTGGTGAAGCTGGGAATCGAACCCACAATCTTCGGGTTGGCAATCCAACACCTTAACCTTTACTTTTACTGTGTTATTTTAGAATATTTCAGTTAAAATTAAAGGCAATTTCTACATTTGTCAGTCTAGACTGGATGTCTGAGTTTTTTGAGATGGTTCCAGCTAAAAATGTTTCTGCTTTGTTTTTCCTTTTTTGACAAAAACTAAAAATTTCCTTGAACTACGAGTTAAACTATATGTGACGGCTCATATCTTTTTTTTTTCTATATGTCTGCAATTAAGTTTAAAGCATGTGAATTGTGTCTAATGTTTAGTATGTGAAAAAAAAATTGCGTAATTTTTTTTTTGATGTGATGTTTTTAAGTTTGCTTAGTATTCCGGTCATTTTTACCATTGAAAAACAACACAAAATAATAAAGGGACCGATAGAGTGAGAGGTGGGACCAAAAAGGACCCAAGCCAGAATCGAACCTGGGTCGTCAGAGCGCAACAACTTGCGATTGTGGGTGCCGGCGCCTTAACCCACTACACCACGGCGCCGGCCGTAGGGTAATTTCCAAAGTAGAAAATACCGGAATACATACAAATTCATATTTGACAATTTTTGTTTAACATGTGGATCAACAAAAAAAATTCCCAGAATGTGATGTTACCGTTTGTGAATGGCCATCTGCCTGCGCTGTTTTTCTGTTTTGGCGATTATTTTCCCGCTGACAGAACGTGCCAGAAATCCTTCCTGAATTCCTACCATCTCTGCAACTCGTTTCATGGCAGACGGCAGCTGCTCCCACAGACAGAAGAACTGATACCAGTCTATCGTTGTCCAGTCCACATATACTGGTGTTATCTAAGAAACAGACTTTTTTTTTTAGTTCATAAACAAGGTCCAATTTTCACAACTACTACACAAATTGACTTGTCTTAATTAAGCTTTCAGAACCATCAGAACCAACACTGTATCTCTGTATCTGGACTGCTAATTGGAGGATCGTTCTTCGATTCCCAGCACCACCAAGTTACCATTGTTGGGCCCCTGAGAAAGACCCTAACCCCAATTGCTCAGTTTTATAGATGATAAATGCAAGTCGCTCTGGATATGGGTGTGTGCCAAATGCTGTAAGTGTAACTGTAATATATCTTTAAATCGCCTACATGTGGGTTTACAACTCAGAATCTTTGATAGTCAAATAATGTCAATAAATTCTATTTCTAAAATATGTAAATGAAAATGTCTTTATTTTGTCACATACTCTTTGCATATCCCATCTTTGAAGTTTGGGGTCAGCTATGATGCAGCGCCCTGGAGCAGGAAAGGTTAGAGGTCTTGCTCAGGGACCCAACGGTGGCTGACTGGCGGTGGGGCTTTATATTCAGGTCTTCCTAGGCTTTTTATAAACAACTTAGTACCTTAACCATTTGAGCCACCACTGCCCCACTTCTCTTGCCACGCATGTACAATATGCTATCTCGCGCACATGTTTGTGTACAGTGTTTCCTTCCCAAACTGTTTCCACAAAGTTGTTGGGAATATGTCTGTATGTTGGACCAGTACCGTATTCCTTCAGTGCAACTAATAGGCCCAAACCCTGTTCCAGCATGACAATGTAGCTGTGCACAAAGTCCCCAAGATCGATAGTGAAAAGGTTGTAATGAAAGAACTTGTGTCCTGCACTGGAACACCAACTTCTCTCAAAGCTACATTTCAACAACTAGTAGAAAGCCTTCGAGGTGTGAAGGTTATTATAGGTGTAAAATAAGACTAAATCTGAAAAAGAATGTTGACAAGGACGTATGGATGATCTCAAGTGTTCCAGTATTTTTGTGTTGTTGTTGTTCTCTGTTCTCTCTGGTAGTGTTATGGAGCATTATGGTTCTGGAAAAGGGTTGCTTTATTTAATGTGTACTGCTTCACATGTATATGATTTAAACATTAATAAAAGCATATCAACCTTAATCTTGATATGGACAAAATGTTTTTTTTACCTGCCGATTTGTAATATATTAAAAATTGTAAAATATTGTGAAATATTATGTTTTTGTCCTGTTTTGTGGCTGTTGTAACATAAAAAAAACCCAACTCATCTACTCTACACCAGATCCATTACAGTAAAGTGTAAGAAAGAGTTGATCTCTACCTGATAAAGAATATGTAGGTCATTTTCAAGAACAAAGCCTTTCATTGCCCTTTGTAAGTCAGCAAAAATTCCCAGCGCTTCTGGAGGCGAAAGAGATGACGACAATGTGGCAGAACCCAGATGTGTAGGACAGTATTTCTCTTCTGTAACAGAACACCACAAGTTTGCATGATCCACATGATCACATTCAAACTCTCTGACTCAGTTCTTAAACCTTCCCTCACCCTCTTCTTCCTTTTGGATATGAATGAACTCGTTGTCCATCAGCCAATCGATGCAGGCTCCAATGGCTCCCTGGTTCTGAGCTGCACCGGGCTGATCGGGTTCAGATGCCATGCTGGCTGCCAGCAGAGTGCATGATGCGTACATCTTCACCTCCTCCGGTGTGCTGGCAACTTCACCCACTATGATCTAAAAGTGGACGAGACACAAGCATGACCTTAGCTCGCCTGTCGCATCCACTAGCAACAGCACCAATATAATGAGGTCATTGATTTGTGCACCTGGAGAAATCTACCTTCCTTGTGCATAAGTCCAAATAGTGATTCTTTAAGTTTATACTTTTGTGCTTTAAAACACAATACACACTTGCACTTTTAAAAAAAATGACCCTTTGCACTTTGTTTTTCAGAAAGGTATTTTTTGGGCATTTTTTCCTCTATTGATAGGACAGAGACAAAGATAGAAATAGAGGAGATAGAGAGAGAGAGAGAGAGGTGGGACCGGAAAGAACCCGAGCCGAAATCGAACCTGGGTTTCCGAAGTGCAACATCTTGTGCATGTGGGTGCCGGCGCCTTAACCCACTACACCACGGTGCTGGCCAAAGGGTAAATTTTTAATCAGGATGATAAAACTAAACGTTAATCAACGTTATCTCCCAGAGATTTCTAAACTCACCCACCCAAAAAAGATAAGACCTCAGAGGGTTGGTAATGTTATTTCACAATGAGTAGGCATAACCAAGTGTTGGGAAAGATATTACTCATAAGACATTTTTGTCTATGTTGTATAGGAACAAGTTCTATGGCCGTAATTTTTTTTTTTTTTTAGGAAATGATGTAGTTACACACATTTTTAGGCAACAAATAGAGTCTGACTAATACACAGACTTAATAATATAAGTCAATTAGTTAATAATATATTAAAGGGTTGTAAATGCAAATGTTATAAAATGACTTTAAAAAGATGAACCAACAGAAAAACTTCTTTCATACGTAACAAAGGGATGGTGTGTCGTCTAAACAAAAATGATAAGTACTTCGTGGTTTGTGTAAATTAACATTTACATCATTAGTCAGACTAATCTTACATTTATCTTCTATTTATACAACTAAGCAATTGGGAGTTAAGGGCCTTGCTCAGGGGCCCACAGTGGTGGTAGGTGGTGGTGGAAATCGAACCCCAGTCTTTTTGGTATCAGTCCGACACCTTAACAACTAGGCCACCACTACATAAAATACCTTGACGATTTAAGAAATAATTGAAGTACATTTGCTTAAATAGCATTAATAAACAAAGTATTTTTTTAATTTAAGGGCGTTTCTAGAAAAGCACTGGAAGCCCTTCTGTTGGTGGATTATATCATCCAAACATCAGTCAAACATACTCAGAGTTAAGTTAGCACATAAATAATGTTTCTTTGCTGTAACCTCCAGAATGGCTCGGAGCATGCTGGTAGTGACTCCTTCTCCCTCACGCTTCACCAGGCAGCTGTTGATAGGCTTCAAAGAGCCTTGGATTAAACTCATGCCCTTGATGCGTTCTGACTCCTTACACACCAGGACGCTCTCACCTAAAACAAAAAGACACGAGAATAATCATTATCTGATATAGGAAACACTTCAATCTTTACATTTTGTTACTATTAAGAAAATACAGAAAAAAGACAAAGAATTTACCAACAGTGTCAACTCCTTTACGTCCTGCCCGTCCCACCATCTGTTTGTAGGTCAGTATGTCCAGCAGACGTCCGTTAAACACTGGGGTTCTGATGATCACACGGCGTGCAGGCAGGTTAACACCGGAGGACAAAGTGGAAGTGGCGACCAGGACCCTGATGAATCCCTGACGAAAAGCACCTTCCAGGATGTCTCGCTCATCAAACGTCAAGCCTAAATCAAAACATGAGATTATATTCATTTATCACCACTTAGTACTTATAGACCACTTATAGACCAAGTAATTTTACTTGTTAGCTAATGCTAAACAGGAGAGACTAAAGCTACAAGAAAAAGATAGCATGAGAAAGAAGGGTGTTAAATAGAAGAAAGGTGTGAAATACGGAAAAACTAAAAAAGAAAAATTAAAGAGGGCAAGGAAGGAAAAATGACGGAGGGTGGAGGGAAGTATGAATGCTAAAAAGGGGGAAAGGAAGGAAAAATGAAACAAATGGGAGTAGGGAAGGAAAAATGAAGAAGGGGGGGTAGGAAGACAAAATAAAGGGGAAGGAAGGAAAAAATGAAACTTGGGGGGTTAAAAACGAAACATAGGTGCAGGAAGTAAAAATTAGACAAAGGAAGGAAGGAAGGGAGAGAATGAAGGAAGGGAAGGAGAAAATAAAAGGAAGGAAAGACAAAGAAAAAGGCAAGCCCATTTATACATATTGAATATAACAAACTACATTTAATCTTTTCATTTAAGAAAACTAGACCCAGTGAAAAGAACGTTGAAAGAACAGACAAAAAAAAATAGCAAACAAAACAACAGAAAAAAGTTCAACAGTAGCTTTTAGTACGAGGATTTTGTACGCTATTTAATATTGCAGTTGGAAATATGTGAATAATATTTATACTATATTAAAATTTGAAAAGCCAAACTAATTCACCACTTTATTTTTAACTATATAAAAAAAGAAATCTGGCAAAATCACATACTGACATTCAGGACCGACACTCTGCTCTGTTCAGATGGTAGTGACGCTTAGTATAAACTGCAGGTACCTGCGTGATGGAAGGCTACACCCCAGGGAACCGTGCGCTTCAGGATTTCATCAAGACCTGCAGGCGTTCGCTGTAACTGCGCCACAACATCATGGAGACCCTCGTGATTCAGAGACACAGAGTGCACTCCAGATTCTGACTGCTTCTCTAAAGGCAGAGGAGAAATCATCGGCTAAAATCACCCATAAACTTTAAAAACCACAAAAGTAAACAAAGTATTTGTTGCTCATAGCACTGAAATTTAACATTGCTGTGATCATTTTTTTTACTAAGCCTGTTCTTAAAAAATAAATTAAAAAAAAACATATACACAAACCAAATTCAATTTCTGGCAGCCATATTGTTTATGTCTGCGTTGCTGTAACTTAATGATATAGATTGGATTTTTTTTTTTGTGAAATAAAAAAAACAAAAAAACTTTTTATAGTCCTGAGCAGGTCAGTAAATAAACCTTGGTGGTGCAGGTTGTAAAATTCCCTGGCAATGCTGTCCGCCAGCTTTTCACACCAGTTCTTAGAGGGACAGAAGAGAAGTGCAGCGTGACCAGCCTGCACTGTCTCAAAGCACAAGCTCACGATGTGGTCATCGTCACCCTAAACACAAAAAAAACACACTCTTCAGCTGTAAATAAATGTACAGAGCCAATGAAATTTGAAATGAAGTGTTTTATTGGGGGTCAGAGCGCAGGGTCAGCTATGATGCAGCGCCCCTGGAGCAGGAGGGGTTAAGGGTCTTGCTTAGGGACCCAACAGTGGTTGGCTTGCCAATGGTGGGGCTTGAACCCAGGTGTTTCTGGTCTTCGGATCAGCCACTCAGCACCTTAACCATTTGAGCCACCACCGCCCCCGCACTAGCTAAACACTTCAGTGCAGCGTCAGTGTTGTTTTTAGTGTTGTTTTTATTCCTGACCTTAACAGGGAGAGGAGGAGTGAACGGTCTGAGAAGATTCATTGAGCCATCGTATATCTTAGCCCCAATCTTGACCCACTCCATCAGGGGCACAGGGCGATAATCTGTATGGTACAATTCAGCCTTTAGCCAGCGAGCGAGGAGATCCAAGTTTGGCAAAGTGGCACTCATTCCCACAATCTGTACACCATCTGTGGACTGTTTATCAGAGCACCTACAGAAGAGGAAATATTACAGATTTTATTTTTTGTTATCATTTAATGCTGAATATTTAATTAGATAATTATTCATTAATATTTGTTTGCACATTTAATTGAAACTGTTGTGATGGCTAGCTTTAACATGATCATATTTTGAACATATTTGTTTACGGCCTCCTACACATTTTAGCCCTGATTTTTTTAACAGTGTCTTTGCTCAATTGCTGAACGAATACATTTTCCCTAAATTTAACATGTGCTGTATGTATAAACTATTTTTAAAAACAAGATACTAACAACGTTTGTATGTGTGTGTGTGCTAAAACCTGCAGTAGACAGAAATAAAGTAATGTTCTCTTAAGTATGAAGTGCACTACATAGGGCACAATGTTAAAATGACACTTAAATATAGTGTTCACTAATGGTATAGTAGCGTATCATTGGAATTAACCTTTTTGGATACTAAAAAAACAAACAAACAAACAACAATAAAACAGTATTAGCAAGAAAACACTGATTACATGCGAAAAGTAAAAACTAACCTAGAAAAACCTAATATATGCTAAGTTAATGACTAATTCACTATTTTCACCCTTTAATTTCCAAATCAAGGTTCAGTGCTGTTTTTATTGCTTAATAATTTAACATTATTAAGCAATAGAAATTTACATTTAAATTTACATTTGCAG
>VCAZ01000082.1:1560000-1642500 GCA_005784505.1 Bagarius yarrelli | reverse complement strand
ACAACCATTATGCAAACGTTACTTTCTTCCTTAACTTACAGTTCCACCCAGACAAGCATAAAAGTAAGGTTCTGAAGACGGATGCTTGGAAATGATTTTATTGAGGTTTGTCAAAAAGTGTTTGTCATCAAAGAATTGTGCTATCAGCCCTAAAAGTGGCTTTGAATTCTGTGGCTGGGAGTCCATAGAGCAAAAACCAACATGATTATTATATATTCAAGAGTACAATATCTTTTTTTCTTGCAGAAAATGTAACTAACACTTGAACACTTGTATGCTCAAGCCTGCAGGAGAGGGTAGAAAGCACTCGCAGCCAGATGTGTTAATCTGCCATGGGAGTGAGGAGTAAGACTATTGCACAATGATAGAGTTGCAGCATTTATTATTTATTAGTAAATTGAAAATAAAAGTTATAGGGGCAGCCCAAAAGAAAGCAAGGAAAGGAAACCAAAAATGTCTTAGCCAATCAACAGAAGGGAAAATCTGAAAAGTTCTGTATGCAGGTGATTCAGTACAAAATGACTCTACCTGCATCCGATGGTGAGTTGCACAGCGAGCTGAGCTCCAGGCCTGGTGGAGGGGTGAGGACGGACACGGATAGATTCCCAAGCTTGGACTTCTGCTGCT
Organism: Bagarius yarrelli; assembly: GCA_005784505.1. NCBI lineage: Eukaryota > Metazoa > Chordata > Actinopteri > Siluriformes > Sisoridae > Bagarius > Bagarius yarrelli. The sequence continues at coordinate 1,641,873 of VCAZ01000082.1, read as the reverse complement.
GGAAACCAGATCTTTTTTTGGCAGCAGCAGCCATGCGTGTCGGACTAAACAGAATGTAATCCTTTGATTGTTTCTCAGGTCTGTTTGTTTGCTCGAGTTCTGATTCGTGGTCACGTTTCTGCTTTCCTGTGCTGCTCTTCTTGGTTTCACTGAACAGCAACCTTTGAGCCAGGTCCCTCCAATCCTTAGCTTTTTTTGCATTTTTATTTTCCACTGAAGGTGATGTGAGGCCTGAATCTGAAGGTCTGGTGTTTTCTGCACTTTGCTGACCATTTTCACTGATTTTAGAACAGTGAGGTCTTTTCTCTGGTAAATTAGGCTCTTTCACAGAAATACTACATGTTCCTTCAGTTAATTTCGATTTGCGCATATTCCCTGCATTCTTTAGTGATAATGAATCAGCAGGCATCAACCGTTTTGTCTCACTTGGCTGAAAACAGATTTTCATTTATATTACCATAAATATTTATATGTAAATATTTTAAATTAAAACCATGAGATGAAATAACAGCACATTTATATCTAAGCTGCATCACAGTGTTTACACGTACTGTGAAATGAGTGTTACTGCTTTCCTTCCTCTGCAGTTCATGTTCAGAGGGCTGAGCAGGATGGAAACGACTTGACCGTTTAATTGGTGGTTTTTCTTCTACAGGCAATCTACCAGAAAAAAAACACACACAGAAAGTAAACAGATGGTGTGTGATATTATAGGTAAACAATAAACAGCATGGGTCATTGGTTTAGAGTTATGGCACAGTGTTTTATTAACATCTGATGCCACAATAATATGTAAGATCCACAAAACAACTTAGTTCTATCAACATGTATGCCATAGCAGCTGTAAGCTATAGCAGCTTTCTTGTTATTCTTATTCCTTTACAAGTGCTGACTAGGGCTGAGGGGTATAACGGTATAGAGCGGAATCAATTGTCAACCGTTTCATTTTATGCATATCGCAACATAAATAAGTGTCCGTGACTAACTTCTGTAAAGGGCTGGCCTGACATCCCGGGACAATTGTGTCCAAATGTGGGTAGTAAAGCATTATATTTAATTTTGTTACATTTACGTAAGTAGATTTTTGAGCAAAAAATACTCTACACATCTCTGGCTATCTCCCGGGGAGGAAAAACATATTTCAAAGATTTTCCATTTATTCTCTCACATATACAGTGATTAAGTGGTCTTCAATATTTAGGCATCAGGTAGCTAGGATCAATATGTGGGGTATTAAAATTGCATTTATTAGACCTTTTTATTTCTAAAGCATTTAAGCTTATTTAATATATAACACACCTTTTTTGTTGATTTTCAAGAATAACTGGCTATTAAAATATATCGTTACCTTAAAATAAAATTACTTAAACCCTGAAATTTTGCCCACCCCTAATCATAAAACCAGACACTGCTTTCATAGACGTTGTATAATTACTGCATGGGGGAAGTGGTGGCTACCAGAAAGACTGGGGTTTGATTCCCACCACATACCAACAAGTTCCCACTGCTGGGCCCCTAAGCAAGGCCTTTAACCCCTAATTGCTTAGTTGTATAACAAAGATTAATTTAAGTCGCTCTAAATAAGGACGTCCGCCAAATGCTGTAAATTTAAGTTACTACAAACATCAATTACGTAAAAACAAATATTAACTATAAACAACGTGGACTTGATTTTCATGCTTTTTCAGTGGAACAAAAAATGTACGTCTTTAATAAATATTATTACATTAAAAACATATTCATATAATATCTCCAAATCTGTAACATTTTATTTGTGTCTCTGACTAGAGAAAAACTTGACACTTATATCTCACACACATTAACAAAAAGGGATCTAATTTATCATTCAGACAAAAGCAGTTAAAAGGTAAATTTCTGGTTGGTTTTCTTACCCATGTTTCTTTGTAATAAGATGCTGTCCAAGGTAAAAAGTCCTTGATGAACAACTCATCACACAGCCTGTCGGTTACAATCATCAATGCTTTCTCAGTCAATGAGAAAATAGGGGAAAATAAGGGTATTTTCATTTATAGATATTTACACAATCTTAATATAATTAGCTAATCATTCTGTATCACAACAGTTTTAATCATTTTAAAATAACACTGTCTTTGAATGAATCAAAGTTTTTTACAACAATTTTCCTGATAACAATAACGTTATTTTTCTTTTACATTATAGGATTCTGTATTAATCTTTACATTTAAATAATACCTAAGCGTATAAAATTATATAAAATTAAACCGGAAGTTTAAACACATCAACCGCAAATGAAATAAATACAAACAAACGAAACTCTCTTTTAAAAAGACCGTGTTGTGTTACCGTGTTTTTTTCCGGGTTGGTACACACGTTCTGGATAAACGGTTCCGGAATCATTGCTGTGGGCAAAACTGATAGCATTTAAAGAAAAGCATTTATTATTATTTCATATATTATTTGCATGATTATATATCTTGCCATTTTAAGGACTAGAAAAACATTGAAAATTAAAAACAAAGGAAAAACAAAGATGGATATAAAGCTAACATACCATTTACAAATATATATCTATATATGTCTAATTTGTTTAATATGTTTTATATAAACTATTTAATTTATATTTTATATGTTTTTAAGTTGTGATGTAAAACGGATTGAGTAATTATTTTTTTGCACATTCATATATAAATAAATTTTAAAGATAGCGATATAGCAACATACAGCCAACTTCACATTTTTGTTGTTGGTTTTTTTTTTTTTTTTTTCTGTACAACATTATTTCCGTCATTTTGTTGTCTTTTTCGATGTGCTCTTTTTCTCTTTTTTGAGAATATCTCCAGCACGATACACGCTATCCTCCAGCTCGTTAGGTGTCGCCAACACACCTATCGACGTCCTGGACTACTACTGACGATAAAATCATCACTCGTTTCCTGTTTTCATTTGCTAGTTATTGCGGTGTTTATATACAGTTTATTAAGTCTGAATAACTGTTGTAATGTTTCTTTCTCGTCGTATTAATGACCAGTAAAAGAGTCCTCCTGAGCTGCACTGTTATCTCACTGCAGGACACTCGCTTTGTGTATCCGTGCTGTAAAGTCTGTCTGTGCAGAGTCCTAAACCAGTCTAACTCAAGGTAAAGTATCCGGTATTTTATTCCCTAGGTGGAGGCTTGGTATAAATAAACTCCGTGTAAATTAACTATTATATATATATATATATATATATATATATATATATATATATATATATATATATATATATATATATATATATATATATATAATGTTTCAGCTTCCTCATTATTATGCAACTACATAGCCAATCAAATGCATTCATGTATGTAATATGTAATATACAAGTTGAAAACTATATATATAATATATATATATATATATATATATATATATATATATATATATATATATGTGTGTGTGTGTGTGTGTGTGTGTGTGTGTGTGTGTGTGTACGTACAATAAGATTAAGTGCAAAAATTACATGGCAGAGACCGGTTCAATGCAAACAGCTAAACACAATATGCAAGACACAAGTATTAACACAAAGGGTTGTGTTACACAGAAATATAATGTTAAATACTGTATAATGCTAATAAGTGTACAGAAATAAGGTATTAATATCAGTGGCCAATCCACACAAACAACAAGTATTTATTTCTTATTTGTTTTTTACTTTCATTTTTGAAATTACCCAAAGTGTCATTTAACAAATCAAATACATTTTGTGCATAACAAAATTGTACAGACTGAATCAGAATTATTGTGTTTCTGTATTACACATGACTTGTGTTGTGAATAATCAGCTAATTAAAAAAAATCTTCTAACAATAAACTGATACAGATTCAGTCTATATAGCATGTCTTATCTGTCGTTCTATTTATTAATCTGTCTGTCTGTCTATCTATCTATCTATCTCTGCTCCTCTAGAATTCGATGTCCAAAATGTGGATTTACATGTGAAATCCAAAATGTGGACTACAGATTTAGGCTGTCACTAAAAGTGTCTCGGGATACACGTCTTTTTGGAGTGACGGTTTTTGGAGGTTGTCTGAACCCCTTTTTTGGTATAACGGCTGGTGGTTTACAGAGGTACACTTCTTTAATGTGTCTTTACAATTACAGATGTACAACCTTCTCATATTCCCTCATAGTTTACTCTCTGCTTTGCCTCATGATTTTTTTTTTTTTTCAGATTTATAGACTCGGAAACGTTTAAAGGACCACTGAGTTTACGGCAACTACTGATCAAAGCTGTGGAGGATTGCTTTATTGGAAAATGTTTAGTTTTTGGCTTGAAGGTATGTCGTCTTTTATTCTACAACACTGTCCTGTTCTAGCTTAAGGTGCACAGAGTGATTTTTTAAAAACACCTTTGAACCACATTTTCGGAGTCCACAAAACACACCGGCAGCAGTGTTGCTGGGGAAGTGGTAGTGGTTAAGGTGTTAGGCTATTAACTGGAGGATTGTGGGTCTGATTTCCAACACCACCAAATTACCACTGCTGGAACCCTGAGCAATCTGAATGTAAAATGTCTTTATTTTGTCACATATACTTTTTAAAGCAGAGTGAAATTCGCTTCTTCACATATACCATCTTAGAAAGGGGGGCAGTGGTGGCTCAAATGGTTAAAGCACTGAGTTGCTGATCTGGAGACCAGGAAGACTTTGGGTTTAAGCCCCACCACCGCCAGCTGTTGATCTGAAGACCAAAAACACCTGGGTTCAAGCCCCACCACCAGCAAGACCCTTAATCCTTCCTGCTCCAGGGGCGCTGTATCATAGCTGATCCTGCACTCTGACCCCCAACTTACTAAGATAGGATATGCGAAAATTTTACTGTGCTGTAAAAAAAAAAAGTATATGTGACAAAATAAAGGCATTTACGTTTACATTACATTGGGATCAAAACGCAGGGTCAGCTATGATACAGCACCCCTGGAGCAGGAGGAGTTAAGGGTCTTGCTCAAGGACCCAACAGTGGCTGGCTGGTGGTGGTGGGGCTATAACCCAGGTCTTTAGACCTTAAGTACTCTCTTTTCCCAATTATTAGTAGACACGCCCCTTACTGCTTACATTTACAGCATTTAGCGGACGCTATTATCCAGAGCGATGTACAAAAGTGCTTTGAGTCACATCATTGAACAGCTCAATACTGATTGATACATTAGACCACAAATCAATGTGTAACAACCCACAAAAACTGTTGAAAGAGCAGCATAGATACTTTTTTGCGTGTGTTAAATGTCAAGTGCAGGTATTTAAGTAAGAGGTGGGTCTTTAATCGTTTCTTGAAGACAGTCGGTGACTCTGCTGTTCTGACATTGATGGGAAGTTTATTTTACCATCTTGGTGCCAGAACAGAGAAAAGTCTAGAAGCAGACCTACCTTGGGTCCTAGGGGATGGTGGGACTAGTCGAGTGTTACTTGTGTAGCGGATGGAATGTGGTGCTATGCTATGGTGCTATGCGTGTGCTTACTGGCTGCAGGTCAGTGTTGTCACATTGGACAGGCTTTTTGCTGTAGTTTTTTGGCAACACTGTCCTGTTTGGGCATGTTTGTTTCGGTGCTTCCAAATGTCCACATCGTTTGGCAAAAATCGCTTAGTGCATCTTTAATCATTTATGACTGATTATGATTGGATACTATTTTACCATAATGGAAAAAGAGAATCTGATCTTTGTTTAATTTTTATTTGTTTGTATTTTTGTCCTACAGCTTTCTGTTCGTGATGCAGAGAACTGTTTATTTGGCAAACCTGCTGCTGCTGATGAATCAGTGCAGTTTGTGGCCTGTCAAGTCATTCCTCCTCATGGAGCTTTGCTGGGTGTCCCTGTTTTTGCATACTTGCAAAGCCTTATGCAGGTAAATGCTCCTGCAAACTGTTCAACAAACGCTGGCTGTCAATGGCAGGAAAAGGAGTCCCCGGTAGGCGGATTTGACCACACTCTGCCTGAATGTCAGAACTCGCGCTCCGCTAACGACAACGATAGCTTAACACTCCCGCTTCCCTGGAATTTAGTGTCAGACCTGGATTTATGCTTTTCTCTAGACGAAACAGAAGAATGCCCTGTACCAGAAGTTCCAGTGGATGATAATAATTTAGAAGAATCATTGGCTTTGCAGGGGCCGAATAGGGAAAGTGCCGAATTCTGCTCTTTTAATCTTTCTGAATCGAAACATACAAAACATAACAGATCTTCTACCTTATATAGGTCTTCGATTAATGCTTCAATTATATCCCCAATAAAAAACACACCCTCGGTGGTTCATTCGTCAAAACGCTTACTCTGTAATGGGTGGGCTGCAGAGGACTGCTTTAGCCAAATAAATGCATCTTTTCCTGAAAAGCCACTTTGCCATCACACCAGTTTCGCCTTGGAAGATGCACCCCTGTCAGAAACATTAGGAGATTTCGTTAGCACAGACTGCCAGTTTGTTAACCAGCAAGTACTCCATAATTCCATCAGTAAAGAAACTTCTGGCACATCTGAAAACAATGCTCTGATTAAAAACAATATTGTTCCCAGCAATCTCCCAGTAGTCCTACCACCACACTCACCTGTTTCTATTCTCACACCACTACGTGACATTACCAATGATAAAAAGCCACTGAAAAAAAAGAACGGTAAACGAGAATCTTTCTTATCGTCTAAAGGTGGGAAACTTTCTAGGAGGTCGCTCTCCTGTGACATAAAGGATGTGGTCTCAAATAGAAATGAAGATACTGCTGTGCAAAACCATCAAACAAAAACGCAAGAAAATCAGTCGAGTGTTGAAGAGGATGCCTATGATTTTTCAACAGACCTGTTCTACCAAAGCAACGTAAACATTTTAGACGTGTCTAAAAGCTCCTCTTCTGATGCTGGTCCAAGCACGCAAAACCGTTTTGCTGACGTTAACGATTCTGAGCCTAATAGCTCACGTTTCCAGTTTGCTCCTTCTCTGCAGTCAACTCCTATTGTAGTTCCACCCATCCAGCGCGTCTATAAACGACAAAAACATAGCAAAAACTGCTCAGGTTTGAATGGGTCTAGGAAAAGTCTTACTCGTACGAGCATTATCAGAGTTCCGCACACTAATAACAGCCAAGGGTTGCAGCTTCTCAGACCTAAACTCGATCAAACCTCTGATTCTGCTCTCGAAACCTTTGAAATTTCTGCAGGTGGCTCTGAGCTAAAAGGGAAAATGAAACGCACAACTGGAGACTGTGCTTCACCCACCGTTACTAATGACTGCTCCAGAGACCTGTTTGATTCGTTATTCTGAAAATGTATTACGATTTTTTTTTCCAAACGTAATATTTCTGAAATCTAATTGCGAATTCTTTTTGTTTTAATGAATTTGGATGAGTTTGTAAATTCACAAAAAATATTGTTAAAGACTATGTAAGTTGTAAAAAAAAAATGTACAGTTTTCTGTGTTGCTAGTAATTGAGTTTGCACCAATGTTATAAATGTTTTTATAACATATCGATTTAAGTCAAGACATGACATGACATGACTATTACAATATGTTCTGACTTTGTTAGGATAATAATGTCTGGGATTATATGATGGTCTGTAACAAAAGTTTACAACTTGAATTTTTGTAAAAGTTTTTTTAAAATTTAAATAAAATAATAAAATTATAATACTTTTTCATCAATTGAGGATTTTTTTTACATTAGAACATAACATAAATGATTAAACTGAGGAATGTTTACACTTTTATTTACAAAATAAGATTTCAAATTTGATGCCTGCTACGGGTCTGCTTACATCTGAGCAATTAGGGGTTAGGGGTCTTGTTCAGGGGCCCAGCAGTGGCAGCTTGGTGGTGCCAGGAATCAAACCCTACCACCTCTCATTTGCTCTTAACTTCAATTGCTTGCTTGTATAAAAAGATAAATAAAGGTCACTTCAGATAAGCATGACTGCCAAATGCCAAAAGTGTAAATGCTGGGAATTGAACCCACAATCTTAACCTTTGGTTTATTTAAAGCAGCCAGTCACAGCAGGTACACATGAGGCCCTTATTTAACCAACTCTGAGTTTAAACTTAAGTTTAGATTTGACTTAACCTGAGATATAAGACTCAGATTCAGACTCAGACTCAACTTCCTTCTTAAAACAGGTCCCTGATGTTATGCGTTCAAAAACGGTGAAAAACAAAAGGTCGAGCGGGTCAGGTATGATTCAGCGACGTGCCGTGTGCACGCCTGTCCTGTATTGTGAGTTCACGACGCCGATTCGTTGGTTGTTGCCAACGTCACCTAAAACGCTAGCGATGCAGCCAATCAGAACGCAGTGACGTGAGCTTCGTTATATACTATCTCGTGTGACGCAAACAACTGTTGAAGGAGGACGGACATTTTGTTGCGTCTGATACTCAGCTAAATGTGAAGAGGAAAACGCGGTTGTGTTCAACAAAAGGCTATTGAGGAACAGAAAAAAAAGAATGAAGAATATGTAAATGGACTGTGCAGAATTTTGTGCTGGCATATTTATTACCAGAAATTCGTTCAAAACTGCGTTAGGTTAGAAATACGAGTCAAAGATGTCTGCCGAAGCCGCGAGGAAAGACGCCTGTCGAGAGTATCAGTCGTCTTTGGAAGACTTAACTTTCAACAGCAAACCGCACATCAACATGTTGACCATCCTCGCTGAAGAGAATCTGCAGTTCGCCGAGGATATCGTCGCTATAATTGAAGCGCAAATTGCCAAGGTTTTTATGAAAATAGCTTTTTTTTTTGTTTTGTCACGTAACATAGCAGCCATATTGTCCTCGTTGAATACAACGGTTTGCGCATGTGCAGAGTCAGCGAACGCGTGTTCGGGCCTTTTAACACGACGTAAAAACGGAAATAAATTGTACATGTAACTTTTAATATATTTTTTTTAATTAATGCGCTATTTACAACATTATGTCGCCGACATCCATTTGGACGTATTTTGCTTTGTTTTACCTTATGTACGTTAGCTAACTTCCTTACTGACGCGATAGCTAAGTAGCTAGCCTATAACGTTTACATGCCAGTTATTCAACAATGCAGGTTGGCTAATTTAGCTAAACAAACGATTTAACGTAGCTATTTATGGTTCCAGTAAATATAAAATTAATTTCGATTAAATGTACATTTAACACTTTAGATGCAACATCCTGTTGTATAAACATATCTATAAACGAACAGGCGGACAAACACCACGTGACGGAGGTCAAATCTGCAAAATGTCCGATTGGCTTCAGTTATTGACTGTTTATGCAGCAATCAGGTGTAAAATAACTAGTCTCAGTCACACAGGGTGTGTACAAATGTCTTTATCATAGTCTGTCTGGTTATCTACAATGAATAGGCTTAGTGGTTAACTGTTAACCAGAAGGTCGTGGGTTCGATTCCCAGTACAACCAATTTACAACTGCTGGGCCCCTGAGCAAGGCCCTTAAACATATAATTCCTTAATTGTATAAATGTAAGTTTAAGCACTGTGTTTAAGCACTTCTGAATGTAAATGTGTGTATATATATATATATATATAAGAGATATATATATAGATATATATATATATAATGTATGTGTCTGTATATAAAACGCGGACATTTACATTCAGAAATGCTCATCCAGAGTGACTTACATTTATACAATTAAGGAATTATACTTTCATTTTTTTACATAACTTTTAATACCAGCTACTTTTTAATAACAACTACTAGGAAACTAATCACCATTCAAAAAAGTTTAATATAAAAAGAGTTAATTGTAGTTCAATTCCTGTGCTAATATTGTAAAAAGAAATAGCTATAACCGAAGCATTATGATCGTATCTATGCTTTTTGTTTTACTCGTCTGCCTAAAAACGAATTAAGTAGCATTGCGAGCCGAGTCGCTCAATTAGGCCCACGCAGAACGCCTGCAACTCGCTCATCTCTTCATAACACGATTATGGATTGGATAATTGTTTCGCCCAAGCGCTAATCTGGATTGTGATCTTAGTTTCCGGGTAGCAGTGACATTTATTTTAGCCACTACACTAACTAGGGATTTTTTTATAGGTTATTGTTAAGGTTTGACCATATCACTGAAAGTTGCACCCCCTGTAAGAGTGTCTGCATAATCGCCTACATGCTAATGATCCCTGTAATGACATGGTCATGTGGTCGGAATTTTGGTCGTCCGTGAAAACACGCTTCTTTCTATTTTTTTTTTGTGTTTATTAATGAATAAAGGGAGTCACTGCGTGTTTAGATTGCTGAGTAAAGTTTCTCTATTGATATTTCATTGTTAATAAACTATACACAAATGTGACAATAAACTATATGAAATGTGCTTTTGTCTTTCTTTACCAGTGTAATTTTTTTGTGGGAACATTTGCCTGTTTTGAGTTTGAGAAATGATCAATTTCAAACAATGCTACAGATGTGTATGTATTTGCATATCAACTTCATAAAAGTTAATTATACTTTAAAACATTGTCATTTGTGTAGCCCTGGATAAATGGTACAAAATTAAGACAAACTCTTTAAAGGACAAACTCCAAACAACCTTTGGTTTAAATTGCAAAGGACTTTTTGTTTGTAATGCCTCAAAATGTGAATACGGCAATTGCAAAAATATTAAAACTTTTATATACCTTTTTTTTCTTTTTTTTTTATACAAGACTACCACATAAAAAGCTATTAAAAAAGATGACTAACAAACAACTAATAAAAAATGGACTACTTGTGTATTTTTGACCAGAAATCTGGACTGGGAATTCTTCAGTGAAGCCTTTTTTCCGGGGAACTCAATTTTATTTCCCCTTTATTTTAGGGAAGGGATCAATGTTTTGTTTTTTGCGTTACAAACTCTTTTTATTCTCACTCAAGACTACTTTCAACCAATGGCTGATACAATTTGAAGAAAATGAAGAAATGGATGTTTTTTTTCCCCCCTATGCATTTTTGGGCCGCTGCCGGGCAATTTTACCTTTACTTTTTCCAATTTTTTTTAAACACCAAAGGACAAGAGCTAGTATCACACTGTAACTGCACATTTGTCATGTTGTGTACTAAATTTGTGAGTTTTCTATCGCTGTAGGCGCCTGCTGCTGAGAAGCTACCCGTTTTGTACTTAGTGGATTCCATAGTGAAGAATGTTGGCGGAGAGTACCTTCAAGTGTTTGCTAAAAACCTTATCACATCCTTTATTTGTGTATTTGAGAAGGTACCTAATTTTCCTATTTATGCTGTTGCTGAACATTGAGTGTCTAGTGCTTCTTTACGTGTTTATGTATGGATATTAGCATGTTCTACTGTTGTATTTATATCTCTGTAACCTGTGATAGTATAACGGTGATTTAATAGGTTTTTAATATTTTTATATTGATCAACAAAGTGTTTGTTTTATATTGGTCAACCTTAGAAATGGATATTAGACTATTCCTTTCTTCTGCCTTGCTTTAGGTGGATGAAAACATTAGAAAGTCTCTCTTCAAATTGCGTTCCACCTGGGATGAAATTTTTCCCCTTAAGAAGCTGTATGCTTTGGATGTCCGCGTCAACTCAGTAGATCCTGCTTGGCCCATTAAGCCTTTACCACCAAATGTGAATTCCAGCATTCATGTCAACCCCAAATTTTTAAAGCCGGTAAGCATGTGGCATAATTAAACAGTAAGTCCGCTGTGTAGGTTAAAGTGGTTGATCGTCATTTTTTTTATTTTTGTGTAGACCGAAGAAGTAGTTTCTCAACCCCCAGTCAGTGAGAAGAACCTGGCAGAGGAACAAGTAATAAGGCAACAGTTGCTTGCTAAGCAAAAACAGTTGTTAGAACTTCAGCAGAAAAAGATAGAGCTTGAACTTGAACAGACAAAAGCGCAACTGGTAAGCCGAGCGTTGCGTCATAGAATTTTCGCGTCTGTACCTTTGTAGTGGAACGCATTGTTTTAAGGGGGGACTTTAAGGGGAACTGAAACATGCGCAGTTTTATAAATCTCTAGAATGTAAAAAGTATTTCTCTTTTTTTTTTTTCTCTCTCTCTCTCTCTAAAGGCGGCAAGTACAAATCCTTCACCCCAGAGAGCTCCAGCCCAGTTTGATCCACCAGCCGTGTGTCAGCCAGCTCCTACACAAAACAAGTCATGGCACCCAACACAAGCAGACAAACCACCAAACAGAGATCCTAGATTAAACAGAGCTTCCAACCTGTCTGTAAATACAAAAGATCAAGGGGCATTCCGAAAAGAGAGCCAAGTCACACCAGCTGTTGTCAATGCACCTGAAAAGAGAGTACATGTACCTTTAGAAAGGCCAAGTAAGCTTATGAGAATACCAAAAAAAGACACCTCTGCAACTGACGAAAAAGCAAAATCTAAGTCGGTGTCACCATTAAGTAAAGGAGTCCTTCATAAAAGCAAAGACTCTAGACCTGAGCCACCTAAAACGATAGACACTAATAAAAAGGACCCAAGGTCGCGCAAGCAGATGCACGAAAAAAACGATCTAAAAGACGAAGAGGTCAAAGAAAAGAAAAAAGGTGCAGAAAGAAAAGAACGCGAGGAGGTTGGAAAAGGCACCGAGCCACAAAGATCCAGCAACTCCAGGAGCAAGCTAGCGAATGGGTGTCTGAATAAGCACGAGCGATTTGACGCGTTTCAAAAACAAGATATTAAAGTAAATAAATCGAACATCAGGAAAAGGTCCAGATCAAGATCTCGTTCGCCGCCTCAGCACTCTCCAAAAAGAAAAGAGAGGCGTTCGCCAAAAAGAACAACACGAAGTATTTCTCCACCTTCAAAATCAGGAAAAGCCAGACCGTTAAGCAAACATAACGAAGGTGATAATCAGCATGGTAATGCCCGGGAGGATCGGAGTACACCGAAGAAGAATGTTTCTGAGGTGAGGCGGTTAAAAAGGCCACTGGAAGATAGAACTATTGAGCACAGAGATGTCCAGGCGCAAAGAGCATCACCTGTGGAGCATAAAAGTGCTAAAGACATGAAGAGGTGGAGGAGTGGGTGGGAAGAAAATAAACCGTAAGCAGCTTAATATTTGATGTCACCCAGCCTTGTTTTTATGGCATAAATTATGGTATGAAATGTGTATATTTGTAATGGCGTACTTGAGTTATAGATTGTATTTGTGCTTTTTGTTTACAGTCTTAAACAACCTGATCCGGATCTCTCACTTGGCAAACATGGGCTGCAACGACATAAGGGCTGGAACAGCTATCAAAGACCTCCAGCCCCACGGACACCGAAACAGCACCGGCTGAGTGTTGACGCCAACCTGCAGATTCCAGATGTCCTTCATTCTGCTAGCAAGAGAGATATTTTACGAAAGGTGATTGTTTATTTAAGTGATTTGTAATTTCAGTAAATTTTAGTTAATTGAAATGAGAAATTTAACGTTCTTTTAGTGAGTTCGGTGTGTGCTTTTTAAAAATACATATATATTGTGGCACTTCTCCTTTTGTTCAAGAGATAGTACAGGTTGGGGGGGGGGTTTGGTTCTGCTGACAGACTAATGAATCTGCTTCAGTTCTCATTATATGACACAACCTGTCTATAAATATTTTCTCGTTATTGCTACTAACCCTAACACTATTCATACAGTCTCCAAATCTGTCTCAAGCTTCACCGTCGCATTAAATTTGTTAGTGTATTATTTTTCCTTAAAGTGTAAATGCAAATATAGCCAAACTTATAAATATAATATATATTTTTTTTTTAGGCTAGCCAGCGGTATGCTGATGGAGAGCTAACCCAGGAAGAATTTCTTAATGTGGCCCATCAAATCAACCAATTAATTCAGTATCAAGAAGTAAAACAGCGATCTGACACGTGGGATGGACCAAACAATGATGGCGGTACATGCACGAGAAAGAAAGCACAGGGACTCATGTCTGATGCTGAACGCTCGTATTTGGAGCACAAATCAAAGCTGAGAAGAACACAGCTGCAATGCCCAGGTACTATACACTGTATTAAGATAAGTTAAGATAAGATGATCTTTATTGATCCCACAGTGGGGAAATTAAATTGTTACGGTGGCTCAGATACAGAAACAATTACGTGCAAAGTACATATTGATGTACTCCATTTAACACCGAAACTTTAAACCTGATGTGTATAAAAGTACTTGTAATCACTGTTTTATTTGGATGAATACGTTAGTTGTTAATGTTTAAATTTTTTTTTTTTTTTACTTCTACAGTTAACCAGAGTTCCCCATCAAAAGAAATTATGCAATACAATAGGCCTCAACAGGAGCATGATGACCAAGCCTTTAAACCTTCCTTGGGGCCTGATGATCCTAGAAGAAACGACAGACCACCATCTCAAACAGGACTCCCTTTTAGAAATTCCCCAAGTCCTGCTGGTTGTGATGCAAACACTGCTAAATCAAATCTACCATTTGAAGGGTCAGCTCAGTCTGTGGATATGGATGAGCTTGAGGATGGAGATATTAGTCCTAGGTTCGAAAGTCCCAACAGTGTTCACTCTGATACAGGTCCAGACATTGATGCTCCATTAAGTTTAGATCCCTCTTCAAGGCTTGAAGTGGTGCTTGGACCAGGAAGAGGTGGCCGAAACCTTAATGAATCTCCTGGCCAAACACCACCTCATGCGTCTGAAGGACCTAAGACGCAGGTAAATATCACAAGACAAGAGGGTGCAAATGTCCCTGCACGATTTGATGGCCATATAAGTTCTCATTCTCAGTTTGAGGGAGCTCATGGCCTTACGGGGCAGACACGGTCAGAAGGCCCATCTAGACCTAATCCTCCTGGAAGATATGAAGGAAATTCAGGTCCAGGGAGATACGATGGTCCTGGAGCTCATGGTCCTGTGAGGTTTGATGGGCATGGCAGATATGATGGTCCTGGTCCACATAGGTTTGAAAGACCTCCCCTTCTGAAAGGGCCTGGAAGATACGATAACCAGTCAGCCCCACACAGGCCAATGAGGTTTACAGAGCCTCATGCTCGATTTGAAGGTCAAGGGTCAAATCGTTTCGATGGTCCAATGGGACATCAAGGTCCTGGAAGATTTGAAGGCCCAGGGCCCATGCGGTACAATGGTCCAATGCACTCAAATAGATTCGATAATCCTGCAAGGTTTGATAATCCACATATGCCACAAGGCCCTGGATTTGAAGGCCCAATACGGTATCCCTCTGGGATGGTAGGTTATGAGGGACCTAGGAGACCTGAAGGGCCAGGCAATCAGTCTGGCATGATGCGCTTTGACAACCCAGCACAACAAGCACCAATAAGATTTGAAGGTATACAGAGATTTGACTCTACACCGCAAGGTCCGCCACGATACTGTGGGCCTCCAAACATGCAAAACTCATGCAGACCACAAGGGCAGTTGATCATTGATCAGCCTCAGAATCAGGGTCCAATTTTAAATTCTGGTATTCCAACCCACAATTTTAATATGGGAGCATTTGATGGTCAACCACTGCCCTTTCACATGCAGCAAAACGTTTCACAGGGGGCAGCCTTCAACATGCAAGAACCCTCAGGATTTCAGAATCCATACAGGCCTGTTGCTCCATTTCCTGGCACTGCTCCTTCAAATCCTCAGCCTGTAAGTACCACAAATTATAAATAAACCAATTAAACCAGACCTTACTGATTTGTAAAACCAGACCTTACTGATTTGTAAAACCAGACCTTACTGATTTGCTATTTTTTTTTAGATGCCCGTTATGCCTGGTCCACTTCAGAATTTTGGACCGCCAAACCCTGCACCTTTCAACACAGCAGGTAAAATTTTGGAGTGTTTTATAGGCAAGTCATGTAAGTAAGTCAAGTCCAAAAAAAATAAACCTATGTGATGTTTTTATTTTTATGCTAGGTTCCCAGTTTGCACAGCCTGAGAGTCATTTGGGTCAAATGGATGTTAATGATTTGATGGCCAAACTGATAGGCTTTGGAATAATTAAACCAACACCGACAGATTCAAGCATTGGTAAGAAACTTATTCTTTAGCTTTTTGGGTTCTTTTTTAAGCATAAATTGACTTGCACTCACACTAGGGGTGTTAATAGATTTTGATGTGTGTAAATAATAAAATGTTTGCTTAAAAATTATTTTCCTATGCAGACATGATTTTACAACATACTTTTATGTATAAATAGACAAATAAGTAATGAGTGTTTTCTAAAATTAGTGCATTTTGCATGCCTGAGATTTTTTTTGTTTATGTAAACATATTCTTTATATTTTCTCATGCTTGTTTCAGAGTCCACATCTGTGACTCCGTCTCAAAGTGTACCAGAAGAGGAGGAACCGGAGGAGGAGGAGGAACAGGAAGAGGATGACACACTCCCTGACCTGACCGGATTTGTTGTAGAGGATATGAAACAGTATGTATTTATCATTTTAGTGTTAATTAGGTTCATTTACCGTTGGAGTTTCGAAACCATCTTCGATTCTGTGTCAACAGGAGACATGAAAGCGTCATCACTAAGCTGTACACCGGAATCCAGTGCTACTCGTGTGGAATGCGCTTCACTGCATCTCAGACTGATATTTATGCTGATCACTTGGATTGGCACTACAGACAAAACCGCTCGGAAAAGGATATCAGTAGGAAAATAACGCACCGCCGATGGTACTACAGTCTCACAGTAAGCGCAAAACCCTTTTTTCACATTTTATTTTTGTCAATAATTCATACTTATTTTTGAATGTTTTAATTATTTTATTTAAAACTGTGTACTGTTTTTTGTGAGGACACTGATTCTACTGGCCAGTGTTCTTTATTTCTTAGACATGCCTTTAAGGGTCATTCTGCCTGACCAATTACCTAAAGCAATCTTTTTTTTTTTTTTGTTTTTAGGACTGGATTGAATTTGAAGAAATCGCTGATCTTGAGGAGAGAGCAAAAAGCCAATTTTTTGAAAAAGTTCATGAGGAAGTTGTGCAGAAAAACCAGGAAGCAGCCAAAGAGAGGGAATTCCAGAGTGTGAAAGCTGCTGCAGATGTTGTTCATGAGGTAATAATAAAGCTGGAATGTTTAAAGGATGTAACTGTATTAAAACATTTTTATAGATTTATTGAAGTTAATTGTACATATAATAAAGGTCATCAAGCCCTAGTGTCGGTAGTGACAGCTGTGTTGATTTATCCTGTCCAAAATGAATCCATTTTAAGTGTGTTTAAATGTGTCTGCCCTCAGTGTTGTGAGATTTGCCAAGAGCAGTTTGAGATGTATTGGGAGGAAGACGAGGAGGAATGGCATCTGAAGAACGCCATACGAGTTGATGAAAAGGTATGAAATTTGAAGTACATTTTTGTTTATCAGGTTTTGTCTGGTACTGATTGCAGCAGACTAATAATTCACTTTTTTCCCTCACTTTTTTGTCGTTTTTAGACATACCACCCCTTGTGTTATGAAGACTACAGAAATGTAAGTATTGATAAGTTTTTAAACGAGCTAGGAGATGAATTCTGTTCAAAATTTGACAAACAACAAACTGAGCAATACATCAGTCGAGCTGTAATAAAAGCTGACATAATGGCATTTAATGTTTTTACATAAATAAATGCAGAATTACAAAATAAATACAGATTTTTACTAGTGTTGTGTATCGGCAAGGGCCTCAAAATACGATGCATAGCATGCTACACGGGTCATGATGCAATACATCACAATACTTCAAAAAAATAAAGAAATAAATGTAAAACAAATAGCTAACAATACAACACAGTCAAGGTGCCCTTATTTTTCCGCCTTGCTTGCTTCTGAGACTTTCAACTACAGGATCGGAGAAGTGGTTCGGTACGCACTAAAGGTTTAATTAAATATTAACATAACTGTGAATCAGTGTAATACATCATTTAAATATATTGTTACTAGAGGAAAGAGGGTAAGTGATACATCAGTAATAGTTACCTGTATCGATCTTTTTACACAATTTTAACAACTTAAAATGAAAAACCTTAAATCAGCTCTTTTAATACGATCTCCATGGTTTTGCAGCTGCTAATAGTCATTCAGGAAAGTCTGGTTTGGTTTCTGGTTCTCTGAGACAAATATAGTTAACGGTTAAGTCTTTCTGCCTCAAACCACATTCAGGTCGGCATCTAGTGCTGTAACAGGCAGCTGAGTTTAAGACACAGCAGGGCTATCATTTATAAACAAGATCAGGTCTCAAACATGATGAGAAACACTGTGACCTTGTGGAAGCTGTATTAGTAATTATATTGAGTTATATCGGACAAACAAATTTTATGCCTTTGCCAATAGTTGGTAGTTTGTGGATTTTTTTTTTTTAAAGAATTATCGTTGAACCCAACCAGCGTCACAATCACAGCAGGGCCAAATGTCTGGAATAATTTTTGCTTTTATAGCATTCATGTTTAAGGTTTGTTTTATAGGATTCTAAAGCATAGAAATTACTGACAAAGATGGACTAAACTAAATTTACAACTCTGGTGGTTGTCATATCTGTAGACTCATGTGAAATGGTCATATTCTGGAAAACCATTTTTTAAAATGACCATACATTCCTCTTCAACACGGTGCTTCTTTAGTTACCGTTAAATAAAAAAAAAATAATTCGAAGTGAGTTTATTATTGCAAAACCACTTGCTGCAGTCAATGGTGTTAGTAATGGTATTTAAAAGATCTCGATTGAAAACACCTCGTTTTATTTATTTTTTTTTTCCCCCGTTAACTTTCCAGACATCTTCCTTCATGGATTCCACCCCATCTCCCAATAAGATGCTCACAGAAAACCCTTTGAATGCTTTCTTAAAACAAGAGAGTGAAGGTGAGGTGTCATGCTCCAGTATTAAAGAAGAGCCAGCTGACGGGGATTTAGAGGCTGTAACGGTAAAACAAGAGGTTCAGGATGAGACAGAAGGAGAGTCACAAACGACGAGTGCAATTTCGTTTTAAAACGCGCTGCTGCTATATGACCTCCTTCTCTCGTCCTTACTTTAGTTGCTGTAAAACTATTTTTATACAGGATGACTCTGAGGCAGGGCCCTCAGATATGCATATACTTAAATACATTTTTGTATTTGTAACTGCCTGCAACTTTCAGGTGTTTTTGCTGTGTGAATGCCAAGTAAAATGTACTGAAATGTATGTTGGGGGTAAATGTTGTGTATAATTTAATTTATAAATAAAGAAATATTTTTGGTATTCTTTGTGTAATATTGAGAATCTGAAGCTTTGCGTTTAAATCCTCCAAGAATTTTGGGTTTTTCTGATCAGGCATTTCTAAAGATATTTTGAGAAATTAACAGCAGTGACTAAATAGTTTTACAGGTTAAATGGATCTATAATAATTCCCAGACTCTCAAATTCTATACGGGGCTGAAGATTTAGGTTACATAAAAAAAATAGATTTTTTTTTTTCCTTTCCATCACTAACAAGAATGTAAATAAATGAGTGTCAAGACCAATGAGTTTACTAATGGTTTCTGTTCTGCTTAATAAAAAGTGTTTAGTTTAATAAAGGGGGGAAAAAAGTAAAAAAAAAAAAAAAGTTTGCTTGACATCTTGAATATTCAATAAAGTAAATCATAATTTAAAACGATAGTGTCTGTGTGTGCAAAGTGTTTACTTGTGTGCTTTATTCTAAATAAAATATTTGTTGGTGATGATACATGGCTCATGAGTTGTTGGGGTTTTTTTTCTTCTTTTACACTTGGACACGGTACCTGTTGTGGCAACAAACAATGGCAGCTGTGTTTCTATTTATACATTTCAATCCAGACTGAATTAGTTCAGACATCAGACTTTAATACAAAGAAACCTAAAGAAAAGCATGTGTTTTTTAATTTATATTGAGCTCTAACTGTATTTATTTGCTATAATTTGGGAAAGTGGTGGTTTATGATTAAGATGTTGGGCTACCGATCTAAAGATTGTATTTTCGATTCCCATCTCCACCAAGCCACCACTGCTGGGCCCTTTAGCAAGACCCTCAACCCCCAATTGCTCAGTTGTATAAATGAGATAAATGTCAGTCACTCTGGATGAAGGGTGTCTACTAAATGCTGTAAATGTACTTATGATTAAATGTTATTTATATAAGTTACATAAAAACTGATCATTTATCCGTAAAGGATATGAAATGCACCTTCCAAAGCATGTGAATCTCTTTTTGATATAATTTAGTAGCTTCTAAATCGTTTAGATTCAGGAAAGATTCATTTTTTTTTAAGAGAGATTACAGGCATTTTACAGATTCACAAGTTAACAAACATAAATTACTTTTCTACAAAATTTGTTAATCCTTTGCAATAACAATTTCTTTGTGATTTATTTTTTACATGCAATTATATTTGTGTCAATTCTGACTGATTGCTTAGATCTTAGGGCTTGTGCAAAAAATAGCAGTGGGTGAGAGCAATGTCGACGAAATGGTGTAGCACAGTCATGTACCACTTCCTGGTTTTTTTTTCCAATAAGGAATAGTAGCTAATCAACTGATTAGTACAATTTAGTATGAAGACTATACATTAAGCCACATACTAAATGATGGCAATGCAAAAGACAATGAAAGCAATCATGAGATTTATTAAGTATTGCCACTTATCCGGAACCGGGTCGCGGTGAAAGCAGTCTAAGAAAAGACGTCCAAACTTCCTTCTCTGAGGCTTTATAACTTAGTCAATTTCTTTTTTTTCCCTAGCTGTCATTAAAGCACTTTCCAGTATTATGTCTCCCTAAGTGCAGTGTTTGGTTAAGATTTAAATGTCCTCTTGGCATATGTGTAAAACCGACCTGTTCCCTTCTACTTTGGTTACGAGTGATTTTCTTCCTCTTTCTGCTGCTTTGTACCTTCTGAAAGTCCCGACCTGTTTAACGTGTTTCCCAAAATAGTTTCCATTTCATATTGCCTACTTTTGATACCCGCTGTTTCCCCTATGTTCTGCTGATATCTGGATTATCTATCTTTAAGGCCATTTAAACTGCTCCCTTATTTCCCTAAATACCCACATGTGCTGATCCCATATAAACGGAGTAATTATAGCAATCCGTCCATCTAATCATTAATTCTGTTTGTTTGCCATGATTGTAAACTCATTGAGAACTGCTAGTGACTCAGAACATAACATTACTTCATTTTTCCACCTTAACGCCATAGGGAATGG
The DNA here is from genome assembly GCA_005784505.1 of Bagarius yarrelli. Classification (NCBI taxonomy): domain Eukaryota; kingdom Metazoa; phylum Chordata; class Actinopteri; order Siluriformes; family Sisoridae; genus Bagarius; species Bagarius yarrelli. The sequence continues at coordinate 1,620,793 of VCAZ01000082.1, read as the reverse complement.
CAGCTCCTGTTCTACCAGTTTTCATGTTTTTCGGCGGTACTATTGAAGGAGTTACTATTCATTCATTTATTTATCTTCTAAAGCCGCTTATTTCCTAATTCGGGGTTAGGAGGATCTGCTGGAGTCTATCCCAGCCGTTTCTGAAAAAGGTGAAAGGCAGGAGGGGGGACACCCTGGACAGGTCGCCAGTCCATCACAGGGCCACACACACACACTTAAACTCACACTCACTCATATGGGCAGTTTAGAATCACCAATTACTCTAACTTACAGGTTTTTGGACTGGGGAAGAAACCGGAGAACCCGGAGTAAACACACACAAGCACGGGGAGAACCCGGGCCTTCTTGCTGTGAAGCAACAGTGCTAACCTCTAAGCCACCATGCTGCCGGAGTTACTATTATTATTGCACAGTTTTTATTCTATCCCAGTTTTATTGACTATTTCTTTCAAAACCCTTACCTGTTATTAGTGGCCAACTTTCATTCCATACTTGCCTTTACAGGATAAAAAAATCCTTTCTTTGGCCCTGAAGAAGAATCCGGTATGCCAGAACTATTTTTTGTCTTCTGAGATACAATGGCATATCCAAGGATTCCACTTGTATTTGGAGTGGTTTTAACTGCTTCATAAATAATTTGCATCGCTTTAGCTTGCATTATTTCTGTTTTCTTTAACAACGTTGCAGCTGCAGATTCGTATACAATACGACCGTAGTTTTATTGCTCGCATAAGCCCAATATACTGTATATACATCTTTAATGACATTTGATCTGCACCCCAATCTTTACCCTGCAATCCTTACCATACTTATTTATTATATAATCTATATAATCCACGATTTGTATTGCTTTTTGAATTCTATCCATATTCTAAAATATTTCCACCTCTTTTCCGATTTCTACTGGCTATAAAACAAAGACACACAAAACAGAGACAGGCAAACACACGCCATTGGTTTTAAAGATTTACCTTAGATCTTTTGGTGGTAAATGATAAGTGTTGGCTGAACATTTCAATCAGGATGTTTGTTCAATTAAAACATTTAAAAACAATTTTTTTTTTCACTAATAAAATGACTCAATCAAACATAACGTAAAAACATTTCTTCTACTTCCATAATCGGTAGACGCCGAGGGCAACTGTCAGGCAGGAGAAGATGCAAACTGGGGAAATATATTAGGACAGAGTTTAGTATTTTGTAATGGATGTATTTGGTAATATAATAAAGTTTTTATACACTTTGTAAAACCTGCATAATCTTAATACTTTAATAGCTGTCTTATGTAAATATTATAATGATTTATGTACCTTCTAAAGGGCGGTACTATGTACAAAATAAGACTTAAACTTATGACTTATGAACTGACTCTTGTGTCTAATCTAAACGTACCTGCGAGATAACGGATCGTCTGAAGCTTTAGTGATTCCAGGAGTGTTTTCAGCGAAGCCACTTCAATGTCTATTTTCTTGACAGTTTCAATTGCACTAGTTTCAATTTCAGCATTCTAAAACACAAGAGACCGGGTTTCAACCCAAATATCTGATTTTAGTTATTTTTCTAGGCACCTTAACCTAAACCCTACCTTTTTGTAAAACTCGGAGTTGACTTCCATCAGTTTTTTCTCTTGCTCTGTAAACTAATTCATTAAAAAAAAAAATCAATTATATTTAATGTATAAAAATGGTATAAATCAATTGATTAAGCATTTATTAAACCGGGATACAGAAGAACAGGATGCTGATTTACCATGTCAGTTACTCGACTTCGCTCGAGATTAATATCCAGCTTTGTGTCGGCTCGGATTTTTTGACTTTCATCCTGCAATCAAAAAGTGCAACTTCACTTTATAACTGTTATGACAAATATTACACCAGAAACTACATTATTACAAGAAAAACTTCTACTCACAAGTAATCTGTTCTTGATCTGTTCAAGTTCAATCTTCATTTTCTGAACAGAAAAAAATATCGAATTTAGAAGATGACATAACGAAAAACTTTCTATGTACTGGAAACACAATGGATTATCAATGCATGCTGTCCAGACAAAATTTCTCCTAATTCGGGGTCACGGGGATCTGCTGGAGTCTGTCCCAGCCGTCTCTGAAAGAGCGAAAGGCAGGAGGGGGACACCCTGGACAGGTCGCCAGTTCATCACAGGGCCACACACACACTTATACTCACTCCTATGGGCAATTTCGAATCACCAATCAATCTAATATACGTGTTTTTGGACTGTGGGAGGAAACCGCAGAACCCGGAGTAAACACACACAAGTACGGGGAGAACATACAAACTCCACACAGAAAGACCCCTGCCTGGGAATCGAACCCGGGACAAATCAAAACTGTAAAGTTTACACTTTGGTCAAGCTGGTGGACAGCTACAGTACATACCGTACAGACACAGACAAAAATTTTGTTAGTTGTATTCGGATCAGACATCTTTTACGCTGTTCTCTGTTGTTAGTGATAGTTTTTTAATGAAGAAACATACCGCGTTCTCCGATCTCAAATTGGCAAATTCGCTTTTCTCCAGAATCACCATGTCCTTTCTAATGGAATCCAGATGAGCCATAATTTGCTGGAGAGCAATTTCCTGCAAGAGAATTTCCAGTGAAGAAAAGCTGTGATATAATTCACATATCTTTACTCAACGTTCTTCCTTCGACTCTCGTTTACCTGATGAGCCCCTGTTACCATATCTCTGTACACGATGTCAATGTTGGCTGTTGTGAGAGTGACCAGCGCATTGACGATCAACTCTGACTGCTTCTTTTCGAACCCTAAACAAAATGGAGGTTGTGAAATTAAACAACAATCTAACATAACAGCACAACATTAACACAGATATAAACACAGATATAAACAGATTTGACCAATTACACACCGAAAAACACCAGAGATCCAGACCCCCTCTCCACTCTGGACCCTTCCTGGTGACCCGCCTCTGGTTAATAATCATATCACATCACCATGGTGCCTAAGGACACTCCGCTCTACTATTAAGATGCTCCAGCTGTTTTTTGAGGACTTGTGACTACAGTTGCTTACACACATAGTTTGACTGCATAATTCCTGCAGTCTGTTTATCACCCAAATGAGGATGGGTTCTCTGTTGAGTCTGGTTCCTCTCAAGGTTTCTTCCAGTTACCATCTCAGGAAGTTTTTCTTGCCACTGTCGGCCTCGGCTTGCTCATCAGGGACAAACTGATTTCTGTTTTCTCAATAGACCGTTATCTCACTTCCTATATGCAGTAAGCGAAGGAGTGTTTCGCTACTTCTGGTAAAAGTTTGTAAAAAAGGAAGTAGAATAATGCAATAAAGCTTTTGTCCTATAAAGAAGAATACGGTTTACAGGAAAAACCCTAGCACCCCTTTTTTTTGTTTGCTTTCCTTTCTGCACTTGGGTTGTATATAATAATATAGAAGTGTATTACTATTGCCATTTTGCTTGTACATTAGTATTTCTTTAATAAAAAAATTAAATTAAACTATCTTTTTTGCGTACCGGAAGCGGAACCCGGAAGAATCGATACACTGCTTCAAAGCGACTTCCTGCAATAAAAGTCTTCTCTAACCAGACTAAAGTGTTATTAAAGATGAATAAATTTTCGGCATGTTAAATAAAATAAATTTGTATTTTAATTTTTTCCTGTGTTTTTTCATCATGTTTAATTCACTTTCAAGCACCACCGTACCGTTTGATTCCAAATCTTTTACAAGCGCATGACTGTCGAAAGTGAGTTTTCTTTGCTCCAGCGGTGTCAGTTCCACTTTCCGGATATCATAAGTACCACAGAACCCTAAAAAAAACAAAACAATAATAATATTAACCTACATTTAAAATCTAAACTAGAACAAATACTTAAAATAATGACCTTTAGAAAAAACATTACCTCTAGAGGGAAGACAGGAGGATGACGGCATGACCCGCTGAAGAGATCCGACATGCTGTCTGATCTGAACCGCAGAATTTCTGCGTAAAATCGATCCCCAGTACATCATTCACAAATATTATACGATAATAAACGCATTTAAAACAGCAGCTGTTACACTATAGTTAAGATTATAAAGCTATTTAAAGGAGAATGATCGTAATTTCCTACGTAAGGAAATTAGTTTAAAAAAAGATAATAAATCTAAACGCAAATAGTAAAAAAAAAAATAATTTGCAATCTTTCTAACAAAGACTAGCAAAAAATTGACAGCAAGTCACAACACTTTATTTGGCTTTCATTCCAAATCACTTCTGCTTCCTACAAGAGCCGCCACCAAAAGAATCGACTCACTGATTCTTTGCATTATAAAATAAAAATACACTTTTATTGTTTTCTTTAATCAGTTCTAAATATAGTTGTTTAGTAAAAACTTAATTAATGCTTTAGAAGTCGATTCCTGATTTTCTTATATAATAAATAAAGTACAATCTAGACTGTAGAACTGAGAATCACTTCACAGCAAAGCCTCCAGCGAATCACCCTGTTAAGTGGACTTTACATACAACAGGAAGACATTTGGGATTGGACCATTTTTTCTGACGTTTACGTTACATCCGGAAACAAACGGTTGCTTTCAAAGTTTTTAAATAAAGTAAACTTTATTGAATTGTTGGCTGTCATGGCGGCGTCCACAAACCAGGATTGGAGCTGGTTTGTCGTTTTGGCTCTTGCAGTTTCTTTTTTAAAATGTCTGCTGATAAATGCATAGTGAGTTTCGACATGTCTGATTTCTGGGTCTGATTGCTGATGCCATGCTTGATTCGTATCTTAATTTGTAATGGATATCAATGTTAAACGCTTTAGAAATAAAGCAACTAAGCTAGAAAAACTGGTTCTTGTGGCTCTAAAGGCGTAAAACTGTATTTTAAAATGGTCTTTTGTTTTAATATGTGGCTCCAGGTATCGCTGACAATGTGTCAAACTGAGCCACTTTAAAACTTCAGACAGATTTTCAGGAAGATTTTGCACTTGCACTGGTTAATGTGGGGAAGTGGTGGCTTAAGGGTTAAGGTGTTGGGGTTCGATTCCCAGCACCACCAAGCCACCACTGGGCCCCTGATCAATAATCTTAACCTCCAATTGCTCAGTTGTATAAAGAAGATAAATGTAAGTCGCTCTGGATAAGGACGTCTGCCAAATGCTGGAAAGGTAAATGTGAATGTGTCGGGCCGCTAACCAGGACATTACCACTGCTGGGCCCCTAAACAAGGCCCTTAACCCCTAATTGCTTAGTTGTATAAATCAGAAAATAATTTAAGGGTGTCTGTTAATGTCAATGTAAATAAGACGTTTCAAATAACAAACATTCCCAATACTTTACATTTGCAGCATTTGGTAGAAGCCCTTATCCAGAGCGGCTTACACAACAAAGCAATCAGGGGTTAGAGGCCTTGCTCAGGGGCTCAGCACCAGTGGCCTGGTGGTGCTGGGAATTGAACCCAGGTCTTCACGTTGGTAGTTCAACACCTTAACCACTGTGCTACCACTTCCCCCGTTTATCACTTTTGGCTGTATAGTTTATTGTTAAAGACGGAGGGTCTGAACCTTCACCTATTGTCTTCTACCCATCCAACGTTGCGTTAAACTAATCCATAGTGTACATTTAAATAGACTTCTTGAAACCTTTATAGACAGTGTAGTTTTTTATAATCTTATTTTTCAGTCACTCTACAGACTTCGAAGTCCATCGGAACTGGCTCGCTCTCACACACTCCCTGCCAGTGACAAAGTGGTATTATGAGGTATTTATTTACAATAAATATTCACATTGGTTGGCCGGCGCTATTGCGTAGTGGGTTAAGGTGCCGGCACCCAAATGCGCAAGTTGTTGCGACCCGGGTTCAGTTCCAGTCCCACCTCTTGCTCTCTTCCCTATTTCATCCCTCTGTCCTATCAATGTAGGAAAAAAATCTCTTTAAAAAAATTATATTAAAACTGGTGATGGCGTTGACCGTTAATTACTTTAATGTAAATAAGAGTTTGTCTTGCTTTGATGTTTACAGGCCACATCCGAGTGGACACTGGATTATCCCCCCCTGTTTGCATGGTTCGAGTTCGGACTGTCGCACATCGCCAAATACTTTGACGCACAGATGCTGGTTGTCGAGAATCTTAATTACGCCAGTCCGGCCACAGTGCTGTTCCAGAGACTTTCTGTTATCATCACTGATGTGATATTTATTTATGCAGTTAGAGAGTACGACTGTGTTCATTTTTATTATCTTAAAGCACGATGGCCCTAATATCTCTGGTTACTGATCTTTTTGATGTTTAATATTTGTTTGCATATTTGGGGTATTTAAGATGCTGTAAATGTGTCCGGGAAGACAAAGAAAAGGATCTGCTGGCTAAGCCGTCTTTTATCCTGGCCACACTGCTGTTATGGAACTGTGGACTTCTCATCGTTGATCGTATCCTTATTAAACTGACCTATACCATTTTAATCATAAACATGTCAACGTGTTTATCTGCTCCATCTGTTTAATCCTCCAATTACATAATGTAGACATCCATTTCCAGTATAACGGCTTCCTCTTTGGAATTCTTCTGCTGTCAGTCGCACGTCATTTCCAGGTGTGGATCACTGTTCTTTAATTATTTGTGTTTCTACGCATTGAATTATTTCAAATGCTTTAATTCCAATCCTGCTGGCTATGCCAAACTACTCCATTTATAACGCTGTTGTTTAAAAGCTAAAATATAACATTTTGTAATTATGTAAAACAATTTCAAATAGCAACCAACAATCTATAACTAATGGACTTTTGCTATATGATTGTTATATAATCAAAGCCCCATTTACTGTTTTTCTTATCTAATAAAGCACATTGTTAATAAATTCTTGCTCTGTAATTGTGTTTCAACAGAACAGACACTACGAGGGAGCCCTACTGTTTGCTATTCTCTTAAACCTGAAGCATATATACCTGTACATCGCACCTGCCTATGGAATCTTCCTGCTCAGGTGTTTCTGCTTCACACAAAAGTAACACAGGTTTGGCTTTTTTTATAACATCTCATTAAAACTTCAGTGAATTAAAATAGAGGAAAGTCATGCTCAGTTGTTAAGTTGTTGGACTGCTAATTGGAAGATCAGGGTTTGATTCCCAGCACCACCAAGTTGCCGTCTGATTTATTAACTGACATTCTGAAAAAAACAGAGGGTTGAAATGGAGAAAATAGAGAGAGATGTGGGACCGTAAAACACCCGAGCCGGGAATTAAACCCGCATCAAGTTGACTATTAACAAGAAAGTATAGTACACAACATTTCAATAATGTCCTGATGTTTTTTTCTGTAGATGGCTCAGTGAGGTGGAAGAGCTTCAGTCTTTTCCGTATAGTAGCTCTTGGGTTTATTGTTCTGTCCACTTTCGCTGTGTCATTCGGACCCTTTATTACACTGGTATGTACTTGAATTAATTCTGTCTTCAATAACCTGTATACGTTTTTTACGGAATCTAAGCAGTTTTACGTAATTCTTGTTTTCTGACCTATTAAAGGGCCAAATTCCACAAGTCCTTTCCAGACTCTTCCCTTTTAAGCGTGGGTTATGTCACGCCTACTGGGCCCCTAATATCTGGGCACTCTACAACATAGCAGACAAAGTTCTGTCTGTTTTAGGTAATATATAAATATATTTCTTATAATGTTTTAATAAATGTGTTGAACGGTGTTGTGATTTGGCCGAAGCCGAAACTCATTTGAACTCTTATTGCTTATTTTAGGGGTGAAATTCAAACTGCTGGACCAGAATAAACTTCCCAAAGCCTCGATGACCGGAGGTTTGGTTCAGGAGTTTCAACACTCGGTTCTTCCATCCGTCTCTCCACTTGTGACACTTGTTTGTACTTTACTGTCGATTTTGGTGAGTGTTTTGATCGTAAACCTCAATCAAATCATGTCCATGTCCAGTTATTTTTGTATAATTAAAATATTTCGCTAGTGTAATACAGAAATATTACGCTATTACGCCGTATTATACCGGAATTATACAGAATCTATACAAAATAGTACAAATGTACATAGATGAGAAATATTTATCTTTTAAAAAAATATATTAGTATTAACTATTTCAAGTGCGAAGCATGAATGCTAACAAATTATGTCATTTCTAGGGTCGGGTATATTAGTTTTAAAAAAGTAATTAGTTATAGTTATTAGTTATAGTTACGCAAATAGTAATTTAAAGTTTTGTCATTATAAAAGTAAATATTTACCAGGGAATGTAACTATTGCAGTAAACAAATGTTCAAAAAAATGTTCATTAACTTGGTTGCCCCCAATATTAAAAAGCTTGAATGAATAAAATGGACACTAAGTAGAACAAATGATTGTTATAAAACACTGTATAAATGTTGTGGGGTCATGATGACATGAGTTAGATTAGAATTACTCGCCATCGACGTGGAGAGACGCTTTTTTTTTTTTGTTGTTGGTCATTTTTTTCTCGGTTACACGTTACATAAACAGTCCTGTTTTGCACGTTAACGAGAGAAAATTAGTGTTTATACTTCCAGTTCGCTCTGATTCCTGTAGTACAGCCGAATTTCATTCATAACTATAACTACATAGTATATAGAACCTATTTTAACGGTACACACACATATACAGTGAGCACGTATTTAATTGCAGTGTAGTACATAGTTAAGTAGTGGGTGGATGGATGGTGCTGTTGGTGTGTGTGAACACCTGCACTGCTCTCTGCCTCTGATTGGCAAACAGTAGACATTTACTCTACCTAAGACAATCTTCAGTTATGTGATTTCTCACACACACACACACACACACACACCAGAGAAAAAACTCTTTCAGTTCTGATGGCTGAAAGAGTCTTCCCCAGATTACAATCTGCTTCAGTGAGCTTAATTATAATATTAGATATTAAAATAGCAGCACTGTTGGGCCCCTGAGCACGGCCCTTAACCCCCAAATGCTCAGTTATATAAATAAGATAAATGTAAGTTGCTCTGGATAAGGACGTCTGCCAAATGCTGTAAATGTAAATGTAAAATAGTACCGCAGCATTTTATTGTTAGTAACAGTAATGGCGCTGTAACAGTAAGTCGTTTAATGACTCGTAGTGAAAAAAGAAATGTATTTATTTTTTTTATGTTGTTGTTCTCATCACTGTTCACTTCCTCTCAATATAAATGAGTTAAAAATAAAATAAATATACAATAAAATAAAATATTGAGTCAATAAATAGTACATTTTAGCATATAAATAATGTACTTAATACATATGAATCAAATACTGATACTGTTGTTCTGTCTTTTGCACTTTGGGTTCCCAATATTCATCATCCTAATGATAACTTTTTAATAAAAAAAAGTGTCGTCTTACTGCTAATTACTATCTAAATATTCATTCGTTCATTCATCTTCTGCACCCGCTTATTCCCTAATTCGGGGTAACAGGGATCTGCTGGAGTCTATCCCAGCCGTCTCTGAAAAGGTGAAAGGCAGGAGGGGGGACACCCTGGACAGGTTGCCAGTCCATCACAGGGCCACACTCGCTCCTATGGGCAATTTAGACAATCAATCTAACATACATGTTTTTGGTCTGTGGGAGGAAACCAGAGAACCCGGAGTAAACCCAGGCAAGCACCCACACGGTGGGAAGTTGTGGCTCATGGTTAAGGTGTTGGACTGCCAACCCAAAGATTGTGGGTTTGATTCCCAGCTCCACCGAGCCACCACTGCTGGGCCCCCTGAGCAAGGCCCTTAAACCCCAATTGCTCAGTTGTATGAATGAGATAAATGTAAGTCACTCTGGATAAGGACGTCTGCCGAATGCTGCAAATGCATGTTCTCACAGGGAGAACATGCAAAGTCCACACAGAAAGACCCCTTTTATTTTATGTCATTATTTTTATACAACAGTAAATTATCAATTTAAGAACATTGTTTAACTTAAATCATCAGTAGTGCAGGAATTATTTACCCCAAAAATTAATAATAATCAGTGTGAATCCCTGTCCAAGAACAAATCTTATTTTACATCCTTAAAATCTTTGGCCACGCCCCCGGCCTGATTCTGATACTAACCAGAAGATTCTAGAAAAGTTTTGCCTGAAATGTTTTCCATATTTTTTCCTTTTTATAGCCTGTTCTGTTCAGGACATGGCGAAGACCAAACGGAGCCCGAGGTTTCCTGCGCTGTTTGGTCGTTTGTGCTTTGGGATCCTTTATGTTTGGGTGGCATGTGCATGAGAAAGCTATTTTACTGGCAATACTTCCTCTAAGGTAACGTTTTATTTACGTTTAAAAACAAACTGGTTTTGTTTGTATTTGATTAATCTGTCCTTTCCAGCCTGCTAGCAGTGGAGAGTAAAGACGATGCTCGGACTTTCCTTATCCTCAGCACAACAGGCCATTTCTCTCTCTTTCCACTCATCTTTACAGCTCCGGGTATGAACGCATCTCTGTTTTACGCTGTCACTTTAACATCACAGAACTTCGGCTAGGCTTAGAATCATCTCATCCTCTATTTTGTTTTTTCCTGCAGAATTACCAATCAAGATTTTTCTTATGCTGATGTTTACAGTTTTCAGTTTTACTTCCTTCAAAAAGATTTTCAGGTCAGTTCATTATAATTTTTTCAATAAGTATATGTTTACTTTAAATTTTATTCAGTAACAGAAAGAGTATGTATAACTCACAGCCCTACTCACAACATATCACACAGTATTTATAACGATACTAATTATACATACCATAAAGCTGGTAAAGAAATATTCAATATGCGATACCAACGTTTTTTTAAACAATATTTTTAAAAATTATACAACCAACGTGTTTTTTTTTTTAAAACACATTTATTTGTAAAGCTAATAAAAATTGTGTTTGGTTTTGTGGAGACTATAGATTTCTAGTGTTTCCCCTTTACGTTACTACTCGATATTTACATTTACAGCATTCGGCAGGCGCCCTTATCCAGAGCGATTTACAGTTATCTCTTATACAGCTAAGCAATTGGGGATCAAGGGCCTTGCTCAGGGGCCCAGCAGTGGTGGCTCAGTGGAGCTGGAAATCAAACATGTTCTATATAGAACTTCAGTCTGCACACTGGTCATTATTGCACCTTTTCTGAAATACTTTTATCTCTTTTAGACAACTGAGCAATTGGGGTTAAGAGCCTTGGTCAGGGGCCCAAAAGTGGCAACTTGCTGGTTCTGGGAATCTAACCCCGATCTTCCAATTAGCACTAACATCCGCATGCCAGATGTTTATCTTTATTATACTAGATTATTATTAGATTATAGTTTTATACATTATTATTTGAAGTATTGAATTACTTGCTTATCTTAAACCATTGCGATATGGACATTTGCAATATTTTGATGTTCAGATAATTATTGATACACAATAAATGTAGTGGTGGCTCAAATGGTTAAGGCACGAGTTGTTGATCTGAAGACCAGGAAGGCATGGGTTAAAGCCCCTCCACCGCCAGCCTGAATTGCTAATCCGAGGACCATAAAGACCTGGCTTTAAGCCCCACCACCACAGTCACCCAGCCACTGTTGGGCCCTTGAACAAAACCCTTAACCCTTCCTGCTCCAGGGGCGCCATATTATACCTCTGACCCCCAACTTATTAATATGGGATATGTAAAGAAATTTCACTGAGCTGTAAAAGTTTATGTGACAAAATAAAGGGCATTTACATAACGTACCTGAAGGGGTTAAAAATGTTTTTGCTTTGTGCTAATCAAAATGTAGATTCAGCATCATTGACTTTATTTTTTATTTTTGTCGCAGTAAATCAGGCTGGTTGGTGAACTCTGTGGAAGCTGCGTATCTCTTAGGCCTGGTGCCTCTGGAGCTCCTCTGTGAGATAGTTTACCCTCTGACTAACTGGCAGCAGACGCTTCCGTTCATCCCTCTGCTTCTCACCTCTGTGTACTGTGCACTGGGAGTCGTTTACTGCTTCATTAGACTTTACCTGTCGGTGTTTAATGCCTCCAACAGCAAAGTCAAAGCCCAGTAATGCAGGAAGGCTTAGAAACATTAAGCTGGAATGCAGTCTGTTTACAATGATGTGACTAAATGTTACTGTGGAGCCAATAATTGTTTTCGACTAAGGAGGTGTCTGTCAGTGTCTGTACAATTATTATTTTTTTAATTAAATGTGGTATTTTAAGTAAAGGAATATATTTTCACCTTTCCATCATCTTTTCCTGGCTTTATATTTTGATCATTCTATTGGCAGCTTTCCAGCATAAAACACAACACTAATATTTTAACATATTTTATTTTACGAATTGTGAAAAATTAAAGAAGAGCCCATTTTTCAAGATGGAAAAATAATTTGTTTTGTTTCTACTGATATAATGTTAAACTACTCATTTGTTTTAGTTCATTTCTTTAATAAATAATTAGATTAAAAAACTTCTAAATAAACACAGACTCAAATTTATAGGAATATCAGATTTACTTAAATTATTACTCCAGCGATTCTTTATGTTTCCTTTAATTAAAAAAAGAACAGATTTAGCGAATTTAAGGATTACAGAAATTCAGTTTTCTTTTTACGAATAAAACTAATTTTGACGTATTAATGTTAAACCAGGAAGTATAAAAAGGGCTGAACTTTAGTGCTCTGTTTAGATAAATATAGAAAGATACATCGACTTTATTAGGCTGCTGTTGTTCCGGTACCGTTGCTGTGCCTTGTCGGTGAGCTTTTATGGAAAATAAATAATTTAATTAATTATTTTGTTAAGTCTCTGTCTGTCCTTGTTTGCCGTTGTCTGGTATTCGTCGTCCTTCAACAATAATCTCTAGCACTGGTGTCAGATCCATCAATTCTTTTAGCATCTCCATGATATCAGGGTGCCCTCTAGCTCCTTCAATAAATTCTTCAAGCGTTAATTCACCTTTACGACGAAATAATGCAAAAAGAAGAATTTAGTGCAGCAGACCAAAGATGGGTATACAGTAAGCATTTAAATCTGATCAATAACTTTTTAATAAAGTAAAACACTCTGCGTTCTGTTACAGAAAGATCATGAAAAGCAGCCTGATGTAACATTTCTGCTATTACACTTTGTTAATTCTTATACCACATCATTTTTATAATAAAAATGCCTGATTTTTAAGATTTAAATCTGCATGTAAATGTAAATTTGCATATGTAAGTGAAAATGGAGACTCATCAAAATATTAATGAAATATCTCTTTATGGAAAACTTTTTCCACACCTTTTCAAAACCTTTTTAATAGAATCAAAAATTTGTAAAACTTTGTCAAACTGTTAGAATGAATCACTGGACCAATCAGAATTCGGACTCTTTTTAAAATCATCTCTATCATATAAATCTAATTTAGTGTTATGGCTGCACGATATTAAAGATCAATGCAATAGCATGCTAAATAATGCGCCGGCACCCACATGCAGTTGCCCTCCGGTGACCCGGGTTTAATTCTGGCTCGGTCCCATCCCTTCTCTCACTATCTCCCCTTTTTCATCTCTGTCTGTCCTATAAATAAAGGCAAAATGTCTAAAAAAAAATATCTCCTTATAAATATATTCTATCTTATAAAAAATATTCTATTAACACATCCACCTGCTTGTAGTTCATTAAATACTATCATATCTTTGAGGTGGTTCTTTGCTTTGGCACTAAATCGCTGCAGGTGCCTCGGGTTTATCAAGATTAGCTTACTATGAAAGCTTTCAGTCTTGTTGAGTGTCTGTCATCAGAGCACGCTAAATGCACATCCCAGCTAACATCCACGTGCGAGATATTTTACTATCCACATCCACCTGAAACTTTGACCTTTAACATTAATTATTTGAAGTATTGACTCGCTCGTTTATCACAAACCATTTCGATAAACATATCTATCAAATATATGCATATTTGTGATATTTTAATAATTTCGATATATTGTGCAACCCTAATTAGATGTTTAAAAGATATTTTTATAAACCAGCAATGAAATAAACTAACTAACAAGTTTAGCTAGCTCACTGGATTAGCGCACTGGATTAGTTAGTTACACATATTATTTGACATTTAAGTTGTCGTGTAACTTCTGTGTAAATCTGCGAATTAGATTTTTCATAAATTCACATCACGTCTAACACCAGCTACAGAGAGAACAGAGCTTCAAGTCTTCTAGCTTACCTTCTCCATTGACATCAATTTTTTCGAATATAAGTGCGACTATCTCTTCTGGTACAATGCTGCGATTTTGTGTGATATCCTGTATAGCCTGTAGTAATGGAAAATAAAAAGTCGATAAGTGCTATGCTAACATCTTTGCACTGGTGGCTCTTATAATATGAAGACATATTCTACTTATATTCATATTTCTAAACAGAAACCTGTTTTAAAACTGGGCATCAGTATCAACCAGTAATGGTCTTAAAATGCTAAACCGCTGTTGGCTCTACAACATTTAACTGGAAAATATTTTTAATCCAATCTATTAGCCTGTGTAAGGAGTTGGGCAACTGTTTTAATGGGCCCCTGAGCAAGTCCCTTAACCCTTAACTGCTCAGTTCGATTAAAAAAAAAATTAGTTGATTGCCAGGAATGTAAATGTTATAACAACTAAAGCAAAAATTAGATTCTCAGGTTTCTCATTGGTTCCATTATTTAGAGCTTTAATGCGATTCTAGAAGGGTTCTGGTTGATCATCTGTGTGACTGGGCAATAAAAACCTTACTCTTAATTTAGCAGCTGTGGTATAAAAAGCAATAGCTGATTTCCAGGACCACAAAGCTGTCACTGCTGAGCCCCTGAGCAAGACCCTTAACTCTTTTATTAAAAAATGAGATAAATGGCTCCCTGGACAGGAGCGTTTGTAGTTGCTCATGAGCTTAGCCAATCTTCAGAGCAAATATTCCTTAGATTGTTGTTGTACCTATAATTGAGGTATTTATTACAAATACTTTAATGCCAATAATATACACAATTTAAAAATATCGTACATAAAAATGTTATGTCATGTAACCCTGGGATTATTTTTGCATACTGAATGTTTTTCAATCATACCGTGAATATTGTCTCCAGTTCTTCTTTGTCAATTTTTCCATTTCCGTCCTGGTCGAACAGTTTAAAGTACCATTTTAATTTCTGGTTGATTTCACCTTTAAGCATTAGACTGATTGCAGCGATGTATTCCACAAAGTCTATGTATCCATCCTGAACAGAAAAACACAATGTCAGCAATGGTGCACACTATTAATATGAACATCATCAGTATTAGATTTATTCAGGATACAGCCACCTTTACACTGGATTAAATCCGGTATCAGAGATTAAAAAGCACATGCAGATTTTAATAAGTATCTTACACAACATGTACACTTCTAATCTGGTCTCTATGTACACACACGTATCAGCGTTTACAATAGACACTATTTGAGTTATTTTTGCACAAATCCAATCACATACATATTTATTACAAGGAGAGACAAACCCTATCCTAAAAGTTAAACGGTGCATTAAATATGCTTACAGTTATTTTTATAGTTATTATCGTTAGTGTATTAAACTCATTCTAAACCAGAATTTTGTAAATAGAATTGGTTTTAAACAGAATTTTATTCCTGTCTGAAGCTGATCAACATGTCTGCATTTTTTAGTCCACACATAAAGAAGACAATAGCTGTAGTTTGAGTCGCTGAAAACAAAAACTCAACCAAGCTTATACATAATAGTACATTAGATACCTCTCATTTCTTTGCTCTTACCCCATCCATATCAAACGTGTAGAAGACCTGGTCCACATAACCGTTAGCATTTTCAGCCATTCCCTGAAGCCCCAGCATCGACTTCAGCTCAAAGAGTGTGATCAGGCCTGATGGAGACTCCTTCATGAACTTGTTGTACCAGTGGTGCATGTCCTCGGCCAGGATGTCGTCCAGGGTGGCATGATTGTTGCCCATGCCTGAGGAAACTCTTTGGGGGATTCAGGGCACCAGCTATGCATTTAACATGCCTCTAGTATCTTCTGTCACACACCGATTACCATAGTGAGCTCGGGAAAGGGTTTTTAAACCTCTTATGTCGGTGTGGTACTGAAAAGGGTGATCACTTGAAATAACCTTTAATAGGATAATGGCAGCTTCGAACAGGGTGTATTTTTATTAAGAAGAGGAACTGGCGCAGAGACGGAGAATGCTTATGTAAGACATCCTATAACCTCACCTTCAGGTTGAAAACCTGACATTATTTGACCCAGTAATTTATAAATTCTTTTACTTGATAAAAACAATAAATAATAAAAAAAGGAAAATACATTAATAAACAATTTTATTTCTTTTTTTCTTATTATTAATATTATTATTATCATTAGGTTAATTAAAAAAAAATCATTATTTAATGTCAAAGTATGTTATCTATACCTTTACAGTCTGTACTATCAGAATATAAACTTATTCACGCCATATTTATCCGCTTATATTGAAAACACCTGTACATTCACGCAGTTATCTAATCATACAATTATTCGACTGCCACACATACAATGATGTTAATACAGATCAAGAGCTTTAGGTAATGTCCAAACATCTGATTATCACAATAGATAGAAATCTGATCTCTGTTTTATTTAAATTGTGACAGGATTGTCGAGACTCAAACAGAAAGCCTAAAGAAACCCTTCAACACAGTGCAGAAAAGCATCTCAGCATGCACAACACGGCAAAATGTATACGGTGATGAGCTACAACAGCAGACGTCCTCATCAGGTTCTACTCCTGTCAGCTTAGAACAGAAATGTGAGGATATTAGGAACAGTAACGCACCCAAACCAGACTGCACACGACCAATTATTAAAAAAATTACTAAGTATTAAGAACTCCACAAAAATCAATATGACTTGCACAAACTGCAGATTTTTTTTATTCACATACATTAAAAAATATTATTCCAGTGCAGAAAATAAAAATTAATTTCAACTTGTAATGGTGTCTAATTTTGTAATTTTATGTAAAACTCAATGTACAGAGGTATATTCTGGCTGACAGAAACATGTTTCCATATTTTCTATAAAGATTTCATTGAGAAAAAAAAAATGTGATTTACTTAAAAAGTCTGTGAGATTAATCTTATATTTAAACGTTAATAATAAACACGAAACCTGACCGTGTATCTGACCATCCACTATACATTCGGTCTAAATCCCAGGGTTTTTTACATTTCAAATAAACATCATGTCTTTTACCCATCCAACCATTGTATATACAAAGAACCAACCAATAATACTGAATCTGAAATAATTCCACACGCACATTTTAGCAAAATGTTAACAAAACTGTACAAGAAAAAATATTTATTTTCTGATTCTGATCTTGCATATTAAAACAAAAAAAGACCAAAAGTTTTAACTGGTGCTAAAGCTTTTTTTATTCACATTTTTACTGGGCCTCAGCTTCACCCTTGTGGTTCTCCCGTCTGGTTATTACTGTCCCTTGAGTAGAATTCCTATTTCCTTTGTTAAGATCTCTTACATTCCTGTAACAGACAACTGTTTAGATAAATATTTAAAATAAAGAATTTAGAATTTCTTTAAGAAATGGAGACTCACTGCTGCTTTCCTCCTCCTTATTCACTTCTTGTTCTATTTTGTCGTTTTCTGTTGCTAACTCGCTTTGTGCCTCCTTGACCATCTCCTCATCAAGCTCTTGTTTTGTAGCCTCTTCTTTACTGCTATCTTCCTCAGGTTGCTCAGACTTCTTCTCCTCTGCTACTGTCTCCTCTTTCTCAGCTGATACAACGCTTTCTCTGCTCTCTACTCCTTCTGAGGAAGTTACGGTCTGCTGCCCTGAATCCACTGCAGCTTCATTTTGCTGTTGTTCCTGCTGTTGCTTTGACGTAGCAGACGGCGGGTCTGTACCTTCAGTATTTTCTTCTTTTTTTTGAATCACGTCATTCTCCTTTGCATTTGGAGCAGATGACTCAGAGACAGGCGAGGTGATGTTTTCCTCTTCGTCCCCAACAGACTGTCTGAGTCGTCGAGATGGTGGACGACGTTTGATGGAATGACGAGCACGACTCTGTGTGGAAATGCAATTTTAAAGGATTATATATTAAATCTCTAATTAATAAAATTGTTTTTAGCTCGAATAAAGAGGTAGTTTTTAAACCTTGTTGATGTTTGGAAGCATAAGGCTTTCTACTGGTGTTTCAAAGCTAGCTGGGGTCTCTAACTGGCTCGGTTTGGGCACTAAGGTCGGGCTGACCGGGCTAGAAGGGAAATGAGAAGGGAAAAATGGCGACTGTTTTCCAGCTCCTGGACTCAATGGAGAGGGCAGGAGGGCCGTCGGTGAAAGAGATGCCTGTGAGAATCATAAGAGAAAAAAAAAATTTAAGTCAAAAACACATTTACACCAAATGTTATCAATCAAATTAGAGATGTTTAATGTTCTTCGATTTAATGTTTTTAAAGCCTCAGCTTTTGATCTGAGGTACATGAAATAGACAACTGAGTGTTCAGTGTTACAGGTTAAAGTGGCCACAGTGTCTAACCCTCAAATTTGGAAGCTTTTGTCTGTAAGATGGTTGATCTGGACACCTTCCTTGAAACTAGTCAAGATGAAGTCTAGTGGGATGTCAGTACATCCTTTTCTGGAAGACATGAATAACTGCCTTGAAGAGTGTCTCTACTGTCCTCATGCTTTTCGGTCAAGCAGCATGAGAAGGAATTGGATTTGAAGCCTACAGGAGGGACGCCACTCAACTGAACGGTCTCTGTGATGCTAGTGATGCCAATCTTAGCCATCCTAGGTCCCTAAACTTTTTCGTGCATCTATCTTATTAACTTTGAGCACTAAGTTCTTCAGGAACAACTATTGGACTTAGACGTAAAATAGATATTTGTATGAATTTATCGTCAAATACATATATACATATGATGCCACTAGAGCGACACACTGGCGTGTGTGAATGTTTGGGGGGGTTGACGAGGGCTGTTTTTTCGGTGAACAGGTTTTACAGTAAAAACACACCCACCTGTAGTTTCTCGATGAGGGCAGAGTTTCGATTCTTCCTCGGTGGTTGAGAGCCAACTTCTGCTTTCTGTTATTTAAATAAAAGAATATATGGTTAAGACAGCATCTCAGTAACCCTAAAATAAAGTATGACTGTATGCAAGCTGTAACATTACTTTATGTATGGAGAACAGAAGTAAAGTAAATTTAAAAAATTACATAAAATGATGTATATTAAGAATTTGTAACATTCTGATGCCTTAAACTTTATGTCACAGTGCTGTTGAATTCAGTCAATTCGTTCGTCTTTCTCAGGAATATATTTAGTCTAGCATATATTTAGTCTTGTCTTTATTAAGTCTTTATTTTGTCTTACTTAGAAGAAAAGAAAAACTAAAGGCATGTAAAAGATTTATTCCTTATTAACAGGAAATAATTAGGCTCATTAAACAATCAACATTAAAATCATCTGAAATTAATAGAAATGTTTGTTAAATTATCTCTGTGGCATTAGCGTGGTCTAAAAACTCTTTGTGCTGTCAGAGATATCGGTGTAACAGTATGGCCACTTCACAATTACTGATTAGTTTCCTCTAACAGCACATTACAAATTAAAAAAATAATAATAATAATAATAAGGTAGATACAGAAAACAGCTCAGTGAATCGCTCTGTCATGTTGACTTTTTAATCAAACCTAGCGAAACCCTTTCCCTCATTGCTTCTGGTCTCATCTTACCTCATACTGTCCCTGACCCCCATCATTACTGGCAGGAAGTGGTAATGTGCGTGGGGGTCTCCTCCGTACAGGCTTACTCTGAAACAGAAATAATCACAAGATATTTATTATAATATGCTTTTCTGCTAAATCTTTAAAAGCTGAACTCAGATCAGAGGAGATTCATTTATCACCATCTAGAATCAGCCAGGTAGTGAAAGCACTGAGACAAAAGTGACATTAAAAAGCAAAAGACTAAAAACATGATGTGTCCGTTAATAAAATCAGTGGGATCTATAATGAGCTGAATAAGGAAAGCAGGAATGCAGAAAGAAAAGAAAGGATTGCTGATGATAACGGCAGTGAAAATGATAGCGACAGAAGCCCCAGAATGGTCAATAGCAAAAGATTTTGGATATGATTTTTATTTAGTTTAAACTGTTAAAGTTAACATTATTTGTGGACTAATCCGGGCAGCACGGTGGCTTAGTGGTTAGTAGCACTGTTGCCTCACAGCAAGTCTTGGGTTCGATTCCTGGGCAGGGGGTCTTTCTGTGTGGAGTTTGCATGTTCTTGCATGGGTTTATTCTTGATACTCCAGTTTCCGTCCACAGTCCCTAATTTGGGCTTACAGGGATCTGCTGAAGTCTATCCCACCCGTCTGTATAAAAGGGAGAAAGGCAGGGGGGGTACACCCTGGACAGGTCACAGGGCCACACACACACCTACCGGCAATTTAGAATCCCCAATCAATCTAACATACATGTTTCTGGACTGTGGAAGGAAACCACAGAACCCGGAGTAAACCCACACAAGCACAGGGAGAACATGCAAATTCCACACAGAAAGACCCCTGCACGGGAATCGAACACGGGATTTTCTTGCTGTGAGGCAACAGTGCTAACCACTAAGCCACTGTGCTGCTCCCAAAGCAAATAATTCATATGAAAATCAATAAAATGTTTTACACATGTACCTAAACAACACAATAAATACAGACCGCTGACACAGACTAGCAGCTATCACTAAAATATAACAGTCCTGTTCATAAGCATAATGTTAGGAATTGGCAGTGAGTCACAGCACAGCCCGGTCAAACCACATAGTCTAACTTCTCAATGCATAACTTTGTGGACACTTCACATTTGGATTCCTTAAGGTTTTCCTTTAAATTGCTTCCACAAATTCGGTCGCACAAAAGTTAAATATAATTACAATTTAATTTTTTTTTTAAAACGAAGAGGTACAAGCACTATTCTAGCATGACAATGGCCCTGTGCACAAAATAAAAAGCCCTAAATAATATGCAAAGGTATATAGCCACTTACCACCAGTTACGAAAACATTTAAGTTGGATTTGTTTTTTTATAACAGCACATCATAAAGCGTTCTATTCCTTTTATAACAGCAGGTCATTACTATTTTAATGTCACCAAAGAATTCAATTTTTAAACTATTAATACAGAGACAATAAGGTGAGCTGATTTATTGTGTAAATTTAGTAATACTTATAAAAATCGAATAAAAACTAACATTTAAAAAAAAATTACATTTACTACAAGTAAAAATTCAAAAAATGCCATTTAAAATTTGTTGTGAGTTTCTGAACTTTAGAGAAACTGTGCTCAAAAACAACAACCAGTGGATTATAAACATCTAATTACAGTATAATAGTGTAATGGAAGGGTTGGGTTTTTTAAAGGAACTGAGAAAGTGTGTTTAAGCAACTAGGAATGAAAACACAAGCACAGAGAAGTAAGAGATGCAGTCTGAATGCGAAAGGATGGAGAGACGGACCAGTTACAGTTGGAGAAGCCTCACCACTTCATTTTCTGAAGGAAGAGGAGCCTGACATGTGAACTTTCCAGCCAGCTCAGCCACAGACAGTCTCGACCCCTTCTGAAATATATCAGCATCACTGGAGTTTAAAGTATGCATGCAATTATTTACAGCTGCTGAAATGGGAAGGAAAAGGAGGTTGAAAATTTCTACTTTCACTTTGTGTTGTGTGGCTCACATGTCAGAGGAGGAATGACTATCATCACCAAACCGAAAAGAAAATCAAATTCTGGTGTCAGTCACAAGATGATAACCTCTGTAGTTTCCACCCCTTAGAAAAACTTGTCTGGAATGCAGCCCGGAGGTCTGAGACCACAAGTTACTACTAAACTTTTTAATGTATCACACTGCAAACTAAATGACTAACAACAGTTAGAAATAGAGTTAAAACCTTTTACATACGTTTTAGTAAGTCAGTATTTGACATATTTCCATTTGCTTTAATGACAAACCATCTGAGTTTCATCTGAACTCATGCTTTAGGAAGATAAAGAATTAATACCAAAATATCTGATCTTTTCTACAAAGGGGGACCTACAGACTAATCTCACAAGTTTGCAGTGTTTCTCATTCATTCATTCATTCATTCATTCATTCATTCATTCATTCATCTTCTATACCTGTCTATTTCCTAATTCGGGGTCACAGGGATCTGCTGGAGTCTATCCCAGCCTTCTCTGAAAGGGCAAAATGCCTGAGAGGTACACCCTGAACAGATTACCAGTCTATCACAGGGCCACACACACACACTCACTTCTATGGGCAATTTAGAATTAACCTAACATACATGTTTTTGGACCGGAGAACCCAGAGTACCCACGCAAGCACAGGGAGAACATGCAAACTCCACACAAAAAGGCCCCTGCCCAGGATACGAACTCACAGCCTTCTTTCTGTGAGACAACAATGCTAACCACTAAGCTTGCTATATTTCCTTGCACTGACCTCAGTGGGTTTCTGTTTAATTAAAAAAAACTTAAAAGTTTATTAAAAGGTAGATTGGTATATACTTGCTTGTTAATATAAAAGAAATAAAAACTGGAAGGGTAAACTTTTAAAGTAAGTGGTAGTACAGTGGTTAAGGTGCTGGACTGCTGACTAGCAAATTGTGGGTCACCAGGCTGCCACTGCTGGGCCCCTGAGCAAGGCCCTTAACTCTCAACTGCTAAGTCAGAGTGTAAACATAACCGGACGAAGTTTCACAAAACTGCAAATAAAATATGCTGTCATGTGTAAGAGATCTAATATAATCGATGGCAGTGGTAATAAAGAACATTTGCCCTACGGTTAGATTACTTTAAAGCATCTTAACAGTATTAAATATAAAAAATAGTGTCAGTATCGAGTTCAGTAACAACTTTATTTTCTACTAGAAGTCAGTGTGGAACTAGCTGAGGGTTAAATACATTCAAAGTATAAATAACAAAAGGTCATTTAATATTAAAATGTATTAATGACATTTTAAAAGCTAAACTGAGTTCCCTGTTTCATTTATCAGTTACAGCAGGAATATTTTGACTAATCTTAGCAAATCTTTAAATAATAAATTAAAGTCGTTTTAATAATTTTTGATTAGTTTATATCAAAAGAATTGTTTGTTGCCACTCTACGGGGTTAAAACGGAGTGTGGATTGTCCTAATTAGCCTATTGCAGAGCAGCTATATTCATTTGTAGCTCTTTATGGCAGGGTATGAACCCTCTCTTTTCCAAACCAGTGATGAGATTGCAGTGTGTGTATGAGGGTGTTCTTTTCTTCCATTGCCTAATCTGCTGTAATTATATCAGTATAATTATATACCTATTATATCGGTCGCTAGCACACTTTAGCTAGTATTTAAAACTTTATTTTAACAACAGCATTCTCGTGCCTTCTGAGATTTCTGCAAAACAGAAGAGGAAACAAACCAAAGCTTTATCCTAGCAACAGGGACAGAATCATCATGCTGAACTAAACAATCGGACGCACCATGTACACCAGCCATAAGGTTTAATTACACACAGGGTTGAACAAACCTTTTAAAGAATAAAATCTAAAGCACTGGTAATGAATGCTGTAGAAATACTAACCATATTGACTTTGGAACCATCTATTACAATCTAAAGACAAATTCTTTTGCATCTACACAATTCTTTTTCTGGCATTGCATTGTTATCTTGCCTGTGCCATCGAGGAAGAAAAAAATCCATTGATAGAATAACCTGGTCATTTAATATATTCCAACTACAGCAACCACAGATTATAGCACTTCCCCCACAGGCTTGGACGGTAGGCACTAGGCATGATTTCATCAACCTTTCTCCAAACTAACATACATGTTTTTGGACTGTAGGAGGAAACTGGAGAACCCGGAGTAAACCCACACAAGCACAGGGAGAACATGCAAACTCCACACAGAAAGAACCTGGGACCTTCTTGCTGTGAGGCTACAATGCTGTGAGGCTACACCGTGCGGCCTATGCATCAGTTGGAGTTAAATAATATGTTGCCAGCTAAAACATAATTATCCATGCTGTAATATTTACTTAGTTAAATTCAGGTGGAGACTTTTTTTTGGACAGGCAGTGTATTACATAACAATCCTGTGCAGTGAGATCTTTCATAACGCAGACCAGAGTGTGATGTAAATATTATCCTAAATAGCTAAAAAATCAACTTTATGATGATAACAATATCTTTGCTTAACACTTGGCCAAAACCTTAATGTTGTTCAACCCTCACACTACTGAATTAAAACCCTTACAGTCCTGAATGAAACGACACAATACATTCCTGAATTTAAAAAATACTTTACTAAATTAACATTTACAGTCCTGAAGTCCTTTAGATCATTTAGTATTTTAGATATTTTTTACCAGTTACACTGTGTAATAAACTGTATCTCATATTAAAAGTAAAGTAATTTTGATGCTCATTTAGGATAAGCTAAGCTAAGATAAGATAGAATAAGATGAGCTAAAATAAGCTAAGATAAGATAAGATTAGATAAGAGAATTTTTTATTTATCCTAAGAAAATTCTTTTTTTAGTAGCTGCTTATTGGAAAATATGACTTACAAAGAATAAATTTAAAATGATTTACAGTCCTGAATTTAGGAATACACTACTGAATTAACCCTTACATTCCTGAATAAATAACTTACACTACCGAATTGTAGTTTATGAGTGTTGGTGTTATTTTAGTAGCGTAAATCATGTTAAATAAGCATTATAATGACTTGACTTGAATGTGTAATACAGTTTATTACAGTCTAACTGGTTAAAAGATCTAAAATACCAATTAATTTTTCAGAAATATATTTATATCAACAGAGATTTTAGTCTTAGAGTGTCTGGCAACATTTAATATTTTAGATATATTTGTATATTTGGCAACCAAGGTGACAATAACACTGGAATAACAGCCAGGCTTCACATCGGTTACATGCAAAAGAGTTTTTTTTGTTTAACACGAATTGTGTAACTTCCTAATGCAGTTGTATTGCTCAATTTGAAGCAACATCCCAAAAGGGCTGGGCTGGTATGTGTAATCTGTCCACCATATTCACACCAACACCCAGACTACAGGGCCTAAAAAAAGCATCCTATTCATTTACTCAAGCCAAATCTTAAGCTAATAGACTGAAGCTTCAAAAGTGTTAGTTTGTAAAGATATTTTATACAATACATCTATATTTCTTATTCTATAGATGCCGAGTTTATTCTCTACCCAACCTGATTAAACAGACAACAAACACGGCCGAGTGATGAGTCACTAAAATTCCCTCCGAAAGTCGAAAAAAGGGACATCTAAATAGCTGAAATTTTAAAACAATGTCTTTCCTGTGGAAGTGAATTAAGGAACAGAAATTAACAAAATTGATGTAAGAAAAAACACTGGGTGAAATTATCTGATTTATTTGATCATTTACAACACTAAAATTCTCTCTCACACACACACACACACACACACACACACACAATAAAAAACAACTTAATTTAAACAAGAAACAAGAAAATTGTTTGCAATAACTTTTCACAGTTTTTTTCTCTGTTTCTTGTGTTTGTGTGAATGTGTGTGTTTCTTGTGTTTGTGTGGATGTGTGTGTTTCTTGTGTTTGTGTGAATGTGTGTGTTTCTTGTGTTTGTGTGGATGTGTGTGTTTCTTGGGGTCGTGTGGATGTGTGTGTTTCTTGTGTTTGTGTGTGCATGTGTGCCTGTGTGTGCATGTTGGGGACAGCTGCTGAGGTGGGACTGACAATAACTCGGTCCTGCCAGAGTTTTCACATAGCTGACATTCAGGATGTAATGAACTCAAATAGCCGGGAAGATACACACTTGCTCACACTGACACACACACACACACACACACACAACCAGTCCGTTGTCTAACACCAGTCTTTTAACATCACAGGGAAAGATGGTGAGCTCAGAGCTCAGCTCATGCTGGAATTTCAGTTTGAATCATGACCAGACTCTGCAGTCTGCAGATATTACACTACAACCAAAACTACAAGTTTTGATCGTTCACACTTATTTCATACTTATTTTACTTACTTTGTGTAATAATAATCAATATTATTCTATTATTGATTAGGCTGCATGCAGGTTTAATATATGATGGTGATGTGACAGTGACAATATTTGGACATCACTTAATACCTGGGCTTTTGCTTACAGTCCCCTTTAGAAAATGTCTCCTGCACCCCTGTGCAAACGCCTCTAACTTCCAGCTTCACTGGCTCTCTAGAGCTCTTACAGTCACAGCCATATGTCAGGGAAACAATGCTGTTAACACTACTTTACACACACACGACAGGGCTGAACTCTTTACTTTTAATTCATGTGAAAATCGGGAAAATAACAACCTCATGATTGGCAGGTTTTTGCACCATTATATTTATATTAAATGATGCATATATGATATACATATATAAAACAGGTGGGATTTTTAAGCATCTAATTCCAGATTTCGTTGGCGGGCGTTGTTTTGTGGATTTACCCAACTGATACCCCTGTTAATACCCCCACTATCACATCACAATTATAGAAACACATCAATACTAAACAAACACACAATATAACACGGCGTGGAATTACAGACAGAGAGACATTTCACATATTGAGGATAAAAACCATTTTTATTAAAGCAAGAAACCCGTTAACACACAACTCCAAACCTCTACACTACAACCACAACTGTACCACCTACAACATCTGGAACAGTTCAGAATCAATATTTATCTTAATATTAATATAACATCACAAAAACATTACAGATATCAATAAAATATATCAGACATTTAAAGGCTGTAAGTCAGTGTTAGCGGTCGGCGGCGCTGGTCTGGAAGTGGGGAATAAACTCTTTCCCGCACTGAGACAAACTAGTTATCTTCGGGGGTTAGCAAACTTAGTTTAACACCTTAACCACTGTGCTACCACTTTCTACAAGCTTCGATAGAAAGTCCACAAACATTTCAGGTGCCGGCAGGAGAGGAACATGCAGGTTGAAATTAGGTCTTGGTTAGAAATTAAGCGGGTGCTGTTTAAAAAAAACAGTCCTGTGCATGACTCTAGATGTTCAGTGGTTTTAAGGTCAGAGTCTTAACATGTCGTAATGGAACTCAGGGGGTTTGTGCACAGGTGCATTGTCATGCTGGATCAGTGTTTGGGTCTCCTAGTTTCAGTGAAGGAACAATGAATTGCTACAACACGCAGAGACTTTCTGGACAACTGAGATCTGATGTTTGCTTTTGTTAATATAGTGGGTGAAGTGGTAGGACAGTGGTTGATGTGTTAGACTTCTAACTGGAAGATCAGGGTTTGATTCCTAGCACCACCAAGTTGCCACTGCTGGTCCCCTGAGCAAGGGCCTTAGCCAGAAATTGCTCAGTTGTGGTAAAATAGATAAATGTAAGTTGCTCTGGATAGCGACGTCTGCCAAATGCTGTACATGTAAATATCTATTGGCAAAACAAGTCAGGAAATGCCAACCGCGTTGCTGCTGACCAGATTAAAAAGTGTCAGTTAATCATCTCTAACCGCAGCTCTGGTTTCACCATTTCTATAGCAACAGCTTATTTTCATATTAACAGCATGAAAATCTATTACCGTCAAGCCACCGCCTGTTTACCAGTGACTGCCGAGAGGCAGGCCTAAACCTCAAAATAGACACAGGCTATTTAAAGTGACTGTTATTACCTGTTTGTTACTCTTTCATTTCAGCAGACTGACACGCACCGCATTATTTAATCTCATCATATGTGTGTTATTATCCATTCTTACCCCTACATGCTTACATCAGCGTGTCACATAAACCCGGCCATTTTGATTTGTTCGGCGGATGAGGTTACACCACTTCCTCTGCCAGTTAACGCACTGCAATTACAACCAAGTGTAAACTTAACCCGAAGACTCAAATGTTGTTAATAATGTTGGGGAAATAAAGCCGATCAGTAAAACGCTACTAAAGTTAAAAAAACTGTGCCAACCTATTAGAAATAAAAAATGAGTTTATGAATTATCTGTAAAAAAGGACATTTTAAAGAAATTCTCCTGTATGAATTTTGATATTACTAATATTGCTATTATATTAGTGTGTTTAGTAAAATAGAAATATTTAGTGCTTCACCAACTCAATACCAAATCGATCACTAATGTGATCACTACAATAATTACTGCAATTATCATAACTTCTTTTTGTATAATACCATTGTGAGTTTTTTCATCTGTCTTTCTGTTCTGTTTTAAATTTGGTAATAAACACTTCAGGCAATCACATACCGCCATGAATATTAGAACAATATAGCAAAAAAATAATAATAATCATCAGTGTTTGAATGCAATGTCATGGTGTCAATTCAAATCATCTTACTGTCTCATCTGACTTTGGACATTCTCCACGACTTAACAAAGACAACTCCAACTATTTGTGTGCACACAGATCTAATCACATAAAGCTCTGGAGCTGATTATTAGATGTCCATTTTATAAACAAACTTGTCTTGCTTACCGCCATGTTTCCCCTCCTGTGTTTGGAGAGCTCCCTGAACTCACTTGCTTCTTCTCCAGTTTATCAACAAGCTAAAGTTGAAGCTGGAGCCTTCCTCTAACTCACCACCTAAGAGGCGGGTTGCCAGATTGATGTCTTCTAAAGCAAATTTACAATCAGTGGACATCAGGGACAGCTATGTCTTCACTACTGGCCCTATAAAAAAAAAAAAAAATTGTGTGGAAAATGTATTTTTTTATTAGTTTGATTTGTTAATTTAAATAATATATAATCAAATAAATTATAAAATTAATTTTACATTTTTTTTCCCTAACATTATTTTTTGCTATATTGTTCTGATAAACGTTGTTTGTTTCCAAGTTAAATGTTTAGGTATTTATTTTTAATTAATAGATTAATTTTAATTCATTTTTATTAGTATAATGTCCACAAAATACTTTTGTTAAGGTTGAACTGGACTATCCTGTATAATAAAGGTCCGGGCAGCACTACAGATAGCACTACCCTTATGTTAAAAGACGTCACATCCGATTTGTAGCAACAGAATCATCAACCAATCAAATTTTGATGCTCTAAGTTTATGACGGCCGCAGTCGGTCGGCCCACTAAAAGGAAACTACCGAAAATGCCTTTTCAAGGTGCACTTCTGCAAATCAAGAGAAATAACTGAGAAAGAATCACCGAAACCATCATATGGGCAATCTCGGTTCTTTGAGATTAGCTCAAACTTGCGTCAACACACTTACCTGTAAGTTTTAAATATAACCTATCAAGTTCTTGATTAGCTGCTTCAGGTGTGTTTAATTAGGGTTGGAGCTAAACTCTGCAGGACACCCCGACCCTCCAGGACCGAGATTGCCCACCCCTGTCCTAAACCCAAAAATGGATTTACTAACAAAGTCCAGAAAAGTTTTTTGTGTGCTATTTCAAAGATTGCATCTATGAACAGCTAACAGCTAGCACAACAATCTCTTTTGTCTGCATTGTATACTTTTTAATACGAGTAAAGAGACACAGAATGATTCTGGCTTTAACAGTCTAAACATCTTCACTTAGGCAGCTCTTACACACTCGAGTGCCATATTATGTCAGACGCCATAATATGTAAATTATTAGACTGTAGTCAGACAGTGTAAAATGTGGGCATGGTTCACTGACGCCACTGTGTGAAAGCAGTGAAGCCTCTCCAAACCAGATCATTTACAATTTGTATTACACCTCTGATATCTAAGGGGTATGAAACGGGGGAAACCTACCAATCTGGCAACCCCAATGCTATCTGTACATGAGGAAGGCCCGAGTGTCTGTAATGCAGATCGGCAGTTATATTTAGCTGTGCCTGACACACAACCACTCATCAAGTCAGGAGGACACAGAATGTCAATAATAACAATTATGAGAATTATATGTATTATATATGTAGATACACTATAATGTCCAGACAACAACTTTTTTAATTAAATGAATCACAACAATAAAAAAGGTTACAATAATTAAAAAATAGATAAACAACAATTATTGCAAATATACTAAATTCTAACAAAATTGAAATATAATAAACACCTGATAAACATTGTTTATATGGTAAAATATTTGTGGATTGTTACATTTTGTGTTGTCTCTGTTAGATGATGTTCAGACTCATAGCATTTTTGTCTGTCGCTCTGGATAAGGGCGTTTGCTGAATGATGTAAATGAAAAAAAAAATAATAATTGGACATATAAATATCTGAGAAACAGATTGGATAAATTTACATGCAAAGAAATTTCTATCTATAAAACATTGTAAAAATAAAATGAGCCTGCAATGAGGAGTAAACATGCGGTAATAATAGACATGAGCGTAGATAAAGAGCTCACCAACTGCCACCCAAAGAGGAGGGATCAGAACCTCAAGATGGCAGTTTGAGGTTTCTGTGATGTGTCAACTACAATACCATTTATGGGGGAAAGGAAAGAGGAAGCTGAAGTTTGACAGATGTTGGGTGAGGAGAGAAGGGGAAGCACATTAATGTTAGAGTTTTCAGATTTAGAACTTTCTTACCCGACTTAATGGATGTGGACCAAACTGGTTTTATTAAGAACCGACAAACACATGATAACATTAGGAGAACATTAAAAATGACAGAGAACCACGACTGTGCATCTTTTTTCAGCCAGGATGCAGAAAAGGCATTTGATAGTGTCGAGTAGTACCAGGTGCTTGAACAATTTAGTTATAGTGAAAACTCATTACAGTGTAAAACGATTTATTTATCAGAACCAAGAGCCAGAATTAAGGTGAAATGGAAATTTGACTGCCCCTTTTAACAGGGGTATCAGACGGGGCTGTTGTTTGAGCCCTACCCAAGGGAATTGAAGAAGAAGGTCATGTTATTGGGTTGTTTCTTTTGATGTAATTATCTATCTTCGGACTGGGACTTCTCTCGTTGTACTTATAAACTTACTGATTAAGTTATCTGGATATAAAATATCTATGAGACACAAAATCTATAAAATATCTTGGGGTAAATTCTGACCGAAGAATATTCCGAACTTTCGACGTTTTGTCTGGGAAGGGAAACAACCTTGTGTAAAATATACAACACTGCAACTAGCAAAAGACAACGGCAGGTTAATCCTGCCAAGTCTACCGGATTATTTTTACGCTGGTCTTGTGTTTGTAGGTGTGACATTGGTTATAAAACTAAATAGACAATATAGAACATACACACCAGGGTTTGCCTACACTACAGAGGGACAAAGAAACATAAAAAAATGAACTAGACCTAGAAAGGGTTACTACACTTGAGGTGGGGTTTAAATTAGTCAAGCAGATTTTTAGGATACAAAATCCGGTTATATTGTTGAGGTGGTATTAGATCATAATTATAACCCAGGGAATAAACAAAATAAAGGTTTAAATGCATTGGGCACTTATAATAAAATAAAATAAAAAGTATTGGGTATTGAATTGAATAAATAAGTACAATTTATTCATATACAAAAAATAATTCTAAAAAAATGTCTTCTTTCTTACACGAGAGAGAGAATGGAAAAAAAACCCATCTAGATATATCAAGCAGGAATAGGAAAGCGAGTTAGAGAACGAAATTAAAAAAAAATGGTATCATTTCCTGCTCACTGAAGTGTGAAGAGTAAACAGTTATCTGAAACACAGCTACGCTGGAGGAGATGTGGTCAGGACGATGTTAAACATATTACCTTTATGAGACATTTTATTGATGTTTAAAAAGACTTTTGGATATAAAATACAGAGAGAGATTTTATAATATTATATTTTGGAATTTTGCAGACGTTGTGTTGAAAGATGGTGTGTATCTTGTAAATATATAAAGTGTAGCATGTAAGAAGAGCATTGCCAGTCTTCGGTATCAGCAGAACACCTCCTCAGTTAATGATGGTTAGATATTGTAAAATATGGGATATGACAGAATTGGAGTTTTTGTGATGAGTAGGTGTGTTGAGGCAAGTTGGAGCTACACTCTGCAGGACACCGGCCCTCCAGGACACCCCTGTCTTAGGATAATAAGTAGTTAGCGTGTTTATAAGAAGTAAACACGCTCGCACATGGAGATTGCAACAGTTTTTGCATCTATTTTATTCTGAAATAAACTTAAAATATATTTAAATAAATACATTTATTTTAGAGATGTTAAATAGTCATACTCCCATATTAAACCTACTCGTAGTATATTTGTTGGACTGATTAACACTCGCAGGAAAAGTATCAGACTATTAAATATTAAAAAGTATTTAATACAAAGCTAGATTTGTTTATTGTTTCCGAAAAGATGAGCTGACAAGGAACCATTCTGCCTATTTCAGCAAACGATTCATGATCAAATCAAAGCATAACATCTTGCTTAGAAATCCTTACAGACTCTCTGGTCTCTTTGCACTGCTGCCTCTTCAGCTGTTTGGCATATCGGCTAAATGTAGAAGGAACTGCTTGCCACACTTGTTTTATTAAGAACTTGACCCATCCTTACCGGATATTTGAAAACCCACCGACAGAATTTTATACATTCATAAAGTTCCTCCACAGACAGCTGTGTCATTCTGCACAGAAACGCAGCACACGTGCATGAAGCTCCATTTTATAGTTCAGTTAAAGGTTAACAGAGTGTAAAGGTGCTTTAAATACTCAGCAGGGACAACAGACATTGTCTCAAAGCAGCTTTACAATGAATGCAGTAACAGTTAAAAGTGTAGGTTTGTCGCTAATGATCAAGCTGAAGGCGACTGTGGGCAAGGAAAATCTCCCTGAGGTAAAGTAGAAAGAAACCTTGAGAGGAACCAGACTTAATAGGGAACCCATCCTCATCCTCATCCTCATCCGGGTGACACCAAATGTTATTGTTAATTACGTCGTATTGTAATGATTAAATGTAATGTGGACTGTAGCCACGGGAGTCAGTGGAGCAGAGTGAGTCTCAGTCCATCATCGAAGCTCCTCGAAATCAAGGACACGGACAGGAAGTTGGACACTAATGACCTTCTAACAGATGGATTTAGTTAAATCCTAACCTAATGTAGGATCTAATTACATCTCATACATCTATTGCATGAACACCAAAACATCTTAGGCAATTCGGTGATTTCTTTCTCTCCCCCAATATTAACTTTAATTTTGTATTGCCCTAAATTTATTCTCTAAGTGTTTCTCTTAACTTTCGACTTTATTTTCAACGTATTTCTCGTGATTTCCAACTTTATTCTTAAAGTATTTCTCGTAATTTCCGACCTTATTCCCCAAGTATTTCTTGTAATTTCCGACATTATTTTAGAAGTTTTTATCGTATTTTTTGACATTATTCTCGAAGTATTTATCATAATTTCCGAATTATTCCCGAAATATTCTCGTAATTTCCGAGACTGTTCTAGAAGTATTTCTTGTATTTTCAGACTTTATTGGCAAAGTATTTCTTGTAAATTACGACTTTGGCAAAGCATTTCTTGTAATTTTCCACTTTATTTTTAAAGTATTTCGCCTTTAAATCTTGCGGACTCCCCCCCCCCCAACGTGACACTAAACAAACAAAAAAACCCTCTAAAAACACTTTTCCAATGAAGCTCTATTATAAACTTCCCTCTTGGTATCTCACTTTTGAAGACTCTGCAGTTCCGCCCTCTGCTGGCAGCTTTTTTTCCCGTCTGCATACAATTTTTTTTCTCCTCAACAGATTTTTAAAAAAAATTCTAAAATTTTCTCCAACAAAAAAGAACAAAATAGGATCCAGGCAGCTGTGTGCTACACACAGACACAGTGTCACCACTGCGGCCTTACGCAAGGGCCAGATGGCCTCACAGGAGACACTGCCTCTACTCATGTCCAACTCTTTGTATAAGAAGATTGTCCTGATGACATGATAAGGCAGGAAGCAGATGAGGAAGAAGCTGAGGCTAATAATAACCAAAGCAAAGGCTTTCTTCTTCGAGACGGTGATTGTACACTGGGATGGACCGGGGTTCCATAATCTGTAAGCGACCAACACGGAGCACCACAAGACGATCAGCAAAGGAATCACGAATCCCACAGTCAGAGATGTGTTATTGATCATGATTAAGAGTCGGATGGTTTGGTTGTTGTTTGGCAGCTCCATGCATTGCTGAGATTTGCCTGCACTCTGGCCCGAAATCAGCAAAGGGCTGGAAGCGGCTGCAACAAACAGCCAGATTAAAAAACAAACCAGTTGTCCGTTACACCATTTTTGCATGTGACTGTAGCGATACGGCTGAAACAGAGCCAAATATCGCATGATGTTCAGGGAAACCAAGAAGTAGATGGACGTGTACATGTTCACGTAGAAAACATAGAATATCAGCTTGCATGCCAACTTGCCCAAATGCCACTGAGAGCCTGAGAGGAAGTAAAACACTCTAAAGGGCAGTGAGCACACCAGCATGAGGTCAGACACCAGCAGATTAACCATGAACAGGTTGACTGTAGTCAGACCCCTCCTCTTCCTCCACACATTGAAGAAGATGTACATGGAGACTAAGTGGCCTATGATACCCAGGATAAAGATTAACACGTAGGTGGTGGGAAACACAGACTCCTTGAAATCCTTAATGCTGCAGTTTTGGGAAACCATGGTTCTCTGGAGAGCAGGATTTCTGGAAAGAGAAAAGTGGCAGAAACGTGTTTTTTGGGCAAGTTATTAAAAAAAAAAAAAAAAAAAGAAAAGAAAAGAAAAGTATTTATAGTTACTAGTTACTTCTTCCAAAAAAACTAACCTGAGTTACATCATTATAAAAGGAACTAGAGAAAGTATCCACTGCGTTACACACAAATATGTCAAATAATGTGGATTCCCTAATATTAAATAGGTAAAATGAATGAAATGGACAATAAATAGAATAAATTCTTATTATAAAACATTGTACGCTAACCTACACTAGTAAATAGTCTAGCAAATATTTATTCAATAATATCGGACAAGTGATTCTTATAATTACATAAAAAATAAAAATAAAATGCAGCAACAAAAACTGACAGACTGCTGCCACCAGGGGGAGCTGTTTCACTAATCTTTATAATAATAACAATCATCATAAAAATAACAACAATAACAGAAATAATGATAATAATAATAATAATGCAAATAATAATAATTCTTCTTCTTCTTCTTCGTAGGTTTGCCACCCCAAGATTTGCTCTGGCCTAAACTGCTGAATGTTAATGGTTCTGCGAAATATTTACAAATATTTACAATACTTCCTTGATGAAAATTCCCCAAACTGTCTTTTATAATAAAATAAAAACTTCTATTACAAATGAACAAATGCTAAAAATCCTCATACAAAAAAATCATACACACACCGCAGGTTAGAGATGTTAAAAACTATACCCTTTTTTATTTTTTATTTTCTTACAGGTTATCATCTAAGCAAAAGTTTTGTTGTTGTTAATCATTCTTCAGAAATTATATGCGCATCATTTCTTATGAAACAAGTGAAATTAGACAAGAAGTGTAAAGAAGTTTAGGGAGTTGAAACCTTTGTTAGATTAAATAAAATTATCACACAATTTTAGTCAAGGTTTAACAGTGAAGTCATTTAGTTTGCTTTTAAACTTGACATGTAATTTGTTATTGTAGTTAGACAGTCCTGTGCTTTACAAGTAAAGCCAATTATTTAAGTTTACAAGCAATAAAAGCATCTGGTTACCTTTTCTTATCTTCGAGTTAAAACTGTTAAAGAGAGAAATCAGACGTCTTACGCTGCATCTTCAGAAGAGATAAGAGCTGCAGCCGTCTACATCTGACTTAAGAAAGGAGGCAGGATGAAAGAAATGGGTTTAATGGGTCAGGTAAATTTTCCCCAGAATGTCAACTAATAAATCATGCTTTTCTGTGAACACATCAAATATTAATAATGAGGGGAAACCCCAGTTAACAAAACACAAAAAATAAAAAAGGAAATAAATAAAAGTTCCTCTTTCTATGGGGGTCTAGTGAATGATCATTTAATTATTTCCTGTTTTTCAGCTTGCAAAAAAAAAAAAAAAGAAAAAAAAAAGTGAATTTTTATTTCATTTATAACGTTTGGCAGACGTCCTTATTCAGAACTACTTACATTCATCTCTTTTACACAACTGGGCCCAACAGTGGCGAGTTGGTGATGATGGGAATCAATCCCAATCTTTTAATTAATAACACCTTAATCACTGCGCTACCACTTCCTCATTGCTCAAACGGCACTATAAATATATTTTACCGAGGTAACGTTAATTATTATTGCCAGTTTTTTAGAATTTTTTTGACGATGCGTAAAGCCCCAAGCAGAAACACATTAAAGCTTAAAAAACTCGACAGTAATACAAACTAAGGCCCCTGCAGCGATTTAGTGCCAAATCAAAGAAGCACCTCAAAAATATGGCAGTATTCGGGTTTTAAAAGTGATGTGACCACATACTGTACAGACTGAAGTTTGTCTTACATAAGTTTTATGTAAGACATGCAAATCTTGAGTGGTAAAAACTCAAAATCTTTACAGTCACCTAAAAAATAAACCCTATTTGTATTATCTACGTTCGACAAAAAAATCTACAAACAGGTAAATGTGTTAAAAAAAGCATATCTTGGTTAAACCCTTTACAAAAAATAGCGTATTGCATTATTTAGCATGCCGTTGCATTTATCAGAGATATCGTGCAGTCCTATGTTTATCGCTTTAAAGCATCATTATTCACGGAAATTTTACAGGCCTGACTGATCACCCACATCCTGTTTGACAGAACTTTTTTCATGACTGCCATCATTTCCTATCTGTTCACGTCTTATTTTGTGTTTATATCGATTAAAAGAACCACATCTGACTGAATCTAAAACCACCGAAAAGTAGGACACGGAGAAACAGGCTGACGAGCAGAAGAAGAAGAGACTGTTATCACTCCTGATGTAGGAGACAGGAACCTTCCTAGCTAAAAAAACCCAGCATAAATGTTTGCATGTTTGTTATCAGATGTGACGAGGAAATGTTAAACCAAATCTCTCGCTGTTAAAAGAGGAACCAGAGAGAAAGAATAATGGCAACACGCTCGTAGTGCATCATTAATAGTGTGTTCCCAAGTTTTTACTCCAACTGGAGAAAGTTTTACTTAGCTGTGAAAACAATATGTGGTCATGTGACGTTATTACATCCTCCACAAATTGATTTCTTTACATTTTCATCTAGTACATTTACAGCATTTAGCAGACGTTCATCAAGAGCCTTACATTTATCTTATTTTATACAACCGAGCAATTCGGGGTTAAGGACCTTGCTCAGAGTCCCAGCAGTGGTGACTTGGTGGAGCAGGGAATCAAACTCACAACACCTTAATCATGAGCCACCACTTCACCAGTCGCCTAGTAGACTTGCAGATCATATTATCATATTATAAAGACGTAATAACAGTAATAAACTAGTAAAAGTTGACAATTGCTTTAAATGTGTTGTAGAATGTTTGAATTCAGAACCTTTCGAAACAAAACCCTTACACGTAACAGAGATAACAATCAATCTTATACACTGTAAGTGGGACAGTAAATTAGCAGAAGACCAAAAGATGGTGAAAGACGACAGCCGTAAAGCTGCAGAGACAAAATAATATAAGTTACTGCATAGCAAACGTGCAGCTGTAAAAACTTTTTTTGATATTAAATTTTATATGGTTATATGACTTTAAATATTAAATTCATAACATTTTGATAATATTTATATATGGATATTTACATTTACATCTAACATTTATCTCTTATATACAACTAAACAATTGGGAGTTAAGGGCCTTGCTGGTGGTGCTGGGAATCAAACCCCAATTTCCCAGTTAGCAGTCCAACACCGTGAGCACTGGGATACCACTTCCACCACTATAGTTCTATGGAACTGTAGAAAAATAAAACTGTTAATCAATTCCAATTTATATTGAATGCATCCTTATCTCTTATTTTAACCCACCAACTGAGCAGCTAAGGGTTAAAATCCAACACATAAGTCAATAAGCTAACACGTCACCTTTAAATAATATTCCCACCATCGTTACTTACGCAGCTTAATATAAATACATTTAGATTAAATAAAATAACTTTAGATCAAATTGCATCATCTTGATTTCCTGAACATCAGCCAATCCGATCAAAAATACATCATAACGATTAAAATTAGCTAAGCAGCTGGTTAATGATTTAATATCGAACATAATGATCCATGAGTCAGTTTTATTTAAAGATACTAAGTAAGTGATAACATTTACAGTTATATGTGGATGAGCTATGATTGTACAGTGATTTATTACATTTGCAATAGCAATAGGACTGCCCAATATATCCAAATGGGCCATTAAACAGTTCAAATACTGATATACGGTCAAAGTTTTAGGTGGCCGTGGATAGTAAAATATCTGACACGTGAATATTTGGACTGTGTGTGTGTGTGTGTGTGTGTGTGTGTGCGCGCGCATGTGTTTGACGCAGGAAAGGTGAAGTTTTTATACAAGTCTGCAGCCCCCACAGCTGCTGCTGAGCATTTAATGACAAAACAAAAAACATCTCAAAGATTGGACAGTATTTGGATTTTAAAAGAAATGACCACATGCTTGGCAGAAAAATCTTCAAACACAGGTGAACCTGTCTGAAATAACAAATGTTAATTGAAAAAAATTGTTTTTTTTTTTAAAATATTGTATCGCA
The DNA here is from genome assembly GCA_005784505.1 of Bagarius yarrelli. Taxonomy (NCBI): domain Eukaryota; kingdom Metazoa; phylum Chordata; class Actinopteri; order Siluriformes; family Sisoridae; genus Bagarius; species Bagarius yarrelli. The sequence goes on along the minus strand of VCAZ01000082.1, from coordinate 1,582,118 downwards.
TATTCAGTATCGCATTATTTATCATGCTCTGCATATCGTATTCTTTCTCAATATCGTGCAGCCCTGAATCGCAATAACTTCTGCTTTTCTATTTTTATTAGTTTTGAACAAACACAGTCCATAACACAGTGCGGTCCTTGCACATTTTATTTTCCTAAAAGACGACAGTGTAAGACGGTCGCACGGTTTAATAACACAAAAACAAGTCAACAAATCTTTTGACAAAAAGCACTGAATTCAAAAAGAAGGTAAACACATTCTAACAGCTAGCATTTCAATAGCAAAACAATTAAAGGCTCAGAGACTAAAGCAAAATCAGAAATAAATAAAGCAAATAATAAAAAAAATAAAAATAAAAAGCAAAAATAAAATATATTAAAAAGAGAAATTAAATGTGCATGCGCACACACACACACACACACACACCTTTTATTTTATAAAACAAAAACTGAATCTATTAATTTTACCATACAAATAATATCACAAAAACTTAATTATAATATCTATTAGTGTCAAGACACCCTGGGTAGAATTATTTTTGTCAGTTTATTTTGTGGAGACATTTCAGAAAACTTAAACATTAACACATGCTTCTAAAAATAAAAATTAAAAACTGTTTCTCCTGAATTTCGGTTTTTGACCAAGGCTTTTGATTTCGCTGGTCTGTACATAAAAACATATAAAGTGAATCTGTGCTTAATTAGCACGTTACAGTGTGGAGGTTGGGATGGAACTGATAACCACGTGTAAACGTAAAGTTGCCGATTATTTTTATCCTCACCTGTAATTTAATGCACTGATCTGCTGTGTAAAGCCAGCTGCACTGAGGTAAAAATAAAAACATTATTACACAAGAAACCCAAAACAGAAAGAAAAAAAAATCTAAAAGTCATTAAAAGATGATTTTTCTATACAGAATTATTTTTTATTTTTGCATAAAAAGGTTATAAAATGGTGCTTAGGGTTTTTTTTGCAAAATATAACAGACACACAAATGTTACAGTTGTATATGTTACGATCTGTCTGATTAAATCAAATGTAAATGTAGACACAAAGAAATGCAATAAGTGAAAGAGCGAATGAACAGGAAATAGTCTATGTGAGCACAAAGCTTTTGATGATGATGATGAAGGAAGTTTAATGATAAGGTGTCCCGCATCAGGATTCTGAATCTTCCATCTCAGCCTCCTCCTTCATTTTCTGTTCCTGCATACGGTTTTGGACTGAACCTTATAGCACAACATAAAGTGTTACACGTTAATGAAGATTCTTAAAACAAACAAAACAAAAAACAAAAGAAATTCAAAACGAATAGAAACCCCAAACTCTGCAATTGGCTAGTGGTTTTCCACATTTTTTTTTTTCATTAACATTCAGACTAACAAAAACTAAACACACAGCAAACAATTAACCCAGTCTTATGGTGGTGTATCACAAACTGTATTTACAGTATTGCACTAACTATTTAATCGGAATCCCTTAACTTGTTGCACAGTTATTTAATCGACAGTGAACAGATTTTTAATTTTCATACAATTCCCAAAAATGCTTGTCAAAATATTTTTTTTGGACCAGACATATTTAAATAAAATCTCCGTATAAATGGCAATGTAGCTGTGCGAGATATTTCATTATTTTACTTTTATTAAACCAGAGAGTCTCATTGAGAGAAGAGAAGACCGGGTTAAAGGTAGCATCATACAATAAAACAACATTAAAAAATACACAATACACATAATATCCTCCCAACAAAAACAAACGAAACTCCCTCCAGTATAACTCGCTTTAGGATGCCTTTAAATTCACTAACAGACAAATTGATTTATATTTTTGGAAGTAATTTCATGCCCAGGGGGTGTTGTATAAAAATGCAGTTTTTCTCTGGTACAGCAAAAGGCAAACACTTGGAAGGCGTCGCTGGTATCTGAACTATCAGAACTAACATTAAGATTGGTACAGAGATAAGCAGGAAGTTTACCCAATAACGCTTCATAGCTAAAAATGCAGTCTGGGTTTTGTAACGTTTTCTATGTATAGCTACTCTAGCTGTGGTGTTCCCTCATTTTTCTTTGCATTTATTAATGTTGGGTTGGACGACTTCATAAATGCAGAGAAAAATGAGGGAACACCACGGCCAGAGTTTGTTTTTTAATTTCTGTTAAACTGTTTGCTGTTAGTGTTCATGAAACGAGTCAAAATTCGTTATTTTCTCCTTATAATGATAAATATCTTTGACTAGCAAATATAACATAATTCGGTTTACTACCAAAAAGAAGGAAAATCTTTCACTAGCTTATAGCCTAGCTAATTCCTTTAATATAAAGAGACTTACGCATCTCAGCCAGTTTCTTGTCCAGTGTCGACTCGCCGCTCGATTTGCTGTTAAAGACACAAAATAATTCACGTTGATTTTCTGCTGTAGTGGCGAATAAACTGTTTGCATTGCTGAAAAATTTGGAGCAGCTGACCTGCCGTCAGCCTCATCCTGTCCATCCACATCGAAACGTAAACGCTTCAGGGGTTTGGGGTGAGAGTCTCCGGCTGAACTCCTCTTCAGAGACCATTCTGTGCTACTGACCATCTGATTGATCTTATGGAACTTGTCCGAGGTCTGTAGAAGGACACATGCTTAGATATCACAGTTTAACAGTAACAATCTAAACTAGGGGTTAGAGCAGAAAAAGGTTGTAAGAAACATGAGAAAAATTAGGAATGCTTCAGTACTGGACTTTTTTTTTGGATGTCTGGCTTATTCTTAGTCAAGAAAACTCTATAATAACAGCAACAGTTAATCACAGAATATTGACGCTCCGTTAGGACCGTCTGTAGACAGTTATTTCTTGGGTAACAGAAAATGTTGCTGTTTTAGAAAGATGTGTAAAAATATCGATACATGGTATCTTTGTTTCCACGATAGTGTATCGATATTTTAACCTTTATTATCGATCCATCCTTAAAATTAGTTTTAAACAGATTTACGTTAAATATTTAATTAAAAACATCAGTGTGTGAAACAACTTCCGTCTCCGCTGTCTCAGAAACAAACATGGCGGAAAAAATAAGAAGGCCTCCAGATTTGTATTTGTTGTATTTTTTTAGCTATTTGTTTTAATTATTGCAATGTTTAGCAATATATCGTGATATATTGTATCGTGACCCATGCATCATATCGGAAGGCCCTTGCGCAATACGCTGCCCCAGTGCTTTATAATCTCTCCTGCTCTGGTTCAATGACAAAAACTTTAAGTCCAGTAGTCCAAGTGCATAAACACATACGTGTGCATTTTGTGGCCACTTTATAAACAAAAAGACACACCAGAGTTAAATAACACTGATTGAGTCACTTAAGCAGCTATAAGCAGCTATAAGCAGGGAAAGTGGCTAGTGGTTCAGGTGTTGGACCAGAAAAAAACGGTTTGATTCCCAGCACCAACAAGCCCCAAACTGTTGGGCCCCAATTGCCCAGTTGTGTAAAAGAGATAAATGTAATAAATTAACATATAACCTAAACCAAATTAAATCCAATTACTTAAAAATATTGTATCTGGACTGTACTGACAAAGTAATGAGGCTTCACTTTACAGTGCACGATGACACAGCATAACGCACAGTGACTGTTTAAGAAATAAGGCTGGGCACTTTCCAGTATAAGTGTGCAATAAAAGTGAAAAGAAAAGAGTGACTTACCCCAAATGATTCGCCAATGGATACAAGAAATCTGCAAGAATGATACAAATCACAAGCTTTATCAACAACACAGTACAAGATTCTTATTTTTTTGAGCAAAGGATCCGTATAGATAAAACAAATAGTTATTGTCTGCAATTTATTTATTTAATTCCAAAAAGAGTTTTTTTTTCCGTTTAAAGAGTCAAGAAGTCAAGTTACTCTCTTACTGGCTGAAAGTCATGGTATTATTCAGAACTTATTTCACACAGCAGGATTTTGAATGGCTGGCAGGTCCAGATATTCGGCATGCAACATTTAATTGGTGTTGGTTATCCTCTTAGACGGTGTCTGTGATAATAATTCACACTATGTGACTGTCACTAGCATGAACAAGCACTGATTTGCCCTTAATTTATTGGCTATTTCGCAAAACCTGTTGGCAAGCAAAAATTATGGATAGAGTTGTGCAGTGTGAACTCGTCATGTGGATATTTCTCACCTGCTGTTTAATTAGTACTGTAAATTTACACATTTTTTTTTTGGCATGCTATTATTTTACCTACTGTACAGCAGGGGGCAGCATGTATATTTAAATGCAGCTATGCTGTTACTATTCTTGCAAAAAAAATTTATCCAACAAATAGAAGTTGTGCATGAATCAATCAACAGCGCGAAGATTTATTTGTTTAACTGTTGAAGTAAGATGTGTTGTATAATGGAGAACTGACCTGGAGCGGGGTGTCATGGCGGCGGGATTCAAACGATTGCTCTTTAAAGGGGAGATGTAGAGATTCCCACCAGCCACTCTGACGGGGGAGCTGGGATACCTGTACGGACTCCGGGAAATGTGTGGAATAGGAGACAGGGGAGGAGGCTAAGAAAGGAAAGGGAGACAACACCATCAATCATCAAAGTGAACTCAACTTTATTTTGTTAATTAGGGCTGGGGGAAATATTTGATTCATTGATGCATCATGATTCTTTCTCTAACGATTCCTGAATCGATTCTCAAAAATCCAGAATCTGATATAAATCATAAAATACATATAGATTCCCAACCCTAGTGTAATATCATTTTAATACAGTAGGGGACATCACAGTACATAATTAGACCTTAAAGCAGGTTTACCCGAGTAGAGGCGTACTGCAGGATGTTAGTCTTTAACTTCTGCATGAACACCAGGTTGTAGAAGACGATAATGGAATCGTATTGGCCGTCTCTGATCAGCACACGCTTGAAAGTCTAAATAATAATAAAAAAAACCATATAAAATAAACTGAAATTGTAGAAATAATTTAATTACTAAATAACAGAGCTATTCAGACCTCCTGGTTTGTGTTGGGAAGCTCCTTGTACGCAGTGACGATCGTCCTAAAGCGCAAATCCACATTTTTCACCTTGCATATAGCGTACATGGCTGACATCATCAGCTGGAACACAGGGATACAGTCAGGAAAACGTGAGTGGTATTTGTGACTATGTTCAACATCTAGTAAGTAAAAATATTTACGTTTAAATCACTTTCACTCAATCACCAGGACAAACCGTGTCCAGTGAAAGATGCTGATGGAAGTAAAATTAGGGTCAACAGGTGTAAATATTAGGGCTGTGTATCTATCACAATTTTTTTCACAATAATGTATTAATATTCTAATTCTAATTAAGTATCAATACATAGTTAAAGTATGTTTTAAACTGATTTATGTTTCGTTAGTATTTATTTAAAACCCTCAGTGTGTTAAACGATGTCCTCCTCTGCTCCTGTAGTCGTTGCCGACACTTACAGCCATTGGCTCAAAAGCAAGCATGGCAGAATTAATAAGGGCGTCTCCGGCTTTATATTTGTTGTATTTTTAGCCATTTGTTGTATTATTTTTTGATTAATGCGACACGCATTGTGTTGCAGTATATCATGATATATATTGTATTGTGATATGTATCCTATCGTGAGGACCTTGCCAATACACAGCCCTACTAAATATAATATACGATTTAAAGATCAGAAAGATGAAACTAGACAGGGGAAACACCCCCCCCCCACACAAATCTAATACAAAGGGAACTCAATCAATTAAAATGAATTAATGACAAAAAACCAGGTTGTTAATCTTAAACTACGAATTTGGCTGCTGACATGTTATTACATGTGCAGTAAAAAAGCAGCATATAACGTTTTTTTTCTGCAGTTGGGACTACAGCTGCTCGATGTTGAAGAAAGATGTTATATGTGCTAGGATGCAGAATAATGTGATACGGTATTAAAAAAAAAAATCATATAACCAACATATATTTTTCACAAGTTTTTTAAATAATAACATTTTCTTGGTTATTGGACAAAATACTTATGTACAAAATACTAATGACAAGTGAAAAAGTGCAGGTTATCACCTGGTCGAGGTGTCTGTCCTTCATTAGCTCATATTCGTTCTGCAGTGTGTGCTGGAGGAGGGTCCATATGATGGCCTCGAGCTCGGGGTGAGCGCTCAGAAGCTGAGAGAAAAGCCTTTTCAGTCGCAGGTAGGCCATTCTGTACACTGCACAAAATAATGTATAATTAACAGAGGTTAATCTTTTATTTGCAGCTTGAAATAACCTCAAAACTGACTTAAAACTGGGGTGGCTTGTGTTCAGTAAATAAAGAGTCATGTGCCCATTGACGATTAATGCTAGATAGCCGATGGTGTTAAAAAAAAAAAAAAGAGACGCCATACGTTTCTTATAGAAGAGGCTGAGGGAGTTGGAGCGGTGCTGTTTGCTGCCTGCGGCAGAGGGTTGGGACAGGGGCGTAGCTGGAATTTCCGTCTCTGCTGCTGCGGTGACTCGACGACTCGGACGTTGAGGAGACAGATATCTAACAGAGACACAACAGAGGAAGAGAACATGCACACTGAATCTAAAAAAAGGGACAAAATTTCCTCCTGGGAAGCCTTGGATCTTTTGATACAATAGGGCTGCACAATATATTTAGAAGTGAGAAAATATCACACATGCATATTGCGATATGTACATGGTTTCTGATAAATGAGGATTTGAAACTTCTAATAATAATGTTAACAACTCACGTTTTTTTCAATATCGTGCAGGCCTATTTTAGTCTATATATCTAAAAAAAAGTGTATCACAGATGTTATTACAGTCTTTAAACAGTCTTTCGTAGTGTGGATGCAAGAATGTGTTCATTCAACGACAGCAGCATCTGTGCTGCCAGGATGGGGAATTTGGATGGCCTTATACTGCATTATAATTGTATTAATTAACCAATTAAAAAAAAAAATTAATCACTGAGTGTAGCTTAAAAGGTAAAAGGATCACAGTTTAGTGATCTTATTTCCCCGGCACCTCTAATGAAATCTGGAAATAAATTATCAGCTAAGGCAAAGTAGTAAAATCCCCAAACAGAGTTGAAAGCTGAGTTGTCTTCCAAACCACCAAAAAAAGCTTTCGTAGCCAGCTGTTGAGAGTGAGATTCAAATTCTGCACTGCTTTCATTTTCCACTTTTACGTCAAATATCACAGATTTGATAACAGCTGATCTGATTTTTCAACATAGGAAGTCCACATTTTAGTATTAGTTAAATATAAAAAAAAACAGGAAGCACAAAATTAAAACACAACACGGGGCAAACTTAAACTCAAAGCTACACAGGGACTGAATATATTAGTCAGCATTTGGAGTGGATTCAAAACTTTTATCAGGCCGGCACCGTAGTGCAATGGGTTAATGCCCAGACACCCATATGTGCGGCTGCTCTCCGGCAACCGGGGTTCGATTTCGGCTCAGATCCCTTTCGATCCCTTTGTCTCATCAATAAAAGCAAAAATACCTAAAAATATAAATGACCTTTTTTTTGATCAAAGTCGTCTTAAAACCAAAGCAAGCCTGTTCTTGTCTTAGGACAAAATTGATAAACTTCCTTGATCTTCTTTAAATGTTGACTACAATATTTACAAGGACCAACTAGCAAAGTGACGTAAGCTTTCCCCAATGCGTGATGAGTAAAGGTTAATCTTTTAGGGTTTATAATATTTGCATATGTTTCATCAACTGAGTTTAAATCAGATTAAACGTTTTCACTGTACATGGCACATAACTGTAGCAAGGAACAGAGATTACTATACGCCGCTTTCACTTCCTCTGGTTCGTGACAATTTTGTGAACTATAAACTGAAACAAAGCCCCACCAACCAAGCAGTTATTATAATCACCTTGTTCCTTCCCGCTCAGAGAGGAGGACTTTTATATCCCGTCATACTTTCTTAACTGACTAATTTCTGCGTCTAACTAAATCTAGCAGAAAAAGATTGTAGATGACCTTCTACCTCAAATCCAATTTTTAAAGATAAGATCTTCACCATCTTCTATCTTAAAGTAGACTTAAAACAAACATTGGACTCCCTGGATTTGACTTATTTCAAGTAAAATTACACTAGTTATTTCACATAAATATGGATAAATAGACACACAGTAGGACCAGGCAAGAGGTGGTGTATAGCATAAAAAAACCCAACGTAGGGCTTGTTGATTCATCTGGTTTTTGTTTGCAATTGAAGAGCCGTTATAATCGTTCAAAGTACCAACAATATTTTCAGAGGAACAGCTTTAGTTTTTTTTTTAATGGCAATTAAGTAAAAATTGGTTGAATAAATATGAAATAAGTGAAAGTATGGGATTTAGGATAAAAAGCACACCTATTATTGGGGCTAAAGGTGCAGCCAGTGGGTATAGCCCGGCGTGAAGCCCTGCGTTTAGCTCGACAGGCGTAACTGAAGTGAAACTAAATCTGCTGACACGCTTTTGTATTTTTTTTTATTGATATGCTTCTGCTTAATTAGACAATAGCATTATTGTACATTTATACAATATTTTATCTAAAATTGCAAACTAAATAGATAAAAATTGAATAGATAAAACTAATAAGATAAAAGGTTTTTATTCCTTTCTCCTGAATTTCCATCGTGCGTGAGAAAGCGACAAACTTGTGGGCGACTGATGGGTTTTAGCCCCAGAGAGAAGGCTTTTTTAGGAAGTTCAATGGGTGAATCTCACTTCAATGTTATAATTTCAGCTGTTAGGAGAAGCAGCTCTCTCACTGTGGTTTATTTGCGCATGGCAGAAACAGTAAAGGACATTACGGCTCTGTAGAAAATTGTATACTACTCAAGTATGTACATAATTTACGTACCTACATACTTCCTGACTGTTAATAAAATGTTTTCTTAGTATGTTAAAGGTTGTACGAATGAAATTTGTGTGTAATGTACAACCTCCACCATGTTGTTATTGACTTGTGACATCACAGAAGCACAGGTTATTTCAGGATGATTTTCCGCCATTTTGGCAAATATAAGTCATTTTTCCCACGGCCTTATAGAATAGTTAAGTATCCATGTTATATATACTTCCAAAAAAATCTGGCCAGGATTATTAGGTCACCCGGGAATTTTTTGCATACTGTTAATCACGTAATAAGGATTCAGACCTACTACTTGCCTCACATACTCGCACACTACATTGTACGGAAGTATGTGATTTCGGACAGAGCCTCGAGAAGTAATCTACTTACAGATCCGCTGCCGTGTGGTTGTGCTGTAGAGGCTGGTTTAGTGTTGCAGGAGGCTCCGCTTGCTCTCCGTGACCATCCTCACGAGACTGCCGGAGTAGCTCAAACACAGGAGAATCCTACGAGACAAAGTGGTTATTTGTACTTCTGAGATCTTCTACAATGTCCTTGCATTGTCTACTGCTGACATGAGTCAATTAAAAAAATAATAAAAATAAATGAAGATAAGTAATAAATGTCTGGATGTTTCAGTTTGTCTTCTAGGCTGGGTGAAAAACTGGCCAATATTTTATGGGTATAGAACTTGTAGTATAACTGAAGACATTATGTAAAAATCCATAAACTAGACGATAGTAAATAGGATTTTAGCCACCGCAGGATTTGGAGGCATGAATTTGGGAGGTTGTCGTCAATATCCCAAACGTTTTGCGTTCCATTTTCGCAAACTGGTTGACTGTACCGGTGCCCACACTGAAATTTATATATTCGCTTTCGTCTTCCTATGTAATAAAGTACAAATACAATTTGTCTTAATAAATCTGCATTAAAAATATGCCTAGTTACTTTTCCCCCACTCTGTAGTTTTGTTCCACAAAATACAATCTGACCCAAAATGATTATCGACGTTATTTATTTATGTGGTTTTAGAAACAGTTGATTAATCTGATCATAAAACAATGCTTTTATTCCAGGATTATTATTAAAGCACAACACATTTACATTTATGCTATTTAAATGCAAAAAAATAGCATTCGAGGGTTAAGGGCCTTGCTTAGTGGTGCTGGGATTTAAACCTATGCTCTTCCGTTCAGCTTGTGTTAACACCTTCATCACTTCGCAACCACTTCCAGCAGTAATTGTGACCACAGTTAACATTAAAATATGTTTAATATAAAATACAACGTTTTTACATTTTTAAAAATCAATAAAGCATAATAATAGCTGAGTAAATGTAGGGGCACAGGGTAATAGTAATGATATGACCCGCACGGACGCTTTACTCGTGATCCGCTCACGTTCAACAGAAAATGAGGTTCCGCCCAAATAATAATTTCTAAAATACTTGTTCCTGTTTGCAATAATGCTGTTGAATTATGTTAAAAATAAGAATGTAGAAGCTGCAGGATTTACTGTTAAATCTGTCTACGTTAGACGTGGCTTGTTCCGTAGGGTTTTTTTCAGCAAGTTGTCACACACTGACTTTGTTTGGGGTTTGGTTATATTATCCTCCCAATAGAGGAAACTAAACCTAAGATAACCTGATCTTTCCTGCCATGTAAAAAAAAAAATCCATTTCCTTTATCAAGTTTCCTGGACTTTTATATACAATATCTTTATCTACAGTACATCATGTTTTTTTAAATAAAATGTACTAATACTTATGTCATTGTTGTCATAGAGTTTTTTTTATCGGTGACAATCTCCAAGGTGTGTGTGTACATTTTCAGAACTATTTATTACTTTATAAAAACCTCTCATTAAAAAGGTCAAAATGTCATTACTTACTTTTTTCTCACCACAGAAACTAGTCTACACAGATTGCCCATGACAAACAGGAAGTACTTATGTCTAGGGAATCGCACTGAAACTATAAAAGGATGGGGTGGCAGGAAGAAAGAGAGGTGAGTAATACGCAGTGGCTCCTCCCCTTTTCGACCTGCTCGTTGATCAGAGCAGCTCATTTCTTCATACCCGGACAACACGAACAACGACAAGGCACCTCGGAACGTAGAACAGAAACCGACAGGTAGATAAACTATGAATAGAGAACGTCAGGAGGAAGGTGCGTGAGACTTTGGTTATTATTAAGAAGAGGAAGCCAAAGAAAAGCTGGAACTTTTATATAAAGATCTACAGACTGGGGGGAAAAAAAAGAACGATGGGAATTTTTGGATATGTCAGTGCTGGGGTTGTTTCTGGCTGAATGGACCACAAAGAGGAAGAGACGAAGACAGAGAGAAGAAAAAAAAAAAAAAATGCGAGGCGCCGTGTGAATGCGTTGTCGAGCACGAGTTCAGAAGTGCATGTGCAGGATCACATCATCAAAACTGCCGTAGGAGCTTTATGTTCTTTCATCGCGATCAGGATTGTGGCCTTGCATATGTAAACTTTATATATATTTTCTTAAAAACAAAAGATTATTTTAGTTTACTAAAATAACTTCTCAAAAGGACTGCCGTACTGACAATGCTAAACAACAGCACGGGTGGGAACTGTACTGTACAGGATGACTTTAAATACAATCTATACAGCTCATCATTCAGTATCGTCTTTATCCTCGGACTGCTTTTCAATGTCGTGGCTTTGTACATATTTACTTGTTCACTGAAGCAGAGGAATGAGACCACCACCTACATGCTGAATCTGGTCGTGTGTGACACGCTTTTCGTTCTCAGTCTGCCGTTTCGGATTTGTTACTTTCTCAACCGTAAATGGTCTTTCGGGCCGGAATTCTGTAAAATCTCTGTGGCGCTGTTCTACATGAACATGTACGGCAGTATTTTTTTCTTGACGTGCATCAGTGTGGACCGCTTTCTGGCCATCGTTTATCCGTTAGCCTCCAGGTCACTGAGGACTAAAAAGAAAGCGGAAATCGCCTGCTGTTCTATTTGGCTGCTGGTGCTTTCCATCAGCTTGGCAGCCGGGTTTCAGCTGGAAACGTCCAGCGCTGGGAACAAGAACTCTTGCTTTGAGAACTTCAGCAGCGTTCAGTGGAAATCTAAGCTATCCAAAGTGGCGGTGGTCATTGTGACGGTGGGCTTTGTGATCCCGTTGCTCATCAACCTTTTCTGCTCCATGATGATCTTGAGGACGCTGAGAAATCTGGACATGGTTCAGAGTCAAAGGCAGCTGAACAAGACCAAGATCCTGCGCATGATTGTTGTGCATTTGCTCGTCTTCTGCTTTTGCTTCATCCCATATAACGTCAATCTAGTTTTTTACGCCCTAGTCCGCAGTAAAGCTATCGATAACTGTGCTGTGGAGACTATCGTCAAGACTATTTACCCTGTTGCATTATGCATCGCCGTGACGAATTGCTGCTTCGACCCGGTTATTTATTATTTCACTTCAGAAACCATCCAGAACTGCTTTAAGCGCAAGTCGCATGCTTTAATAAGCACCAAAAAGACCTATGACGCTCCCAACAACGAGCCGCCTGGGAACACAGCACACTTTCTGATATCCAAGTTAATGTTTTAACGAGTCTGCGGTTTGAGAAAAGGGTTCCTACTCCGAACAAAGAAGCAGGGAACACTGTTATAACGTACACTTAGAAATGAAATGAACGTTTATAAGGACTTCTAAATGAATGTATTATTGTGTGTATTGTAAACGTTTTCTTATATGTCTTAACAAGTCAACTACTGTCATTTTATTTATTTACTTTAACAAATGGAAAAATCTAAATGACTTTTCATAATTAGTTCCTGTTTTTTTCTGTCAGTATATTTCTTTTGTTTACATTTCTGAAGAAAAACTTTGTAATCAAGCTGGCTGAGGATACGATCATGTAAAACCGGATATGGTTGCTTGCACATACATTTATACATCGAACTGATTCGGGTTGTGTATTGGGAAAGGCCTTACGATACAATACATATCACAACATATGGTGCACGATACAATATATCATGATATTGTGCAGGAAAAAAATAAGATACAAAAATACAACAAATACAAAGTTACAGGCGCTCTTATTTTTGACGTATGTGACAGTGACAACTACAAAGTCGTTGGACCCAAACTAAGGGTATTAATCAATATATTAAATGGAAATGCCTTTATTTGGTCACATATACTTTCTACAGCACTTTTTACAGCACTGTTCACATATCCCATCTTATTAAGTTGGGGTCAAATCGCAGGGTCAGCTACGATACAGCACCCCTGGAGCAGGAAGGGTTAAGGGTCTTGATCAAGGACCCAACAGTGGTCTTTAGATCAGCAACTCGGCGCCTTAACCATTGTGCCACCACTGCCCCCATACATATTAAATAAATATATTTAAAATAGTTTTAATTAAATATTAACGTAGAGCATTTTAAAGAGTAAATTAAATATGTATTAATACTAGCGGTTAGAATATTGACACACAGTTGTGAAAAAAAATATTGTGATAGCTGGCTGCATCTATTCTTGTTTAAACTCACATCCTACATAAATGCATTTTATTTTATGATTGATATATAAACGTATTGCCATACACCCTTACATGTTTGGGAGTCTGAGAGATGTTTCTATGCAGAATAAAATAAACAGACTGTTTTATTAAATGTAATGTTATTTAAACATTAAGCTAATAACCTAAAGGGGTAAAACCTCTTGCTTGCTGTATTAGCCACAAAAATAATAAGCACCAAGCTGATACTATTTATAAGCTATGCGACTTTCAATTATTGCTGTCTGGAGGAAATTGTTGAAAACTGGATAATGAGATTTTAACAATAAATATGATAGACTCAATCGTGGTCGGATGTGATTTGCACCACCGATATGCACAATATTTTGGAAATTTGACACTGGATAATATACAACAAGTCTGTAAAACTCTACTTACAGCAACAGGAACCATACTGACTACAATTTTGCTTAGATGTAAATATAAACCTTAAAACGACATTTTAAATTCATTTGGTGGGTTTCTTAACTTACCTGAAGACACTTTCTCATACAAGACAGCTAACAAATCAAATGAATAAAAATCCAAAACTGTGGCTTGACCTGTGACTATCAACATAACCTGCGTTGGATGTTTATAAATCTAGTACAATGTGGTGATGGAGTGGGTGACGTTTCTGCTGCATCACAGCTCTACAGTCCTTGGGTAATGACCTGGTCTGAATAACTGCACCATGTCATGCTTTGCAATGTTAACATGTAAAATTAAAACAAATTAAGGAGAAAATGTAGCACTGTTACAAATAAAGTCTGATTTGGAAAGACATTACATATTAGCACACCTGGAACGGCAAATAACCAATCAGCTTCTGATTAATAAAAAGAAATCTCACTTTTACATAACAAATAAAACTCCAAAAAAAGTCCTACATCTCAAATGTTAAAACCTGCTGCTTGTCTGGTCGCTGTAAAACCAATTGTTACATCACAATCGATTGAGTCAACTTTCATTCCCTCTTTTGGGAGATGAATTGTTGGAAACTTTCAGTGGCATCTTTAATAAATACCTGCCAAGTACGATCGCCACTTTACTCGCAGATTAAAGAACAAGAATTTTCGAGCAATAACTAGCGACATTTTCTGGTGTTTAAAGATGAAGTTCTGACATGCTGGCAGCAATAAAAAAAACAAGCTCATATTCTGATAAACATCCTGTTTCTGTTGTACTTAGAACACAGATATTAAAGGATCAATGACCAATAAACACCAGATGGCCTTATATGTTTGCACACTTACACACACACACACACACATCATTTATAAGACACCCCTCACCAGACAGATCCGCCGACCACCAGATTCCAAGAGCAGCACCAAGGCAGCAATCGCGATGGAACCAGCAACGCAAACCAGTAAGTCGGTTAGCTACAGTATACGGACCAAATTTAAACAAATTTTCATGAATGTCTTATTTTCTTTCTTATATTTGTTTCCGAATTTTTTTCTGAACTGGCTGAAACGTTGATTGACTTTTTATGCTTTATTAAGAAAGTCATAAATTGTAATTTGCAGTAAGGCTTCTTTGTTATATAATAAACAAATGTGTAAACAGACCCTGTTTGGTGTCAACAAAACTTTCATAGTATAACAGACTTGCCGGTTTATATAAAAATAAAAGGTTAAAAATAGGAATTAATTAAAAATGAAATTTGCAATATATTAGATTGTATTGACTTTTATAGTAAACAATTAGTGAGTTATAGTAAAACTTTTGCAGCAAAACCGAAAGTATTTTTCCATTTTATTCTAAAAGTCACTTATTTTAAAATGTAGGAATTTGCAGCAAACCAGTTCAGGAAAAAGTTTTTTTGGACTTACGAGATAGTAAAGTTCATTTACTCCAACTAGATAAAGACCTGTGTTTACTTTGGAAATATTATACAAGCTGTGCAAACTGTAGTAACTTGGTATGGAGTTTTATTGTATTAGAACTGAGCAGGTGAGCAAATGGAAGGAACATTTAAGACGTTGGGTTTCAGCAGCTGGTAACTCACCAAAACCCACAAGCCTTTTAAGTTGGGGGGGGGGGGGGGGGGGGTTTAAGTTTTTTTTCACTAAATAAAACATTGTGGTGGCTCGAATGGTTAAGGTGCCGAGTTGTTGATTAGAAGCCCAGAAAGTCCTGGATTCAAGCACCGCCAGTCAGCTACTGTTGGGTCCCTGAGCAAGACCCCTAACCCTTCCTGCTCCAGGACACTTTTAAGTTGGGATATGCGACGAAACAAATTTCACTGTGCTGTAGAGTTTATGTGACAAATAAAGACATTATTTATAGTTAAAAAAGGGAGAAATAAACTGTGATGTAATAAGTTTGTTTAAACCTTTGGGAACCAGGCAGCACCTTTTATTTGCATAGTCGTTTTACTTTAGTCGCTTTGTTTTTTGTTAGGTGGTAGCCCAATGGTTAAGGTTTTAACCAGACAATTTTGGGTTTGATATTCAAGTTGGGCTCCAGTTGCTCGGTTGGATAAATAAAATAAGTAAGTTTTCAAAATGGTGTAAAACGTAAATGTATAAAAAGTTAGTTTGTCAGTAAGTACTGGCACACGATACTGGTTAATACTAAAAAGTGTAGTCTCCGCGTGGTGTGTGGTTTTTCTGTGTTATTCTGTGTATGCTATGGGGGAAAACATTTTGGCTATTGAAAAGGTGTTGGCTGCTTTTACATACAGCACACAGGAAGAGCAAGAAAACCACCGTACGCTTGGTTTTAGAGAACTGTTTCGCTTTCAGCTTGGGTATCTTTTAACACTTTTTGTATTACAAAGCCACCTTACGTTTGCGGCTCAAACTCACAGAACTTATTACTCATCCAATTTCATCACGTTTGCTTTTAACTAGTATCTGATTGACATTAAACTGTTCTCACTCAGTCCAAAGCCACATTTAACAAAAGTTAAAGAAACTGCCAACGGATTTAGTAACAAAACATTATTACATGTGCTTTAGCTATTCTAACTCAACAAAACTAGCTGTTATAAACAGAGGTTAACGCTACAGATAACATGGTTTTAAAGCTAGGAATTTCATTCCTGCCTGGCGTTGTTATATTATGGTTTATAAAAAGCAGCTCAGTAGGAGAAAAGGAGTCCATGCGCGACGCCAGGCAGTGGTAACTTCTTGGAATTACATTTACGGTAATATCCAGAGCGACTTACATTTATCTTTTATACAACTGATCAATTGAGAGCTAATTGAGAGAGTCTAACTCAGGGGCCCAGCAGTGGTAGTTTGGTGGTGCTTGTAGTCAAACCTGCATCCTCGAATTAGCAGTTCAACCTCTTAACCACTGAGCTACCACTTTCACTGAAGATCCATAAATAGATAGAAAATGGGTGGATGTAGTAGTGACGCACCTGTTCACCATGAATATCTTTACAAAGGTGTGCAAAGGTCACCAACGGCTTAGCATTGTGCAAATATAAGATCCCACTTAAGTATGTTTAGTTGACAAGAACCGCATGGAAGTTATGGATTTGTGGCAAAATGAGCAAGACTTGTTAACACCAAATGTTCCACCTGCATTATAGCTTTAAACATTGATGGCTTTATGTTCTTCCGCAGGCAGCTCTGGATCAAAGCCAAAAGACAGCTTGTGACTGACGCAGATGAAAGAGGGAAGAACAGCACTTTAGAAGCTCATCATGGATCCGATGAACACCACAGCCATTCGGCTGCCATTTAACTGCACTGTTGACACCAGATATCGCTTCACTTACTACCAGGTCTCCTATAGTCTCATCTTCATGTGCGGCTTGGCAAGCAACAGCATGGCACTCTGGCGTTTGTGGCTCACACCACTGACCGTTACCAGCACTGTAATTTACATGGCAAACTTGGCAGTGGTTGATCTTTTCTTCATTCTTTCCCTTCCACTGCGCATTTATTATTACTACAACCGCTCACACAGCATGGCTTGGTCTCCAGGAACTGTGTTCTGCCAGCTGACCTTCGCTCTCAAGTACATCAGCATGTATGGAGGCATCTTCTTTCTGGCGTGTATAGGGTTGGATCGCTACTTGGCCGTGACGCGCCCTATGCTGCGGCGACCGAAGCATGTGCATAATGCCTGCGTGCTTAGCGCCACCATCTGGTTACTGGTGCTAACGCTAAGCTTAGCACTTCCATTCATGCACTCTGTAGAGTCAAATAGTCGCCAGACGTGCCAGCTTGACCCATCCTTAGGGAGCAATCAAACATTCATTTTGGCAGCTCTGGGCTTGGTGCTGGTCACATTCCTGCTTCCCGCAATACTACTTCTGTTTAGTTACTGCCGCGTTTTGCGTGTTATTGGCAGAATGCCTCACCTTGGAAAAAGCCGCCAGCGACGCACACTTACTCTCATCTACTGTGTGCTAGGTGTCTTTTTTCTCTGTTTTGCCCCATACCACACTAACCTGCTGTGTTACACACTTACTCAGGTGGGTATGGTGCCCAGCTGTGATTTGGCAAAGTTCGCAAGCTTTCTACATCCCATTATGCTCTCGCTGGCCAGCACCAACTGCTGCCTCAATCCACTCGTGTACTACTGTTCCAGCAGCCTGGTACGAAAAAGAAGCTTAAAGGATCCAGAGCAATCGGGAAGCTAATTCTAGATTTAGTGCCAGATGGACAAAAATTTGTGTCTCACCATAACACAGAGCAATAGCATTTTAGAAATATTTAGACATATATGCTTATTAGTGCCGCACCAAAAGCACTTAACAGCACATTGGAACACCACATTCAGTATAGAGTTGTTTCCCCAAAAAAACATTTATTTTCTTTTTATTATCCTCCCTCCCTCTCTCCCTCCCTCCCTCCCTCCATCTATCTACTCTATGGAAGAATGTGTGCTTTATTAACGCACTGTAAATATTCTACTATTTATAGATAGATAGTATTTAGGGAAAATTGTATTTCATTGTGTTCTGTCTGTGCCGTTTAGCTCAGCTCAGCTCCTCACTCCGCTCCCAGTCAGCTCAGCTCATTCTTTACCGCAAGATCAAAACCCTGACCTGCTTATTGTTATACCGCTAGCTACCAATTTTCTATTTTGTTTCAGAAATATAGACAATTAGGTTCAGATTTCCTTGAACTGAATATAAAAATTATATTCACACACTCTGTTATCCGGTAACGACTTGAAAAACCCAACAGCCAATTAGATAATTCACATCACTTCATTATGCTAAATTGAACGAGCAGGTGGCAAACTTTAATGTGTTTGCCGGGGCAGTAAATATAATCGTTGTTTACCAATTACTTTTCCCGCCATGGCAAACACGTTAAAGTTTAGTGCCAGTTTTCCAACCATAACGTCTGCAGAATATTTTATGATGGACAATATTCTTGTAAATGATTACCAGTCCACCCAATTTATATTCTATAGTCAACTCGTCATTACTTGGTGTTATTTCCACCCATGTGGCGGCAGAAAAACGTACCGATTTCCATGCGATGCTCTCCATGATCTGATGCTCACAGCGGCTCAAGTGTTCGATCATGTCGTGCTTTAGAGTAATTTCGGCTTTTATGAAGCTTTCGATCACTTTGTAGAAGTCGAAAGCATGCAGCTCGAAGACCCCCAAAATCCAGGGGAAGCACAGGTTTGTTTCGGGGGATTTGCTGCCACCGTTTTTCAGGGAACATCCTAAAGACGAAGAAAACGATGGTTAACACGCCAGAAGATCCAGTTCTTCAGCAAAACATTTTGTATTGTCTGATATATAATCATCAAACCATATACATGAACTTCATATTTTATGTCGAAGGAATATATTAATATACGATGATTTTAAAGTTATTTCCAAATATACTAATTAAAAACTGTGAGCTATTAACTCGTGTTGGTTGCCCAGGGTTTGTGTTATACATGTTACAGTGATAAAAGGACGTGTTTATTTTCTACATCACAGCAGAATGCCAACAACTGCAAATTTTGTATACTATAAAATACGTTTTAGGGTCTGAGTCTGATTTAGCATGAAATTTAGATTTTCTTATTTGAGCCAGACAGAAGATCTGCGATGTAAAAGATGGCACTAGAGAAACAGACATGCAAATGCGTTTGCTATTGTTTATTTTATTGAGATGGTCTATAATAGCAAAAGTGGCACTACATCTGGAATGGAGTGAATAAAATGCTCAAACGTCTTCCGTTATAGTACATAACAAATAAAATAATCTAATCCCTCGGTCCAAACTAATTTAGGAATTTTAGGAAGTTTCGTTTTTTTATGGGCAGCGTCAATGTGGGAAGTAATTAAAATAATAATGATAATAATAATAAAAAATATAAAGTGCCTTGAGTCTGGATTTAAAAGAGAGAGAACCAATATCACAAATGTCCTGGTGGAAGAGAGTTCCAAAGTAACTGAAGGCTCTGTTCCCCGTAGTCCCCGAATCTAAGTGAACAGGACGAAGTGGCAATGTGGTAGCACAGTGGTTAAGGTGTTGGACTGCTAAATAGAACATTCTGGGTTCGATTTCCAGCACCAACGATTTACCATTACTGGGCCCCAGAGTAAGGCCCATAGCCCCCCCAATTGCTTAGTGGTAGAAAATGAGAAAAACGAAGAAAACGTTGTGTGGCTCTGGATAGGGCGTCTGCTCAATGCCAAAAATGTAAATGTTAAATTATTTTGTGATTTTCTCAGGCTGAAAAATGATAAATGACTGGGGGCTTTCTGGTATCATGGCTTACCAACATAAGTCGCCAGGACAACTTCAAGTGCACAGGCAAGGAGTGAGGTGTGGAAAGTGGCGTTGTTCAGTAGTTTGCTGTTGAGAAAAAAAACCAAAATAAAATTGCTTATAATAACCGTGTTTAAGCCCTTTATAACCCTTTTACAACACTTATAATGTGTGATTATAATTTAAACACTAAGTGTGGAAAAACAGAATTTTACGTTGATATTGACGCAACACTTGCCTGAAATTTTGCACTGAGAGTCTTTCCTCTTCCTAAAAAGAAAAACAAATAAATAATCCGAATATTAACGCCAGAGGAGATGATGACGTTTTTGCTTCTAACAAATTTCACTGAATTATACTTACAGACTTAAGCATAGACTCCATGACTTTGTAGTAAAGTTGGACACCGAGTGTAAACCGCTGCAAAAACACAACAACAGTAACTTTAAAAGTTCATACTTACATAAATCTTAGACATTACTGTGTTTTTAGGATATTTTGACCTAAAATCAATTTCCTAATAAAATTAAGAGGTCAGTTTAGCTGGTTCCCTTAAATCTTTTTGATCCGTTACCTTTTTGCCCAACCCTTCACAGCGCTGACCAACAGCTTGAGCAAATTTCTGACTGAAGATCTGACCGAGGTGTTCAACCCGCTTTGTGATGTCTTCTGACGGGTCCACAGTGCAGTTCTTAGATTAAAAAAAAAAAAAAATCAACCAGCTCAAGCAGGATATTGGAAATTCTTTAATACATTTTGAAATAAACAAAAGAATAAAGATAATAAACACTAGACGGGTTTAATAGCAATATTTTTTGTATTGAATTAGCCTGTCATGTGTAACATGCTGAAAATAAACCTTTAAGGAAGTGGAATTTGAACCCTACCTTGAAGTAAACCATGAGGATACCTGAGGGCTGATCACTGATTGAGGTAAGTTCACCCCTCAGCTGCTGGATTGAATACATCGCGGCTACAAAGAATAAAGGAAAAAAAAAATTCGGCGAAACCTAAAACAAACATAAAAAATCATTGAACATAACTGTTACAAAGAATAAAAGAGAAAAAAAAAATTAAAAGACCAGCATAGATAGTGGTTTTCTTACTTAGTTCTTCAAAAAATGTTAAAAAGAAAAAATTTTTCCTGATGGATCTTTCTCACAAAAAAGCAGATTGATCACAAAACTGTTTTACACACGTTTTTACATCTGTTTGGTTTTAAACTGTTTTAAAAACTCTGTTTTGTCGGTAAAAAAACAATTAACTCACTAAAAAAAAAAAAATAGATATAACTTAGCAATCTTTATGGGTCTTTCTATTTCTAAACAGAGCATTGTTTTGCAGACCTTTAAATATGATGCGAAAGCAAAATACTGATCATTTCATAATGTTATCTTTCTCCATTGCGTTGGATTATCGCACCGTCTTTACTTCCTTTTCCGGTCGGTACGTCTACCTCGGGTTGTTTTGCCGTATATAGTGTAAATGAAGGTATTGGATATGGGTCAGTTTTAAAATAACGTAAGCGGGTCGGCAAAAAAAAATTAAATATACAGTGGTGCCTTACGAGTTTAATTCATTCCATGACGAAGCTCATAACTCAAATTACACGCATATCAAAATAAACTTATAAATAACAAATATCCTATTGTATTGTTTTTATACAATATTCGTTATTTATAAAAACAATACAATAGGATGTACTGCAATGAACTGGTTTTATTAAGTATAATGTACAGCATTTACCTTGGTGATCAGACGACTCCACTTGCTAACGCACATGTCTGACTAGCTATCGAGTGAGACACGGGATGCTGGGCAGATGTTACGCCGTTCACTGCAGCGATTGCTTTGCTAACTAGTGGTTGGATGTCTGAAACTGGCTCGTAACCGGAATTTTAACTTACAACTCAAAGCAAAAAATCAGACGAGAGACGACTTGTATCTCGAAAAGGCACCACTGTAGTCACAAAATCTTAATTGAGAAAAAGTAGAGGTGTAGTAAAGAAACTATTGTTTATTATAAAAAGTAA